>OY723391.1:19000004-19055004 GCA_963210295.1 Ophion ellenae | reverse complement strand
TTGCAAGTGTTCGAAAAACACGGCGGTCGGAAGGAAGTTTGTTTTTCTTCCCAAAAATTTTCGCAGTTCTTGCTCACTATTTTTTATTTTTTATTTTTCTTCTCGATTCTAGGTCAACTTTATCACAATATTGTATAACGTAAAAATATGTTTGATTTTTTTGCTTCAGATCACCTGCCCGGGACTTGGGACTTCCGCAAGCGAAGAATGTCATCGCCCGCGCACCGACATACTCCTCCCACTCCCACCACCATGTTTTGTCAAACTTTAAAAAATATGTTGATGTTCAATAACGACCGCTTAGTCAATATACGAAATATAAACATTCTAAATTTAATACTTTTCGAATGAAAAATTGGTGAAAAATCGAACATTTTTTGGCCCAACAAGGCAGAACCTTTTCTTAATTGACAAGCATTTAAAGTGAAAACTCAATTTTCGACAGAAAAAAGCACAATCATTTGTTAATAACTAACGTTATAATTAACTCATGGACGTGCTCAAAATTTGGAGTGAAAAGAATGAAAATTATTGGCGTTGTGCTGCGTGCCGTTTTGAAAAATTGTGTTTCCGAGAAAAACGGTCGAGGTCCTGCACACGGACCCGTGTCCGAGAGACAGTAAAACAAAGGTCCGCAGGCACCCACACGTGCCTTTCTTTTACAGGTACCAAACTTTTTCCCCCTTATTCTAGATGGTTCAAAGCATCTCTTAAGCCATTTTTTTAATCATTTTTTAAAATTCTATAGTGGTGTTATCCCTTAAGGCGAGAAATTCCCTTAGGAGCGTGAAAAATAGGTTTTTTTCAGGAATTTTTATAGGGAGGATAAAATAATCTGATCATTTTCAAATTTGAACATGAGTTTAGTATGTAACTGTCAAGCAAAAAACTGTCAAGCAAAAAAATAATTAACTGTAAATAAAAAATAATTAAAAAAGTAACTTAAAAAATAACTTTAAAAAATAACTTAAAAAAATAATTAAAAAAGTAACTGTCAAGCAAAAAAATAATTTTTTTTTTTTGGTATGACCAACAAAATGGCGTCATTATTAAGGGTCTTCGGACGCGTGTGTTCCGCGACATCGAAAAGTGCTGCAGTTGTCACTCTTTTTCTGTTGATCTGAAAAAGATTTAATAAGCGTCATTCGTTTACTGACATATTGAGGGGAAGGATATACCTAAAAAATAATGAAAAAGTGCAAAATTGAAAATTTGGCAGCCTTTTTACTCCAAAATTCGAATTTTCGACCATTTTTTCGACATATTTGACCCAAACAAATTATTTATTTACACGCTACCATTCAAACTTTAGGTATATCCTTCCGATAATATTACTGAGAGCAACTTCCCAAAATTTCATCTAAATCAGTCGATAACTTTTTGAGCTACAACACGAGCAGTTTTTGAAAAAGTAGTTTCGAGATAATCGCGTTTAAAGTTTACTCGCTACCTGGCCGCATGCTGTCCCCGCGCTCTAGACTATATGCGATAACTCCGCAAATATTCAATATTTCGAGTTTTCCTTTGGTCAGTATATTCTTTGGGTATCATACTTTCGAAATATGTGAAAAAAACTGATTTTTTTTTAATTCTAAAAGGATTTCTCGCCTTAAGTGATTTATAAGCATCACAAGAATGATATACAAAAGGAATTATACGCGATTTTTTTTATGATTAAATTTCATTTTCCGCAGCACCTCTGACCCTCCGAAACGCACGAAACAGCCTAGGGTGAAAGTAGCAATTTCGAGTCATCTAGTCCAAACGTTGTGCAAAAAATATTCAATGAAATAACACACACACACACACACACACATATATATATATATATATATATATATATATATATATATATATATATATATATATTTGCTACGTCTCCGTTCATGCCTATATATGTTATCACGCTCTCCGTTGTGTCCAAACAAACCCAAAAACTATTGCGCGTCGTCAAAAATCCCTTTAGGGGTTGTCTTCAAATATTAAAAGAATGGATTGTGCAAAATTTGAGCTCGATCGGAGGGTAGGTTTTTTTTGTAACCTTACCCGTGATTAAGGGGCCAGTCCACTTTGAAAATTTCAAAAAATCGGAAGCAAGCAAATCTTGACGAAATCGACGATGATGAGCAATCAGAAGGGATTTTGTACGGTGCAGGAATTGCCGATTGAGTTTAGGTAAGAGTTTTTCATACTATAAACTTCAAACGCGTTTTTCTCGAACCAACGTTTTCAAAATCCAGCTCCATCGTATCTCTAAAACTAATAAACCGATTCTCTTGAAATTTGAACCACATATTGTAAACATGATTCGCAACAAGATGACCCTCGATGGTTTTAAAATTTTGATTTTTACCCTTTTTGCGAAAAACTGCGAAAAAAACGCGTTTTTTTTACTTTTTTCGTTTTTCATCTGCCATTTTTTTATTTTTTGATAAAACTTTATATCCGAGGGTCATTTTGTAGCTGGTCTGATACTGAATTTAATGGACTTTGATTTTTTTGTTTCGGACAAGCCGTTGCCCAGTTGTGATGGAGCTGCCTAGCCCACCTATTTTTGAGGCGTTACGTTAAACTATAGTTTTTGTACTTAAAAGTGGATAAAAATGAAAATTTTTTTTTTTAATTTATTTCAAGACTTTATTTATCAAGCCCAAGAACTTTTACATTCATATCTTTTATAAAATCCTCAAAAAAAATCGCGAAAATAGCCTTTTTGCGTGGCTCCAAAGTGGACTGGCCCCTCAAGCTAAAAGTTCAGTAAAAATAAACAATCTGCAAAAAAAATTCTGATCATTAAAAATCACAGACAACCCCTCACAGTGTTATTAAATGTCGAGATTCACGCGATTGTTGAAGTAACTATATTCACCCAGGTCGAGTTTGCCCGAATAAAGTAGATCCGATGATATTGGGATCCTAGTTTTCAAAAACGAATGGAATGGGGGTGGAATTCGAAACGATGCTACGACCAAGTCAACTCCTGCTCGCATGTTCCCCCGATCTTGTCCATTTCTCAGGATCCCGTGTTCCCATCGATGGTTCGAGAATCTTTCGTCCCCTTATTTCATGGAGGTATTACGATTCGTGGCAACGAAGATTCGAGTTGAAAGGCCGTACGACACAGGTCGCCACCATCGATGGACAATCATTCCATGACTGACTGTTTATCTTCCCGAGATTTTTTTTTGACATGGAGACATTTTCTTGGCATCTATTATATTAAATAGACGGATGAACGGATGCTGGTCGGGACAACAAATATATCCATAACTGCGACAGCAGCACGAATGCTGGTCTGCTCGCTTGATGACATTCAGAAGCAGCTGTATGCCCCCCCATATCGAACACAATATCGAAACCCGTACAACGTGAGGGCCTCGGGATTCTTCACCGATGCCCCCTCGTCGCGCCCTTTCCCCATTACCGTCGTCGATAAATACACGTGTGGCACAGTGCTACGGGGTACAATAAAATCGCATGAAGAAGCCACGTGCTTGACTGCACTCAAGACCCCTCGAATGACAGCTCTCTTTCTCCACCGCGCCGCAGATCCAGGGAACCACTATGAGCATACCTGCTGCTTCTGCGATGGTCACTCGTAAATTTTATTTCAACGGCAAGCACTCTCACCGTTCATATTTTTCTTGCTTTTTTTTCTCACCCTCTTTCCCTGACGTACGTGTCACTTGCATTGCATATGCGCCTTGAACCCTGAGGCGGGAACCGCGTTGCGCGAAATAGGGGAAAGGTGAACGAGATGATTCCCCTGAGGGAGAATACTCGTAATTTCAAAGATATTCGACATAATTGAGATCGGAATGCGTTTACTACTGGCATATTTATCTATCTTACGATTGGCATATTCGAAATATTCATTTTATTAGGGATTGGATAAAAAGATTTCCTTTTTTTTAATTCACGTAAGGATCATCTTGGACACCCTTATGTTCAAGATTATCACTACACTGAAAAAAAAAAATCGTTCATCCATCAAAAATTCAGTTGGTTTAACAAAATGTATCTTCAAATACGTTCAACTTGATTTTTTGTTGGCATAAAACACGTTTTGTCAATCTAACCGATAGTTTTAGTGGTGTGAACTGTAGCTTATTTAGCATGTCTGAGCAACTGTTAGAACAACAAAATTTCGAGACAACAAAATGCATTTTGCACATTCAAGGATTTTCTTTTCTTAGTGTAGGGTATGGACAAGATGATCCCGGGGATCATCTCGCCCCTATATTGGGATTTCTTTTGTTTTGGAGAAATTAGGTAAATGTAAATAAAAATTTGCTCGAGTTTAGAACACCTTCATATGTATATTAATTATAGGTATACAACATGAACTGAACTTACAAGTTAAGTTACCTTCATATTATAAGTTTTATCTCACCCAACTAGAATTAAACTATACCAGTCTTCTACAACCAGTCTTAAGGGCAGATATACACCTAGATGGTCGAGGTCGAGGATTTGGAAGCTATGAACATTCCGTCGACCGTAGAAGACCTACACTATGGGCCTGGTATCGATGATTCCATGTGAGTTGACAAATTTCATGATTTATTCATTCCCAAATTTTCAAACGCGTTTTTCTCAAAACCACGATTTTCACATCGGTACCCAAAATTTCTCGAAAACCAATGAACCGATTGCCTTGAGGTTTTTTGTGGTTACTCTATACACCATTATCTAGTACTTGTCATAGGATTTTTTTGTCCGTTACTTAGTTTTTGTTTTCTAGGCAAAATAATAACTAATTTTTGGCCAAAAAATCACTATTTATGTTCAAACGTCCGCCGTTTTGTCATAAATCGATATTTTCAAAATCGGCTATGACAAGTACTAGATTATAGTATCTAATTTAATAATCTTTTTGGTTTTTTTTTCAGATGATTTTTGAAGAAATGCCAGTGGGTACCGTATGCGCAGATTTTTTCACGACGCTCCAAGTATCATACAATATCCTTGTATATTTTTGATATTTTTAAATAAAGAAAATTAAACATATTTTTGAATGTATATACTTTTAGATAATTAAAAACCCAATCCGAAATTTCAAATAGTTTTCCTTGAAAAAATTCACAAAAATGACCTTTTTTCCGGCTCCTAGGTGTATATCTCCCCTTCAATTACTTAGGGATGTCAATTATTATTTGTGATATCAACTATACATTAATAATGTCGTTTGAACATAGACAATCTTTTTATATAATTAAGGCCTTAGGCCACAGTAACGGGTATAAAATCATGTGCGAATTTAACAATTATTTTTCGTATGAAAAAATTATTCACTCATAAAATTAATTACACATCTATTTAGTGTGAAAATCAAGCTATCAGAAAAAAAAATTTCCGATGTACAAAATGGCCGCTTACTCAAAACTTCTCGAAACAGCTTTTTTCCAATTGGCGTGACAAATAACTTCAACAATTTTCACTCGATGTACTTCAAATTTAAAAGTTATGTTCCTACTTGCATTTCGCAGAGAAGTACGTACGGAATTTCCGATTTATCGAAAACTTTTCATTTTATGAGCAGTTTATGAGCAGCTATAACGAAATTTTGACTGAAAATTCATTTCTTAAGTTCAAATACCTACAACTTTTGAATAAAACAATATTTTTCAAATTCCGTACGTACTTCTCCAGGTATTCTAATGTAGATTGATGAGAATTTTTGTTTTTTGTTCTAGCTAGAAAATTGTGGATGCTAAATGTCACTACGCGGAGCGCCTAAAAAAGATAACAAAAGAAAATATTAGTAGTCGGCCATTTTGTACATCGAAAAAAAAAAAAAATTATTTTCTAACAGCTTGAAATTCACACTAAATAGATGTGTAATTAATTTGATGAGTTAATCACTTTTTCATACGAAAAAAAATTGTTAAATTCGCAGATGATTTTATACCCGTTACTGTGGCCTAAGGCCTTAAAGCAATTACGTTACGAAAAACGTTTCGAGGATTATTTTTACAGATGACTTGGGTATTTTATTGCTTCTTTACAATTTTTTGTAGTCTATTGCTATATTAATGGCGGTTATCGGCTATAACTACATCGGTGAGTCACTTGTTATCGGAGCTACGCTGATGGTGAAATTTTGGATCCGAACTTTTTACATTTCCGCGGACGCCTTTTCTGCCGCTCCCCCTATGGAGTTTGAACTCCTGTACTCTTGCCTCCATAGTCGCAAGATTAAAAGGAAAATAAACTGCCTCATCATTGAACGAAACGGATCAGTTCAGCGAACCTTCCTCGCTCGACCCAACCGCGGAATAGTCCAGAACGTATATGGTAATTTGCGAGGATAAACGCGTGCCCAGAAATCCGAATACGACGACAAAAGTTCTCAGGTCGAAGTAGCAACAAAGACGAAAAAACAGTTATCCTTCCAGTTGCCTGCTTCTAGAAAAGTAGACTTCTTCGCACAGCACCCATTATAGCCTCGAGCTCAACTGTGAACCACGAATGCAGACATTTCGTACAAAACATACTTTTTTTACATACTTTTGTAAAAACATACATTTTTTACATACTTTTGTAAAAACATACATTTTTTACATACTTTTGTAAAAACATACATTTTTTACATACTTTTGTAAAAACATACATTTTTTACATACCTTTGTAAAAACATACATTTTTTACATACCTTTGTAAAAAAATTTTAACAAAAGTCCACGAAAGGATTTTTTTCCTCGTTTTTCTGCTCGAAAGTGAGTTCTCTTTGTGCCAATTGCGCGATCTGCGTGCTCATATTAGGTGCATACAAATTAGGATGACACAATTGGACGAACATATCTGTCTGAACATCTCTCGTTGAGGAAGCGGAGAAAGATGAGTATCGCGATAGCACTATGGCTGATGTTAATGACGTAATTCCGCATCCAGAGTTCCATTACAATGCGTAGTTTTTACCGCTGTTTATAGCATATAGAATTGTGACGAAAAATTCTTCATTCAAAAATTCGACGGCAAACATTTGATTTATTACAGTCGATTGAACCTCCAATGATATGGGAAGACCAATAATACTTGAAGCATCTCTGCCTATTACCGTTCGGTATCATGATGATTGGAATTGGAATTTTTTAACCGCAAAGATTGGGGGTTTAACACCAATACCAATTGGATGGGTGGCCGCTCAGCCGCGCTGACTTGCACGCCAACTACAGTAAAGATGACTCGGGCTGACTGAATCCGTCATTGGCGGACGACAACGAATTATTTGTTGAAGAAGTGGAATATTAGCTCATTTTGAGAACTCTTTTTTCCTCGAACTAACGAACACTAGGGATATTAAAAGATTTAAGTGTTTCATATTAAGCGGTAAGGCCACAGTAGAATTTTCAAAAAATCGATTTTTTCTCGCTAAAACGGTGCTTTATCATCGTAAGAATGAGTTACTGTTCGATTTATAGGAAGAACATTTTTTTTCACCGACTTTGAGCGTATGACGTAAGACCACCTCTGGCACGGCCATAGAGTACCTAAAACTTTAAGGGGAGGGTGGGGGTTTCAGCGTGAAAAAAAACACTTTTTTGCGATTTTTTTTCATCTATATGGATAGAGTAAATTTATTGAAACCTTTTGTACATTGTCAAGTGTCATTTCAAGAACATTCCGTGAAATTTGTGCACGAAAATATCCACAAACAAGCCGGTGCCGCGTTTTTTTCTCGAAACCACTTTTTCAAAGTCCGTGTTCACTGCCATTTGAAAACTACATGACCGATTTATTTCAAACTTGGTACACACTTTCTACATATAAAATACCTCCCCCAACGGTTAGTTTGAGATTTGTTTACATTGAGAGGGTTTTCCACCCCCCAAAAGGGCGGAATTTTTCGTGAAAAATAGCACTTTTCACTTTACATGACCACCAAAAATTTAGAAATGAAAAAAAAAAATTATCAAAGACCGTTAGGGGGAGGATTTCATGATGCTTTGACTAAATTTTAATGGTACTTGATTTCAGATAATTTCTAGCTGAGATACAGTGAACACCGCAAATCGTGTTTTTCCAAAGGCGTTCTTGGAAAAGCTTTGTCACCGGCTTGTTTGTGGATATTTTAGCGCACAAATTTCACGGAATGTTCTTGAAATGACACTTAACAATGTACAAAAGGTTTCAATAAATTTACTCTATTCATATAGATGAAAAAAATTCGCAAAAAGTGTGTTTTTTCACGCTGAAACCCCTACCCTCCCCTTAAACGCGTTTTTCCCAAAGCAGCTTTTTTTCAATTGGCTTCAACTTTCAATTTTTTCAATTGGCAATTGGCTTTTTCAATTGGCAATAACTTCAACAATTTTCACTCGATTTACTTCAAATTTAAAAGTTATGTTCCTAATTGCATTTCGCAGAGAAGTACTTCCGGTATTTCTGACTAATCGAAAACTTTTCATTTTATGAGCAGTTTTATACGAAATTTTTCACTGAAAATTCATTCAAATACCTACAACTTTTGAATAAAACGATATTTTTTAAATTCCGTACGTACTTCTCTAGGTATTCTAATGTAGATTGACGAGAATTTTTGTTTTTTGTTCTAGGTTAAAAATTGTGGATACTAAATGTCACGCCGCGCAGCGCCTAATAAAAAGATAACAAAAGAAAATATTAGTCGGCCATTTTGTGCATCGAAAAAAAATATGTATATTTTCTAACAGCTTGATATTCATACTAAATAGATGTGTAATTAGTTTTATGAGTGGATCACTTTTTCATACGATTCTTTTTTTTTAATGCGCACATGATTTCATACCCGTTACTGTGGCCTAACCCCTTAGGGTAGTTCCTCTGCAAAAATCTCAACCAAAAGTTTACATACCATGTTCATGTATAAAAGATTGATAATTGGTTTAATTAGTAATTAATAAAATAAAAAACTACGCAATATTGACTCGGTACTGGTAGATAATACGATGGATATCATTTATTGCCGTAAAATATATTTTGCATTGTGTTTTTGATCGACCATTGCCAGTAAACTTTTTGCCGGGACTGTCCAGGCTTTGCCCCAATTGTTTTTTTTTCCAGGCTTTGCCAGGCTTTGCACCAAAATTGTGAAGGCTTCTCATGGTTATATCTTGGAAACTAGATGGTGAATCATTCTCATTTTTTTTCACATCATTCGTGATATCTTACTGTAGCTTATCCTCGTTTTTTATCAATTTCTTAATTTCAGTTTTGACGGTAGAATTAATGATGCTCTGTTTGCCCATCATAACGCATTTGTTACGTGTAAACCAAGCCAACTTTAAGTGTAAATATCTCAGGTGTGGGGTGGTCAAACTTATTCAAATTGCACAGATGTTTGGATAATGTATTAAATAACGTATATGTCAAATTTCAACCATTTCTTAATTCAATTCTTCTGTGGAGGTACTACCTTAACCACATTATGATTGCGGTGTCAGTAAACTATACGGAATTTTACTATTCCCTCTTCTACCATGAGCGTTTTTTCCAAACACCATGGACTTTTAGTGCAATGGTGAGGTGAGGAGTGTAGGGTAAAAGTGAACCTGACGGGGTCGTAAAAGCCCCCGAATAAAAGCTCCAAAAACAACATTCACTAAGGAATCACCAAGGTTCGAGTGCCATAGTTCCCGGTGTACGTAGCGTCTTGAAGCGTTTGATTGTAAGATCGAGTCGTGTCCAAAAAGTACGATATGTGACATTAAAGTGCTTCGGAACTGTGCAAACTGGGATAAACACACGTATATAGAAATATGCCGCGTGTGACACACGATAGACACACACGAGTCGATGACGTAACTGGCGAACGGAGGCGTACAGTTGTATATCTCGCCGGGAGCGAGTGTCGAGTCTCTCCGCTACTTTATAAGGAGCACCTCTCTTCACCAACACTCGCCAACGAGAGTCCGAACCTCTTTTAAAAAAAAGCGTCGGCGTATATAAAATACATTCAACGCGCGCTTTCACCAACACTCGAGCGAACTCCGAGTATATCCGAGTATAATTCTCGATGCATGTCCTATTTTTCTTCTTTCAGCCTTCGCGATGTGACCGCGTAGCTTCACTTTTGCGAAGATTATTGCCAAGGAGAAGCAACCAGCCGTACGGCTGGCTCCGGCCACGGCCGCGTATGTCCCCATTGACAAACGAATCTACAACTTAACTTGGCTAAAAAACGGCTTTGGGTAGTAATAAAAGCAAAGAAATGAAAAAGAATTTTTCGTTGGATTCAGGCGATGCAATCTTTGGAATCAATTCAATGAACTGTTCCAGACTCAGTTTTGTTTTAAGTAGTCATAGTTTATTGGGTAGCTATTTCTAATAAACAGTTTAATGTTGCACTCAAAATTGTACCAATATACTGTGTGCATAAGTATAGAATAGTTGAAAGGAAAATTGATCGATTGATCGGTAGTATTGTGGGCTTAATGATGATTATAATAAGTTTGCATAGTCAGTACACTCATTGACGCCTCAAGTTGCTCCGATTATTCTTGATGCTAATTTTTTTTATTGATCAAATTCATTATACATCCATCCAAGTGTCAATCCAAATATTGTACCGAAAGAAAAATCTTTCATGTAGAAGACTCGTATTCCAAAAGACTTGCCAAAGTCGTTTTCATTCGATTCACGGCTGTCGAAGAATCTTTCCCACTTCAATCGGTATCTTTATTTCTGCCCTCAAGATCCAAGATGCTTGAGCCTTAAGGCGGTCCTCTAGTTTCTCGGGTCGAAAAAATCGATTTTTTTTTCTTTCATAAATCACATCTACAACATGTGTAGAAAATGTGTGCCAAAGGATTTTTCGATATTCGAAGTGGTTCACAAGTTACGGCCCTGGAACGGAGCAGGTATACGGAGCAGGTATACTTTCAAACGCGTTTTTCTCGAAACGCCATTTTCCGAAACGGTGACCACGATATTTCAGAAACTACTGCACCGATCTTGTTCAAATTTATACAGCATCTTTAATATGTTATAAGCCAGCGATTGAACTAGGATTATCATGATTGCTTCGATAGTTTTTTTTGTACGAGCGAAAAACTTAAGAAAAAATGAGTAAAAAATAGAATGTAATTTTCAAAAGTGTATAAAAAAGTCAATTTTTGTAATTTAGAATTCACTCTAGTTCAATCGCTAGTCTTAAATATGAAGATTAAAATGCCGTCTGGTTTTTTGATTTCAGATAAGCAGAACAGCCGCAATCTTGGTCACCGTCAAGCACCTCTTTTACTTGATGTCTTCCTGTCGGCCACTATAACTTTTTTTCTATTATATATTTTGACTTCAAAAAATTTGTAAAGCTTATTTAAATGTTAATAAAGATTATGCAAAAACAATGAGATTGATTATTTCGATGCTTTGCCCGTAAAAAATTATTGAAAAAGCCGTAAAAAAAACAGCCGAGAAACTAGAGGACCGCCTTAAGGTAGAACGAGCGCGCTTTTGATTTCTATACATTTTGTTCAAATTTTAATCAGACATTGCTCATATCATTCTGCATATTTGAGTAAAATTTCAGAACAGTCGACTATTTAGATTGGGAGATAAACGGTTTTTAAATTGCAACTTTTAACACTGCAGGTCCTGCATTGACCGAAAGTCAGGTCACATAATTCGTCGTACCATTCTATTGTCTTTATAAATTAAAAAAAAATTATGTTTAGTTAGCAAACTAGTTAGGAAAAGAGTGAAAAAAGTTTGAATTGCCTTCACTATTCAGTTTTGCCAAAAACGTTCAGTAAAGACAGAATAATTCTCCGTGAAAAATATTTGTTCCCTATAATAAGAATACATATGGCAACACCGCAGAACAGTATTGTTCAATATTTCGAGAAAAAAAATGATCGTGTTCCTAAAGTCAAAAACGTTTATCATAAAAAAAATTGCGTTATAAATATTAATATTTAATATTGTTTGCGTTATCTTTATTAACAATTAAACGTGTTGGTTAATTCGTAACTAATAGACTTTGTTCGATTCAAAATTACTTCCAGATAAAAATGTGTGTGCAAAATTACTTCCAGATAAAAAAATCCAAAACTTACGTCTTTGGATACGTGGAACGATGCGGTGTTGCCATACGTCCTCTTATTATAGGGGACGAATATTTTTTTTCGGAAAATTAGTTTGTCAAAATTTCAATGCAGACCCTGCAGTGTTAAAAGTTGCAATTTTAAAACCCATCAACTAAATAGTCGACTATTCTGAAATTTTACTCCAACAGGCCTAATGATTTGAACAATGTCTGGTTAAAATTTGAACAAAATCTATAGAAATCAAGAACCCGCGCTCGTTCTACCTTAACGTATTCCTTTCGCGGAGGGCCGTACTTTGTAAGGCCAGCTAATATAAGCAGGGCCCTTCCGAATCACGGGTTAATTACTGTGGCGATTATTAAAAAAATAACTTCCAATCAATTATTATACCAAACGACAAACTGGAATGACAAATTTCGCGTGAATTTAGACATTTTTATATTTTCTCTGAAAAGTCACGGTTACGAAATCTCTCCTGCTAGTCACATTCTTCTGAGTTTTATATTTTCTTTGAGGGGAGATATACACCTAGATGGTCGAAAAAATCGATTTAGAAGTTATGAACATTCCGTCGACCGTAGAAGACCTACACTATGGGCCTGGTATCGATGATTCCATGTAAGTTGACAAATTTCATGATTTATTCATTCCCAAATTTTCAAACGCGTTTTTCTCAAAACCATGTTTTTCAAATCGGTACCCAAAATTTCTCGAAAACCAATGAACCGATTGCCTTGAGGTTTTTTTGTGGTTATTCTATACACCATTATCTAGTACTTGTCATAGGATTTTTTTCCGTTACTTAGTTTTTGTTTTATAGGCAAAATAATAACTAATTATTGGCCCAAAAATCACTATTTATGTTCAAACGTCCGCCATTTTGTCATAAATCGATATTTTCAAAATGGGCTATAAGTACTAGATTATAGTATCTAATTTAATCATCTTTTTGGTTTTTTTTCAGATGATTTTTGAAGAAACACCAGTGGGTACCGTATACGCAGATTTTTTTACGACGCTCCAAGGATCATACAATATTGTATATTTTTGATATTTTTAAATTAAGAAAATTAAACATATTTTTGAATATATATACTTTTAGATAATTAAAATCCCAATTCGAAATTTCAAATAGTTTTCCTTGAAAAAATTCACAAAAATGACCTCTTTCCGGCTCCTAGGTGTATATCCCCCTTTAAGGGGGGATTGTCTTTTTTTTTCGCAAAATTTACCGCTTTTTGGGAATTTTTCTGTGAAGAAAGTATACAACGGAAAACTTGTGAAACTTGGCATATAGTTTTATTGATCTGTTTACTAGATACAAAAAAATTTTTAAACAATTTCATCAAAAAATCCGCCTCCCACCCCCCTCGACGCGCGATGGTCCTTTTTTGATGGTGTGCACGATTTCTCAAAAACTATTCAACCGATTGCCTTCAAATTTGGACAGAATGCTCAGCTGACATCCTTTTATCGTTTGATGAAGCAAAAAAGCAATACGTTTAATAGTTTTTTATTTATAACAAAAAATCGATCAATTTTTTTCAAAAAATCGATACTTCAAGTTCAAAACGTCACCAAATCGTCAATTCTTTTTTTCCCTTCATCGAACGATAGCTATATGTGTCTAAAGTAAAATGCTTTTTGGGTTTTTGTTGCAGGATGAACGTGAAGGCTGTAATCGTGCACACCATCAAAAAAGGACCATCGCGCGTCGAGGGGGGTGGGAGGCGGATTTTTTGATGAAATTGTTTAAAAAATTTGTTGTACGTAGTAAACAGATCAATAAAACTATATGCCAAGTTTCACAAGTTTTCCGTTGTATACTTTCTTCACAAAAAAATTCCCAAAAAGCGGTAAATTCTGCGAAAAAAAAGACAATCCCCCCTTAAACAGTCGGTGACCCCCTGTTTCGTTGTCATTGCAGAATCTTGAGAATTGTTTACGGGCCTCGAGCACTTTGTATCAGACATCTAGAGTTATTTAGTCCATAAATCATCAGATAAAAATGTGACCAGCATGTCATCTCCATAAAGTGTCGTATAAATTATACGATTTTTAAAGTCTTAATTTTTCTGTTAAAAGTTCGGTTCACATACTAGGATTTGTTTTTGTGTAATTATAGACAAAAATCATCGAATTGTCGAATATTCGTGTTGGCGGAAGGTATACCTCAAGCCGCAATAGTCGTGTCTACCAAAGTCTTTGGATCGACAGCTTTGAGAATTGTCAAAATTGCCAGCTGTGCAACATTTTTCCTCGCGCACATTGTATCGCCGTCCCTTTCGTACCGCGCGCGTTTCTGTACATTACTAATATTGTTTTATTGCCGTGAGCATGTGGGCGCCATGCGTTTTCGAAAGATCCCGAGGGCAGGTCAACTCGATCCTTCCGTTGTTCCAGCTAGCCCGTATCGATCGGCAACGGCCAAAGGCGCTCAATTCACATCAACTCACGGCCTAGCTGCCACTGGTTACGCCCTTTCGTTGGTCAGGTATGTCAATGCATATACATGTATAATACCCAATCCGTTAAAAAAGTCCGAAAGCCGATCGCGGAACGTTTGCGAGACACGTTTCCGAAACCTGTTTCCCCGTTGATTTCGTGGCTTATCGGTGGCACGACTGGGTACACCGAGCACCGGCTGTGTGTACTGTAATATACGCCGCGCAAACAGCAATGAATAAAACCCTCTGACGTATTGCATAATGAGCCAATGTACTCTATATGTGTATATAGTTCACCGGTCATGTCCGATGCTTCGTATAAATACACATATCGGAAGACACATTATCGGTAACGAGGTGGATTGGCTCCCGAACGCTTGTAAATCCCAACCACACGCGAATAAATTGGCGAGACTAATTTGAAAGATTGTTATCCACGCACCCGCAACCCTGAGTCACTTCAACCGGAACTGCCAGTCGTCGATACCGTTTGCACGATAATTGACAGTCGAATTTCACGCCTATACAGGGGAAGTCTTTTGTCTGCTTAAGGCAGTAGTCTGCTTTGGAAGCCGAAAAAAAAGCGTTTTTTCAGCAATTTTTTTGAAAGGGAAGGAAATGATTGCGGTAAACGAAATTTTGAGACGATAGTGTATTATAATCAAGCTTTAAAAAACAATTTTTATTATTAAAAAATATTGAAATTTTTCAAAGTTGTAACGATTTTTCTGGGCGCCTGGAGTCTGCACTTGTAAATCGGTGCCGGTGATGGAGGTCGTGCGATGCAGCTGAAACAATCGAACCAATTTTTTAAATAGTTTTTATAAGTTCCTTTTCTATATAAACTAAAAAAATACCGAAGAAATGATGAAATTCCAAACTTTTTCGAAGTTTGAAAAAAAAATCACTTTTTTGAAAAAAAAAATTCACTTTAAGTTGCAAAACAAGTAATTTAAATAGTACTTTTGTCCAACTTTTTTAGTTCAAATAGAAGATAATTTAATACTGAAGCTAGATCACTTTGATTTTTTTCGATCGGGCATATATTGTTTTTGCTATCGCCGGCACCGTTTTCTAAAACTTGTGAAAATGAAAACTCGAGAAAACGGGCTTTAAAGTTTTCGGTCCAAAAAAATATAAGTTTTTGGATACTTACACTAATTAGATGTTAATCAGCTATCCCCGGGCCATACAATAATCCTTCCTCTTCTTCAAATCGATTTTTTGAAGCCTGTAAAGCAGACTACTGCCTTAAGGAGGTACGGTGATGACCATGCTAGTAAACTTAGAGTCTATTTCACGCCGCAATACCGCCACGTTTTAGATATATGTATATGGCCTATTTTTCGAGAAATATTTTTCAAGTATTGAATTTCGAGTTTCCTATTATTTTTATAATATAGAAACAACCTTAATAATCTACTACTCGACTTCAGTAGTACGCCATATCGTTGACGTTTAGCATAGTCGCATTTTCGGTGGCTGTCATCGGTTCCACGCGCCCGGCTTATTATTTTTTGTTGCCGGTTAACATGGAGAATGGAAATACTGTGGAAGTTTATCAAAAGAGTAACGGGATTGTACCTGAAGTCCAGTTTAGAGACAAATGTAGATTCTGACGGACAAGAATTAGAAAATGAAAAGATCATATTGCGATTGCAAATAAAAAACGTCGCGTTGAAGTTAACCTCAATGTCCAATGTCCAATCTGTCCAAAGTCAAAACATATTTCATCGATTGTTATGTTATTTTTCCCTTTCCCAATTTTCACAATATTTGCGGGTATAAAAACGGAACGTTTATTTTATATGACGGTTCTCCCATGCTGAATTTATATATAGATGCGTTGTATAGGTCCATGTCGCCAGAAAAATTGAGATGCCTTTGCTGTACGTAAAAGAACTTCAAGTAAATATCGACGAAAGGCCCTTTATAATCCATTAAAAAATGTACGGCTTCGCACAATCATATTTTTAATTCGCGTTGAAAATATCCGATAGACGAATCAAATTTGCGCGGGTATCCGGCGTTGCCACACGTCGAGCAAGATGGCTGCTGTTACATCACGAGAAGTCTCGCTCTCCGAAAACTTCGGTTTTTGCGACTTTATTTCTAAATTTATTGCTTATTTCTGCGGTAAGCTTTCCAATTCAAGGTGCCTTATCGATCACAAAGATTTAACGAACGCAGCCATCAGTTTTTTTTACGTGTTTCTTGGCTCCAAGTAGCACAAAAAATCGATATGTGAGAGGACAGGCACATTTTGTCTACTACGTCTGACTAATTCACCAACTTTAACAATTAATAACTCGGGAAGTGCACGGTAAATCTCGTGATAACTCCGCATACGCATGGACGAAGGTCTCGACAATGCTATAAAAAAAATCGGGCTTTTATCTTGAACTCGCTCCAATCACCGTACCTCCTTAAAATTGTCAAACTAATCTTTATGGGGACTTGACATTACGGCGAATGCTGAAGGAGGGAAGGCAGTTGTAATCAGATGACCGAATATCATCAAATCCATTTGTGAGCTCCAACTTAGCCACTTTTCCATAGATGAGTTAGTGGAGTGGAGCGACGAACTTTGGTGGACTAGGTGACTATGGTAACGTCGACCATTCAGAGGCTCTCCGGGCAACTGTTAGACCTAGCAATCTGGAGTGGAGTTACTGACTGCATTGTTGGGGATCTTATCATCCGGCGCAAACAGTTTTCTCAAGACTTCTTGCAAAGGTTAGGGGTTACTGGTTCCATGCGAAGGTTCAACATAAAACTAGGTTTACTCTGAACTCTTCGTAATCATTCCTTAGTCCTTGCAAGGACTGGTTGTGCAAGATGCAAAGTGAAGTGTTGTTTCTGCTCCTTGAGTAGAAATCTTCATGAATGTGATGTCTTTTGGACAGGATCACTGCTTGGTTACGTGAAATTGTTTTTTGCAGGAGCTCGTTACCCATGGCAGGTGCGAAAGTACAAGAAAATGGAACATGTTCAATTGCAGGTTATAGCGATTACAGCAATGGAGGATAACGCGCATGAATCGTAGAATTTATAACAGCCCGCATGAATCGTAGAATTTATAACAGCGCGTTCGTATCTAGCCCACTAGAGAGTGATTAATCCATCTGAATCTTTTTCTTCGTATCCGTCACACGCCTCAACACCGCGATTCCTACTTTCTCCAAAACGGGACAACCGCAATCGGAATGAAATTTTCGCAAGGCCGACGTGAAATTTTTAGCAGAATTTTGATCGTCTTGGAGAAAGTGAGAATCACATTTTGCAGCTGTCTGTCTCGCGGCACATTTTAGCTCGTGAGACTATGACATACGAGGCTAACTAGACTTAGAACAGTGTCTCAATAGTACGGTTAAATGGTGATTTTGCTGAAAGTTTTGAGTAGATCGCTATTTTTTTCATTTCGTGGGGGTGAGTATGATTTCTGAGTGTGAAACATAGTTTCCGGGGCGTTAAGGGCCGTAGAACGGCCTCCATCTTGAAATTAAGGGTGTGATTAGTTTTTTTCGTTTATTTCCGTAACCGTGAGGCTGAAAAAAATTTTGCGAAGACCTTTTTTGTAGTTGATACAATTATCCATAACTTTTTCTCATAACTTTTTGCGCTAATGTTAATAATAAAAAAGTTATAAACAAAAAAAGATGAAAGATTAGGGCATAAAAAACTTTAAGGCAAGATTATTAATTAATTTGAAATCTGTCAATAAAAATGCTTCTTACCTTTTTTATAGAGCATATTGTTATAAACAGTTTAGTTAATTTGTTTTGTTTCTATTGATTTTTCAGCGTTGTGAATGGAGGTAGCGGAAGGTGAGTAGGTTAAGTCGGTATTAAAAAAATTGTTAATGATCTTATTTCCAGCGGTAGATTCTTTTTTTTATTATATTGTTAAGTTTTTCAATGATTATTTCCAAATTATCAATGATCATCACTCTCAAATCTCATTCGTTTTGAAGGGCAGGGTTTTTTAAATATATCTTCATAACCGTGAGGCCGACCAAAATTTTGTCGGGAGATTTTTGTGGTTGATACAATTCTCCATAACCTTTATCAAAAACTTTTTGCGCTAATATTAACCCTCAATTTAATCTTTTTTGTTTATTACTTTTTTATTATTAATATTAACGCAAAAAGTTATGAATAAAAGTTATGGAGAATTGTATCAACTACGAAAAAGCTCCTTGCAAAAATTTCGTCTGCCTCACGATTATGGAGATGAAATTTAAAAAACCCGGCCCTCCAAAACGAATGAGATTTGAGAGTAATGGTGATTGATAATTTCGAAATAATCATTAAAAAATTTAACAATATAATAAAAAAAGAAACAACTGCTGGAAATAAAATTATTAACAATTTCTTTAATACCGACATAACCTACTCACCTTCCACTACCTCCCTTCACAACACTGAAAAATCAATAAAAACAAAGCGAATTTTTAAAAATAGGTTATATCGTGTATAACAAAATGCTCTATAAAAAAGGTAAGAAGTAATTTTATTGTCAGATTTCAAATTAATTAATAATCTTGCCTCAAAGTTTTTTATCTCCTAATATTTCATCCTTTTTTGTTTATAACTTTTTTATCATCGACATTAGCGCAAAAAGTTATGAGAAAAAGTTATGGATAATTGTATCATCTGCAAAAAAGCTCTCCACAAAAATTGTGTCAGCCTCACGGTTACGGAGAAAAATAAAAATAACTAATTCCCCCTTAATTTCAAAATGGCGGCCGTTCTAACACCCTTAACGTCCCGGAAACTGAGTTTTACACTCATGGCCGACGCCCCTACGAAATGAAAAAAAGCGTTTTACCCAAAATTTTCACGAGGCCGTTTTTGAAGCACCATTTGACCATATTTCAAGGAATTCCGCTTGTTTTACTTGATATGTCAGGAAAACCTACATCGATGGTGAACTTTGATTCCGACCAATTGAGCAATCAGGCAGCTCTTGGATTCAATACGAACGTCCAAATGTCACGAAAAGACGCCGCAGATTGGATGATGACCTCTTGCCGAAAAAAAACACCATCACATCCCAAGCAAACCATGGCCTCTTTTCGCTCCGATCTGCCGTCGCAGCGAATTCTCCTTGCTCTTTGTTCCGCAACAAAGGGGTAATCAATCTGTCGTTGATCGGTGGATGACGCAACGCGGGCGAAGTTCGGCATCGAAAATCAGTAGCTCTCGTCGAGGATGAGATCGCCAGCTCGGAATTGGGAGCACGTTAAACGGATTAATTAAACGCGGATAATGGCGTTAATTAAAACAATCGGCGATTATGCCGTAACGAATAAGTACCCCACAGCGGTTGTGCATTATATGTATCACGCATCTCCCCTCAGTTTGCCGATCTCTTCGTACACGTATCTATATTCCGCGTGTGTATAACTTCGAGATACAATGACCCAGTTTTATCACGACCTACCATTATTATACCACGATCGATTGCGCAACACGATACGTCAGTCGGACGTCGTTTTTCTTCTGTCCGTCCGTGTCCGTGCGGGTACATGTGACATAGGAAGCTTGGTGTCGTTTGTCATAGTTCGAAGCCGAGAAATCGAGACAATCCCATCAGTCGTACATAAAGCGACAGGCGTCTGTAATGGATCAAGATGCTGCTGAGACTATACCGGATTGTTTGTCTCCTTTTGTTTCGACGTTATCGGGAATAAACATATTCTTGTTCCGTTTTTTCATCTATCGCACGTGGCAGGGTGAGCTAGAAATTCATTTGGGTATTTGACGAATGCCCATAGTTTTGTGTAAATAGAGCAATAAGAAGACAAATTGAAATGGACATCTTCATTTGGATGTTTTCTTGTATTTTCAAGCCGTTACCCCCACTTGTAGCGCAAAAAAGGCCTTTTTCATGAATTTTTTTAAAGAAAATTACAAAACTTTTTTAATCGATCAATATACCATCGTAAGAACACATCTTGAAGAACTTTCGGTAATTTTTTTATTGAAAAATATTACATTGTTTAGTGGCAAATGGCCGTCAATGAAATAATGTTTTTATATACACGGTTTGCGGTGACCAACATTGCGGCGAAGTGGATCATCTGAAGAAAAAAATGCGGATGGATTTAGTCGAATATAAGTATAAACTAGTCTTTAATCGAAGGATTTTAAAAAATATTCATTTTTCACAAAATGGCGGACAGTCAAAGTTAATGGTTCGATTTTAACGAAAAAAAAACGGCCGTTTTTTGGCTATAAAACGGCCATTTTTTTCCGAAAAAAAAAATCGAACGATTAAAGACTACATTTTTATGTATTAAATAAGCCTGCAAAATTTCAAGAAGATCGGTTCATTAGTGTTCGTGTAATCTTGGTCACCGACTTCAGAAATGTCATTTTGAGAAAAACGCGTTTAAAGTTTCTCTTTCAACGCGGATTCTTCTCTTTCAACGCTCATATCTCAGTCAATTTTGTTCGGATCGACTTGAAATTTTCAGGACATATTCTCAGATACTTATACTTCAAAAAAATGCAATGAAAAAAAATCGATTTTTTCAAAATCGCAAGTGGGGGTAACCCCTTAATATTTTATGTCCTAGCTTTTGCAACGTCATCGTTTTAACATAAACAATTTGAACGTGCCTCGATGAAAACAACACTTTTTAACACAAGAAATAACTTTTCACGCCGGCGAAACGTATCTGCTCACTGTTATGCCATTTTTGTTGCTAGGCAACCAAAAGTTTTGCAGTAGCGACATTTTACGCCTAGTTATTACTGTATAAAATAAAAAACAGATGTCGCTATGGGAAAACTCGAGATAGTCCACTATCCGATATTAAGGGGTCGTCTCACTTTGGACGCTAAGAAAAGGCTACTTTCACACATTTTTTTGATAGGTTTATATTATAGATATTGATATAAAAGTTGTTACACGTAATAAATAAACTCCCGAAATACATTTTTTTTAATTGTTTATTCAAGCCACTATTTATAGACGAAAATGGTAGTTAAAAAAATGTCCTAAAAAATTGTAGGTCTGCGCTATTGATGAAATCTCGGACATGGATCATCCTAAACGAAAAAATCAAATGGTTTTAGATTCAGTATGTGTATGGCTATAGCGCATGTCGTACGATTTTTTATATATGCAAAAATTACAAAATGGCGGACATTTTTCGAAAGAAAACCAAAAATCGTGTTTCTTTCACCGTTTTTGGCAAAAAAATAGTCAATATCAAAACTTTAAAAAAATCCTTGATATGGGCGATAACTATAGTTGTAAAGAATATGGGGTTAAAATTTCATAAGGATCGGTTCAGTAGTTTCGAGGATTTTATCAACAAGCCGACGAAAAACGTTGTTTCGAGAAAAACGCGTTTAAAGTTTGTTTGGGTTACATAAATACATTAAGAAAATTTTTTATGTATTTCGAAAGTGTATTTATTAAGTGTAACGACTTTTACATCAATATCTATAATACAAACCTATCAAACAAATTCATGAAGATAGCCTTCTTTTTAGCGTCTAAAGTGAGAAGGCCCCTTAAGCAACCATCCGATATATGGTGCTTCTGCCATAATCTGTGTGACTAGGTTGTCATCTATCCGATTATTGGCCGAGGCCAACGCTGATGAACATGGGAGATCGACGGACCCACATCCTGCACTGTTGATCATTTCGTGTATTTTCTTCAATTTGAACGACAGCAATGTTGCTTGTTGATCATTGATCGATCGATCAATCGCAGGACTGTGTAGGGTAACAAATGACGACTGCGTTTAAGGGGTAAGGCCACCATAGAATTTTCAAACAATCGATTTTTTTTCTCGCTAAAACGGTGCTTCATCATCATAAGAATAAATTACTATTCGATTTATAGTAAGAAACATTTTTTTCACCGATTCTGAGCGTATGACGTAAGCCCACCTCTGGCACGGCCAGAGAGTACCTAAAACTTTAAACGCGTTTTTCTCGAAACATCTTTTTCCAATTGGCGTGACAAATAACTTCAACAATTTTCACTCGATTTACTTCAAATTTGAAAGTTATGGTCCTAATTGCATTTCGCAGAGAAGTACGTACGGAATTTCTGATTAATCGAAAACTTTTCATTTTATGAGCAGTTTTATGCGGAATTTTTCACTAAAAATTCATTCAAATACCTATAATTCAATTCAAATACCTACAACTTTTGAATGAAACAATATTTTTTAATTCCGTACGTACTTCTCTAGGTATTCTACTGTAGATTGACGAGAATTTTTGTTTTTTGTTCTAGGTCAAAAACTGTCAAAAAAAATGTCACGCCACGGAGCGCCTAAAAAAAAGATAACAAAAGAAAATATTAGTAGTCGGCCATTTTGTACGGCGAAAAAAAAAATTTCTAACGGCTTGATAGTCATACTAAATAGATGTGTAACTAATTTTATGAGTGAATCACTTTTTCATACGAAAAAAAATTGTTAAATTCGCACATGATTTTATACCCGTTACTGTGGCCCAACCCCTTCATCAAGGGGTTACCCCCACTTGCGATTTTGAAAAAATCGATTTTTTTTATTGCATTTTTTTGAAGTATAAGTATCTGAGAATATGTCCTGAAAATTTCAAGTCGATCCGAACAAAATTGACTGAGATATGAGCGTTGAAAGAGAAGAATCCGCGTTGAAAGAGCGTTGAAAGAGAAACTTTAAACGCGTTTTTCTCAAAATGGCATTTCTGAAGTCGGTGACCAAGATTACTCGAACACTAATGAACCGATCTTCGTGAAATTTTGCAGGCTTATTTAATACATAAAAATGTAGTCTTTAATCGTTCGATTTTGTTTTTTTCGAAAAAAAATGGCCGTTTTATAGCCAAAAAACGGCCGTTTTTTTCGTTAAAATCGAACCATTAACTTTGATTGTCCGCCATTTTGTGAAAAATGAATATTTTTTAAAATCCTTCGATTAAAGACTAGTTTATACTTATATTTGACTAAATCCATCCGCATTTTTTTTTTCAGATGATCCACTTCGCCGCAATGTTGTTCACCGCAATCCGTGTATATAAAAACATTATTTCATTGACGGCCATTTGCCACTAAACAATGTAATATTTTTCAATAAAAAAATTACCGGACGTTCTTCAAGATGTGTTCTTTAAAATGGTATATTGATCGATTAAAAAAGTTTTGTAGTTTTCTTTTAAAAAATTCATGAAAAAGGCCTTTTTTGCGCCGCAAGTGGGGGTAACGCCTTAAAATAATCAATTGCATTTGTATTCACTATCGTTCAAAGGCTATGGAGACCGGCCTGCTGTCATAATGTCATGAGAGTCGTAGAAAAGAAAAAAAAACTTGACGAGCTTTCTCCGGTACTTTTTTTCCACCCTCGCGTGCGTTTTCCCATTTCCGAGGGGACTTCTCCACATTGAACTTGGGATTTTCCGCTGAGAGTCTGGACCCACCGTGGGCGCATCATCGGGTAAACATATGTCCGACGAGAAAATTGAGGCGACAACGGTCACGCACTACGGTGTGCACTCCTCGACAAAAGCCAGAAGGACACGCGTTAATACACAAAGTCCTTTCCCTCGTGCATTCGAAGGCAACATATGGTGCATGCGGTGGGCGGAACTCTGCCTCACCGAATCTCCCTGTCTCTCACGAGGCGCGAGAAAGGTCTGGCCGAGTGTAAGACCCTGAATTTCACCGGATCGATTATTGAATACAATGGTTCCGAATCAATCTATAAACCCGCCGTGAAGCCAAATGGGGAATCAAAAGAGTGCGACTGTGGAAAATCTTTGGAAAAAAATGTCGTGCCTTACCGATACACACTCTCTGTACACTCAGAAAAAAGATTTATTGTGTTCTAATAAATAGGCACCTTAGAACATAATTTATTGGAAATCAATAAATGTTTACTCGTATGGAGACAGCTTTTATGTGATTGTAACTACAGCATTTATTCCGCGTCACTAAATATGTATTTTTTACGTGCCGATTTTTCACATCAATTAAAAGCCATATTTAAAATAGAACATTTGAATAAATATTTCCTCAAATCAAATAAATACTACTTCCCAATCACGAAAACCTCTTATTTCGCGACTATGGTCGTGTTCGTTGGGTCTCATCATTTTGATACGAACAAGTGCGCATGCGCATAATGATGCGCAACCCGCAATTGCGCAATGAAACGAGACATGCGCAGAACGAATGTCTCGTTTTATTGCGCAGTTGCGCGTTGCGCATCATTATGCGCATGCGCACTTGTTCGTATCTAAATGATGAGACCCAACGAACACGACCTATGATACAAACGCGCATGCGCAGTTTGCCCTTCAACGCGACGGGCCCGACAGCAGGCCGTTTGTCAGATGTAGCCCACGCAAACGCTTACCATGTAGCTTCTTCCTATGCCGATTTATTTCAAACTCGGTACACAGATTCTATATATAAAATACCTCCCCTCAACAGTTAGTTTGAGATTTTTTTTACATTGGGGAGTTTTCCACCCCCAAAATGGCGAAATTTTTCGTGAAAAATAGCACTTTTCACTTTACATGACCACCAAAAATGTAGAAATGAAAAAAAAAATTATCAAAGACCGTTGGGGGGAGGATTTGATGATACTTCGACTAAACTTTAATGGTACTTGAGTTCAGGCGTTACCCCCACTTGTAGCGCAAAAAAAGGCCTTCTTCATAAATTTTTTTAAAGAAAACTACAAAACTTTTTTAATCGATCAATATACCATCTGAAGGAACACATCTTGAAGAACTGTCAGTATTTTTTTTATTGAAAAATATTACATTGTTTAGTGGCAAATGGCCGTCAATGAAATAATGTTTTTATATACACGGTTTGCGGTGACCAACATTGCGGCGAAGTGGATCATCTGAAAAAAAAATGCGGATGGATTTAGTCAAATATAAGTATAAACTAGTCTTTAATCGAAGGATTTTAAAAAATATTCATTTTTCACAAAATGGCGGACAGTCAAAGTTAATGGTTCGATTTTAACGAAAAAAACGGCCGTTTTTTGGCTATAAAACGGTCATTTTTTTTCGAAAAAAAAAAATCGAACGATTAAAGACTAGATTTTTATGTATTAAATAAGCCTGCAAAATTTCAAGAAGATTGGTTCATTAGTGTTCGAGTAATCTTGGTCACCGACTTCAGAAATGCCATTTTGAGAAAAACGCGTTTAAAGTTTCTCTTTCAACGCGGATTCTTCTCTTTCAACGCTTATATCTCAGTCAATTTTGTTCGGATCGACTTGAAATTTTCAGGACATATTCTCAGATACTTATGCTTAAAAAAAAAGCAATAAAAAAAATCGATTCTTTCAAAATCGCCAGTGGGGGTAACTCCTTCAGTTAATTTCTGGCTGCGATACAGTGAACACCGCAAATCGTGTTTTTCCAAAGGCGTTCTTGGAAAAGCTTTGTCACCGGCTTGTTTGTGGATATTTTCGCGTACAAATTTGACGGAATGTTCTTGAAATGACACTTAACAATGTACAAAAGCTTTCAATAAATTTACTCTATCCATACAGATGAAAAAAAATCGCAAAAAAGTGTTTTTTTTTTAACGTTGAAACCCCTACCCTGCCCTTAAACATAAACTTAAATAAACAATGTTCTTAGCTGTTAATAAAATCGTAGTAGGCCGGCATACGAATAAGAAAACTTCGCCGGGAGGCGAATAGTAGAACGTCTTTGTCCTTAATGAATCTTTTTTCTGAGTGTAAAAAAACAATTGCCTATTTTTTCCGTAGATCCAATCTGCTAAGTAAGAATTCGGGCAATGAAAAAAAAAATCAATTGCCATGCAAGCTTCAACATCGTTTCAATTCCCCGTTCTTATATTGCGCCTGCATTCATGATATTCCTGTGGCCGATAATGAAGCAACCCGACACCCCCGTGCTCATTACGCGACTTTGTACGTTCCCGCAGTTCAGGTTACTCCAAACATCATTACCAGTATCTATAAATACCCTCGTCTGTTTGACTCCGTCAAATCCAGACATCAACCTGAGACTAGTCCTGAAAATAAAACTGGCTATGCATGGAGCGCTTGCGATGTTTTTTTTTTACGATCATTTGTTATCACTGCTATTATCCGGATATCGAAATACTAATTTCATTGTTTTCGTGTATTTATCTTTGGGGTATGTGATTTCGGTGAATGGTTATTTGTCAGATTCTAGTTTACGAAAGGGCTAGGCTTCGAGGAAACGATTTTGGGCGCTCCTGTAAATCACAGGAGGCTCTAAAAAAACGTCGGAAACGCGGGTTCTAAATCACTTAATGAACCGTTTCGCTTCGTCGTTTATACGTCCAAGTCCGTCATATACGCCCTAAGGTATACACGTACACATCTATATGGGAAATTCCACGCCATTCCACCGAGTCCGTGACCCCGACCATTTTTGGTTTTCCTGATTTTTTTTTTGTAAAATTCTACCCTATGAAAGGAATGTCCACACCAAGTTTTAGATTTTTATCTTTTCTCTCGTAGGAGTTATAATTTTCCAAAAAATGTCGATTTCGGAAATTTTGGAAACGTTTCAACGCTGATAACTCCGGAACTAATTGAGATATCGACAAATGTCACTCTATAATTTTTTTTCACTTTGAAGCATACTTTCGTTAAAAAATATGAAAAAAAAGATCAATTATCAATGTCAACGTTTTTTTTTGCTTCTAAAATTCCAACTATTTTTTAAAAAGACGATTGCCTTCTTTTATTTTTTTCAAAAAATTCTCTAAAATAGAGTGACCCATTTTACGATTTTTACGGCTAGTATCATCGCGGGCCTATTTTTCCTTCTATTTTTTTCAAAGTAATCACATTTTTTTAGGAGATTTTTATCACTTGAATCTCCAAGAATGCTATCAATGATTTTGTAATTTCCAATTTGGTTTCGACAGGCCTGAAACGATCTATTTTTTATTTGTGCGGAATTTAACGAAAAAAATTACTTTTAATAAAAAATCATTTTGAATTAAAAATCATTTTTTTTTCCGTTAAATCCAGTACAAATGGAAAATAAACCGTTTCAGGCCTGTTGAAGCCGAATTGGAAATCACAAAATCATTAACAGCATTATTGGAAATTTAAATGATAAAAACCTTCTAAAAAAAAGGCTTAAAACGAAAAAAATAGAAGGAAAAATGGGCCCACGATGAGACTAGCCTTGAAAATCATAGATTGGGTCACTGTAGTCTAGAGAATTTTTTGAAAAAAAAAATAAAAAAGGCAATCATCTTTTTAAAAAATAGTTGGGTCTTTAGTAGCAAAAAAACGTTGACATCGATAATTGATCATTTTTTAATATTTTCTGACAAAAGTATCCTTCAAAATGAAAAAAACTGACATAGTGACATTTGTCGATATCTCAATTAGTTCAGGAGTTATCAGCGTTTGAACGTTTCCAAAACTTCCGAAATCGACATTTTTTGGAAAATTATAACTCCTAATAGAGAAGAGATGAAAATCTAAAAATTGGTGTGGATATTCAATTCATGGGGTACAATTTAAAAAAAAATCAGGAAATCCAAAAATGGTCGGTATCACAGGCTGGGTGAAATGGCGTGGAATTTCCCATATGTATCCGCAGATATTACATTCATGTACGCTGGACCGGTACGAAATGATATTTCTCTCGAGCTCGATAGCTTCCACACTCCCTCGTTACGTAATTCCTTACCATTGACACTGCTGAGCTCCTCGAGCTGCTCACCAGCAATATTCTTTGATCTCGTATAGATGATGCCTTTATATACACACACGTGTATATGTGCATATGGGTGAGCTACGTAATCGCCGTTGAAAGGATTCTATATATCCGCACTCTATAGCAAAGTTTTTTTTCCTCGGCTCCACGAGCAATGCTCAGTCTTCGTTCATACTTTATTCAAATTTCAATGACATTTATACGTGAGAAAAGTGACGCGCCCGTCGGACGCGTAGCGCATATTAATTCTTTCCTCTTCCCGTTAAATGGTAAACAAAGAAAAACACGTTTTTCTAAAGACAATAAAATAAGGATTAAATTATTGCTAAAAATAAAAGAAAGATAGAAACGGATTCACGGAATGTGTATGGTAATGAATCGACGCATTGGCTCATTTAAAATAATCAGGAATTCATACAGTTGCGTTTTTTATATCCATTAGTGAGAAGTAAAATTAGAAAACAGATATATTCATGAATACGAAGGATTTTTTTTAAAACAGTTTGAGGAAAAACATTCCAATATTGAAGTTTATATATTTTATCACGACGTTGAAGTAGGCATAGTTGGAATGCAACGGAGATTGATTTTTTTTAATTGCTTAAAAGTTTTTTTTACCGATTTAGACTATGAAAATCAGTCAAACGTTTTTACTTATTCTTATTAGAGACTAGCTGAGCGCGCAACTTTGTACGCGCAAATCACTGAAATACACACTGATTCCGTTTCTTCATTGAACTTTTTAAAACTTTAAATTCGCATAAGTTTCTTTTGATTGAGTAAGTCAATTGAATTCGGATTGAAAACTCAATCCAAATTGGGTCAGTAGTTTTTACGTGATGCGAGCACAATAGGGTGGCACAATTTTGAGCTCTTTTTTTTCTTCTTTTCACCATCCGATTATTTTCTTTAAAGAAAAAAAAGTGTCGCTACAGCTGCGAGCGGCCAAAAAATATTTACAGGTAGCTCAAAGCTCAAAAAATTTAAATTTCCATTAAAAAGTCAATTCTTTTTTTTCGTCGACTTCTCACCCATCAATTTTACGCTTTATTATTTTAAAATTAACCTCGCAAAAGCTGTAGCCGTCCAACGAATATTTAGTGGTCGCTCAAGAGCTCGAAATGTCCAATCTTCGCCAATCTTTTTTACGCTTCTCACCCATAAATTTGAGGCTTTGTAAAATTTTCAAAATCATTAATCCTTTTCTCTTTAGAAACAGATTTTCCAAATTGACCTCACACTTCTAACCCAAAAATTATAATCTTTTGGAACATCAAAATTTGAATTTTCCGGAGGCCCTAGCGATCTCTAAATATTTTTTGCCCGCTCGCAGCTTCCGCGACAATTTTTTTTTCTTTAAAGGATCTTATAATTGACTGGTGACAAAGAGGGAAAAAAATACAGCTCAAAATTGTGCCACCCTAATGCACAAACAAACATACAATCGGACAACAAATCCAAAAATCATCTTAATGCATTCAATCACTTATCCTTCATCCCCCCAATTCCTTTTTTTCGCAAATATTTTCAACGTACAAACCCGCAAAGTTTACACTTTTATTATATATATAGATCTACGATCTTAATTCGCAAAAATTCGCTCTGGATAACGAGAAAAATGAATAACTAAATGAATCGTTGCGTTCCAACGATGCAAACTTCAACGTAATTTTTTTTTCTATTCTTCCAACAATACTTTCCCCGCTGCATTTTTGCTGGAACGAGTACGCGAAATGTCACATCAACGGAAGTCTTAACGAGACACTCGTCCGAACTTGAATAATAAAAAGTATGTACCTAAAAGCCCGCGAGATATAAACGCGAGTCAGGAGTACTTGGATGTTACCGTAAATGTGGACATCACGTTCGCGTGTACTTTCGACGTTGTTACACTGCTTTAGATATATAACTATACGATACGTTGGTGAGAAAGGAAGGTACAGATGAGACCTGGATGTATGTGGATTCGTATATATATATATATATATATATATATATATATATATATATATATATATATATATATATATATATATATATATATATATATATATATATATATATATATATAACCCGGAGGGCAGTCGCGGGCCTCTCTTCCGGATAATGACAGAGGCCGAAGCGAGGTTCGGGCACGTGCCTCACGCGATCTTCATCCTCATTATCTTCCCTCCTTTCGAGCGCACTCCGTTTTCGTTGGGTTTTTTTTCCAATTTTTTTTTGTTGCTTTTATCAACTCTTTCTCACCCTTTTCGTATAGCGCTCCATTCGCAGGTTCTCGCGCCTCAGCCCGCACCAATTGCCCCTTGTATCGGGCTCGAGCGGTTGCACCAGCTGCTCTCGTGCACCTCTCGCCCGTGGATTATACCGAGCCGATTCATCCACATGTCGAATGCCAGCGACGGACCAAGGGCCCTCGGCCCTCGTCGCTTTACGGCCCGATTCGAGCAAGTTGCGCCCTTATTGGCAGATGCTGTTTTACAGCAGCTTGCTAATAAGTGCACGCGCACGTGTATTTCGTATTTCATTTAACGAAAAATACGCGCGAGTGCCGATACATTTTTGGTGCATTTTCGAAATGGCCTGGAACATCACTTAAGGCGGGAGCCTGAATTAGAAGGTAAAAAAGCGTTTTTTTTTTCGGGAATTTTTTTAGAAGGGAAAAATTAAGTGAGCCTAGTAAACATTGAGGTAACTTTTCATGTAGATTTAAGGGAGACTTTGTGCTTGAAATCGGCGGGAGATGTTAGCGGCTCAACATGAGCAGCTAGAAGAAGAGGAGGGATGCCTCTATGGACCAGGCATTGCCGATTAGCGGTAATTATAAACACATTTGTGTTAACACATTACAAAACTTTAAACGCGTTTTTCTCGAAAACACGTTTTTGAAAATGGCTGACATTCTCCTGACCGCTGTAATTACCATATCGACCTGAAATTTGGAGAGCATACTCAGAAAATATGTCTTCACGGAATGACGGATCGTTTTTTCGAGAGATACATTTTTGCATTTATTATTTATCTTTTTATGCGAAAAAAAACGCGAAAATTCGATTTTTTTTAAATTGCCGCCATTTTCCGAAATTTGTACTAAACGCAAAACCCATCCGTCATTCCATGACCAAAGGGTCACAGATTGATAATATGCTTTGAACTTGTGTTTCAGATCAACAAAGAGGGGGCAGTGACGTCAGCCGTTTACCTCCCGCGATTTGAGGACCTGTTTTCGCGGAGCTGTAACGGCCGCCATTTTGGTTTTTTTTTCAAAAATTTTTTTCTTTAACGTTCTGTATATCATGAATAAAAGCAAGAAAAAAGCCGCACTCAAAAAGCTTTACTCGTTTTCTTGAAAAAAAATAAAATGTAAACACCTGAAATATGGCACTCCAAGGACAAAGTATCCGTTAAAATGTATGAAAAAAAAATTTCAACATGAAACAATAAATGACGTATCCCAAGGTTTTCCACACGTACCCTGTGGCCCCGAGCAAATGCGATACCAAGTAACAATAATAATGAATATCAAATTTTCAAACGGCACATCAACGAATCGCCGCGAACAAAAGTTGGCCGAGCCGGAAACTCCGAATCGTATATTCGATCACTCAACATATAATTCGCACTCAACACTCTGCGCGCACGGACTTTCGATATCCGTGGCGCCGTTCGTAATTTTGCAAATTATACGAGCTTTCCTTTACGATATCTCTGCATAAGGTTTTCATTAGATACGGGGCGCCGAGGTCCACGCCCCTTTGGCAATCATTGTCTCGCGAGTATTTTATATGAGCGCACACCTTGGTCGCGCGTGTCAGCCCCGTGCGTGTACCATATGAGTCGTATATAGCGGTCTGGAGCGTGCATGTAATCCGAGTTGGCGCCGCTGTCGGTTCGGAAGGTGTTCAACGAGAAAATAGCTTCTCGGTATAATTCGTATTATGGACAATTCAGCGCGATTAAATAAGTTGCAAATTGAAACGCGCCAGGGCCGTGTGGACCGCGAGGGTATTATTCGTAAAATTGACACGAGTGCGAGAATTCGAATGCGCGTGGCTCGTGGGACATTCGAGTACTTTAAGGGTACTGCTCACTTTGGACGCTAAAAAAATGCATAAAGTAGTAAATTTTTGGATCAAAATGATGTCAAAGTAACCCTTAATTGTTGCATTGGAGGGGCATTTAAGGGGTCTTCTCACTGTAGACGCTAAAAAGGTTATTTTCATTAATTTTTTTGACTAGTTTATATTATAGATATTGATAGAAAAGTTGTTATACTTAATAAATACACTTTCGAAATACATTAAATTTTTTAAAATGTTTTTATGTAACCCAGACAAACTTTAAACGCGTTTTTCGACGTTTTGTTGATAAAATGTTGACCGATCCTTATGAAATTTTAACCACATATTTTTTACAACTATAGCTATAGCGCATATCAAGGATTAACATTTTTTTATATTTACTATTTTTTTTGTTTTTTTTTCGAAAAATGTCCGCCATTTTGTTATTTTTGCATATATAAAAAATCGTATGATATGCGCTGTAGCCATTAACGTTGTTTTCTCGAAACAACGTTTTCAAAATCTAGCTCCATCGTATCTCTAAAACTAATAAACCGATTCTCTTGAAATTTGAACCACATATTATAAACATGATTCTCAACATGATCACCCTCGATGGTTTTAAAATTTTGATTCTTACTCTTTTTTTGCGAAAAACTGCGAAAAACGCGTTGTTTAAATACTTTTTTCGTTTTTCAACTGCCATTTTTTTATTTTTTTATAAAACTTTATATCCGAGGGTCATTTTGTAGCTGGTGTCATACTGAATCTAATGGACTTTGATTTTTTTGTTTTGGACGAGCCGTTGCCGAGTTGTGATGGAGCTACCTAGCCCACCTATTTTTGAGGCGTTACGTTAACCTATAGTTTTTGTATTTAAAAATGAATAAAAATGAATAAATTTTTTTTATGTATTTTAAGACTTTATCTTTTATAGAATCCTCAAAAAAAATCGCGAAAATTGCCTTTTTTCGTGGCTCCAAAGTGGACTGGCCTCTTAAGGTAGTTCCTCTGCGAAAATCTCAACCAAAAGTTTACATACCATGTTCATGTTTAAAAGATTGATAATTGGTTTAATTAGTAATGAATAAAATTAAAAACTACGCAATATTGACTCGGTACTAGTAGATAATACGATGGATATCATTTATTGCCGTAAAATATATTTTGTATTGTGTTTTTGATCGACCATTGCCAGTAAACTTTTTGCCGGGACTGTCCAGGCTTTGCCCCAATTGTTTTTTTTTCAGGCTTTGCCAGGCTTTGCACCAAAATTGTGAAGGCTTCTCATGGTTATATCTTGGAAACTAGATGGTGAATCATTCTCATTTTTTTTTCACATTGTTCGTGATATCTTACTGTAGCTTATCCTCGTTTTTTATCAATTTCTTAATTTTAGTTTTGACGGTAGAATTAATGATGCTCTGTTTGCCCATCATAACGCATTTGTTACGTGTAAACCAAGCCAACTTTAAGTGTAAATATCTCAGGTTTGGGGTGGTCAAACTTATTCAAATTGCACAGATGTTTGGATAATGTATTAAATAACGTATATGTCAAATTTCAACCATTTCTTAATTCAACTCTTCTGTGGAGGTACTACCTTACGTCTCGCTAGTTAGTCGACATAGAAGTCAATATATATATAGGGGAGACCGGGGCAAAATGGTATAGCGGGGCAAAACGGTACTGGGGCAAAACGGTACTGGGGCAAAACGGCACTGGGGCATAATGGGATCGGGGCATAATGGGATAGCAAAAAATGAAGTTTCTTGGGTGCTTGATTTGGGGCAAAACGGGATAGGGGCAAAATGGGACAGAGAGGAGTGGAATATCAAATTGGGGCAAAATGGAATCGGGGCAAAATGGGACACACAAAAATGAAGTGTCGCAGCCCGCTGAATTTGGGGGAAAATGGGATGACAGGAAAATTCATGCTTCGGCTCTATGAAAGAGCTGTTGAAACATATTCTAATCTAAATGGTGCTTGTGGTTCGTTTCAGTCCACATATACGCAGATAATACGGACTGACCGATATATTTGTCGACACATATCCGTCGATTTCATGGGGAGCGGCGGTCCTAGTTTCATAAAACAATTTACGTAAAAATTGACAAGAGTTAGATTTTCATCAATGGCTTGAAAATCAGTATCAGTAACGTGCAGTTGGCAGAAAATAAATTTAAAAAAAAAACAAAGAAAGATAAAAACAAAAAAAAACCATAAATTGCACGCATCAGATTATAAAAATTACTTGATTATTTAAATAATTAATAACGACAAAGAAATTGGACCAATCGAATAAGAAGGCTCAAATAACAATTTACGTCAAGTTTGGTACAGTTCTGACCGCAGAATCAAAAGTAATTGTTTAACAAACTTTAATAACAAATGAAAAATTAGTCTTTCTTTGAATGTTGAAGTACTTAAATTTATTGGATTCAACGAATCCTGACGAGCCGAGCACGAACTGTTGTTGTAAAGTCAAAAATAATAATAATTGTTTAAGCGATTGAGTTAACAAATAAAAATTGTCGTCTTCTTTAATGTTAAATTACTACGATTAATCAAATTTCAACGAAATCGAACGAGTCGACCTTGAAACATTGCCTTAACCGCATGTCCAATCATTATATTTGGTCAAACAATGAATATCAAAAAATCAATTGAAGTTTTAGACTGCATTAATAGTCATTAATGCATTAATAGACTACACCAAACTTGCGAAGATTCTAACCGAATGATAAAAAATTATTATTTAAACAATTTCATTAACAATTAAATTGTTCGAATCGAATTGTTACGCTCGATTAACAATTTCCAAGAAATTTCAGAAAATGCCGATCGTACAATGAAGAATAAATATTTGAACAATTCAATTAACAAATGAAAACCGCAATTACAAAAGGAAGACCATGCGACAGTCGCGGAAGACCAGCGGCGTCGATAACAACCGACGATGACGCATCATGCCTTTTCTGCGGGGGCTTATATTCGAAATCCAAGGAATCCTGGATTGGTGGTAATTCATGCGAGAAATGGGCCCACTATTCATGTGCCCATGCTGACGATAACTTAATCGAGTACGTTTGCGACAATTGTGCCGATAAAAATTAGCTTAGTTAAACAAGCAATAAAAATTAAACATTGCCACCGTTAAATTATAGTATCGTAAGTAGAGTGTGACCCAAATATCGTGTAACATTCAATAAAACCTGTTTTCACTCATTTATTACCCCTCGTTTTTTACCCCTGCATTTCTTTCGTTTCTGCATTGAATTATTCCACTGTCCCATTTTGCCCCGATCCCGTTTTGCCCCAACCGCCTCTTTCTGAGGAGCCTGATTTTCTCCGGCCCATTTTGCCCCAGTCCCGTTTTGCCCCAATGACGTATTTTCCAGCAGTGTTGATTTTCACTATTCCATTTTGCCCCAAACCCGTTTTGCCCCGGTCCCATTTTGCCCCGGTCCCATTATGCCCCGCTATACCATTTTGCCCCGGTCTCCCCTATATATATTTTTTAGATATATTTAAAAATTTTATTCTCTCTTATCCCGTTTATATATACATAAACGGCATTCTTTATATATTTATAGGTTTATAGACTATATATATATATATACACCTATAGAGGAAGACGATCAAGACACACGTGCATGCCTCCAAAGCGGCACCGGACAGTGATCGTGACTTCCATGCGAGTCATCGAGCTCTCCCAGTGTCTTACATCGTTCCGACTACGCACATGCACCGTAATACACATGCCCGTTCTTACACTCGAGCACTTTGAATTCAATCGGGCACCGGAAACGTCGGATGTTTAATTCTTCGGGGCTCGTTTGGTCGGGTGTCTTTAAAGATGGGCGCTTTGCCGAACGCGATTGAGAAAGGACGCGGGAGATGCAAGATTGAACCTTCCGCTTCTCGCGGTCTTCGACAATTGCAAGAGAACAACAATCACAGCAATTGACGCGCGGACTTCGAAGAATATCCTAATTGGGCGATCCGCTAGGAAAATTACGACGCCTCGAAAACCCCACGCTTAAAATTTTTTTCAATAATACAGTAGAGCGTCGATCATCCGAACGTCAGTTATCCGAAACGTCAATTACGCGAAGGGCGATTTTGTTTATCCGAAACGTCAATTACCCGAATGGCGATTTGGGCTATCCGAAATATCGATTATCTAAGGAATAATTTTGATTATCCGAATGCTCAGTTATTCGAACGATTACGCCCTATATATTGTCGCAGGATGTATACATTGTTGTACGTCCCATCCACTTTATCGGTCTGCGCTCACGCGCACTTTGCTTTCCGCTGGCAGTCGAGATTTGGCAGCAAAGAAACGAGCTTCCGTTGTGAAGAGGAAGAAAATCGTCGACTTTTTCAAAAGTAAATAGGTAAGAACTCAAAGATGTACGGATGTTGATTATTTTTAAATACATATTTAACTTCGTTCTATATCATTAGATGATATACAATGGTTATTTTCAATTTACCAGGAATGTACTTGTATTATTAACATATTATTGTTTATTGTATTTTTAAATATATATGTTTTATCGTATTGAATGAATCAACGTTTTTCTCGCCCACGGAATATTGCCGTTCGGTTATCCGAATTTTTTATTTTCCGAAAAGCTTACGGTCCAAATTGATTCGGATAATCGAAGCTCTACTGTATATGCAGAGGAGAACATCGGACCGAGCGTCCGTCTCTAAAGGCCGAAAAAATAGGCTTTTTGGGGATTTTTTTTTCAGAAAAACTACAAAATAAATCGAGATTACAAGAAAGGGTGTTTATCATACATATCAGTGACTGTATACAATAATTTTTTTGAAGCGATTAATTTCAAAATGGCGGCTGGGCAGCGTTTATCTCGAAACTGCATTTTTTAAGTTGGGCGAAAACATAACTCGGACAATTTACAACCGATTCACTTGAAATGTTGAATATATCTTGAAACATAGATAGTCTATGGAAGTACGTAGGATTTTTTTTATATTGCATAGTTCATTTGTTATTAACAATTATCTGACGATTTTTTGGGCTCATTTTTCACTTTTCAAAAATTTGCCTAAAAAATCGTGAATAACAAATGAACTATGCAATATGAAAAAAAAACCCTACGTACTTCCATAGACAATGGATTTTTCAAGATATATTCAACATTTCAAGTGAATCGGTTGAAAATTGTCTGAGTTATGTTTCCGGCCAACTTAAAAAATGCAGGTTTGCGATAAACGCTGCACAGCCGCCATTTTGACATTAATCGCTTAAAAAAATGTATACAGTCACTGATATGTATGATAAACACCCTTTTTGGTAATCTCGATTTATTTTGTAGTTTTTCTGAAAAAGCCTATTTTTTCGGCTTCTAGAGTGGCCTAACCCCTTAAGGGAAGGTTCGGCCTCGTTGGGCCAAAAAATGTTCGATTTTTCACCAATTTTTTATGCGAAAAGTATTAAATATAGAATTCTGATATTTGGTATGTTGACTAAGCGACCTGTATTGAACATCAAAATATTTGTTTAAGTTTGACAAAACATGGTGGTGGGAGTGGGAGGAGCCATGTATGTCGGTGCGCGGGCGATGACATTCTTCGTTTGCGGAAGTCCTAAGTCCTGGACAGCTGATCTGAAGCAAAAAAATCAAACATATTTTTACTTTGTACAATATTGAGTATAAGTTGACCTAGATTTAAGAAGAAAAATTGAAAAATAAAAGATGGTAAGCGATCGTGAAGAAGATTGTTTTTTTCTCCAAAAAATTTCGCAGTTTTTTTATCACCATTTTTTTATTTTTAAATTTTTCTTCTTGATTCTAGGTCAACTTATACACAATATTGTACAAAGTAAAAAAATGTTTGATTTTTTTGCTTCAGATCACCTGTCCGGGACTTAGGACTTCCGCAAGCGAAGAATGTCATCGCCCGCGCACCGGCATACGTGGCTCCTCCCACTCCCAACACCGGGTTTTGTCAAACTTTAAAAAATATTTTCATGTTCAATAAAGACCGCTTAGTCAAAATACGAAATATCAACATTCCATATTTAATACTTTTCGCATGAAAAATTGGTGAAAAATGGAACATTTTTTGGCCCAACAAAATAGAACCTTCCCTTAAGTTAGGGGTTAGGTTAGGGGTGTGTACTTTTGATAAATCGATTTTTTTTCTTTGTCTTTTCTTATAGTTAGACATTTCAAGAATATAATACCAAAATTTAAAGTCAATCAGAGCCAAACTCTCGAAGTTATTGACTATTCACTCCCACTCCTCCAACACTGTAGCTCCGACTTCTCTAAACTTCAAACGCGTTTTTCTCGAAACCACTTTTTCAAAGTCCGTGTTCACTGCCACTTGAAAACTACATGACCGATTTATTTCAAACTTAGTACACACTTTCTACATATAAAATGCCTCCCCCCAACGGTTAGTTTGACATTTTTTTTTACATTGAGGGGTTTTTCCACCCCCAAAATGGCGGAACTTTTCGTGAAAAATAGCACTTTTCACTTTACATGACCACCAAAAATTTAGAAATGGAAAAAAAATAATCAAATACCGTTGGGGGGAGGATTTGACGATACTTTGACTAAATTTTAATGGTACTTGATTTCAGATAATTGCTAGCTGAGATACAGTGAACACCGCAAATCGTGTTTTTCCAAAGGCGCTCTTGGAAAAGCTTTGTCACCGGCTTGTTTGTGGATATTTTCGCGTACAAATTTCACGGAATGTTCTTAAAATGACACTTAACAATGTACAATAGGTTTCAATAAATTTACCCTATCCACATAGATGAAAAAAATTCTCAAAAAAGTGTTTTTTTTTCACGCTGAAACATCTATGTTCCCCTTAAGAATGAACATTTAGGAGGAAAAAAATCGCAATGATTAATCGCGGAACATCGCGATTCTCGCGAAGCGGAGCGTCGTTCCCTAAATCGTGTCAAAAAGTAACTCTGTTCAGTTACGAATGTGTATTTATTAAGGGGGGATTGTCTTTTTTTTCGCAAAATTTACCGCTTTTTGGGATTTTTTTTGTGAAGAAAGTATACAACGGAAAACTTGTGAAACTTGGCATATAGTTTTATTGATCTGTTTACCACATACAAAATTTTTTTTTAACAATTTCATCAAAAAATTCCCCCTTAAACGCGTTTTTCTCGAAACAGCTTTTTCACAACTGGTGTGCACGATTTCTCAAAAACTATTCAACCGATTGCCTTCAAATTTGGACAGAATGCTCAGCTGACATCCTTTTATCGTTTGATGAAGCAAAAAAGCAATACGTTTAATAGTTTTTTATTTATAACAAAAAATCGATCAATTTTTTTCGAAAAATCGATACTTCAAGTTCAAAACGTCACTAAATCGTCAATTTTTTTTCCCTTCATCGAACGATAGCTATATGTGTCTAAAGTAAAATTCTTTTTGGGTTTTTGTTGCAGGATGAACGTGAAGGCTGTAATCGTGCACACCATCAAAAAAGGACCATCGCGCGTCGAGGGGGGTGGGAGGCGGATTTTTTGATGAAATTGTTTAAAAATTTTTTTGTATGTAGTAAACAGATCAATAAAACTATATGCCAAGTTTCACAAGTTTTCCGTTGTATACTTTCTTCACAAAAAAAATCCCAAAAAGCGGTAAATTTTGCGAAAAAAAGACAATCCCCCCTTAAGTGTAACAACTTTTATATCAATATCTATAATATAAACCTATGAAAAAAATTCACGAAAAAAGCCTGTTTTACCGTCTAAAGTGAGAAAACCCCATAATGTGCAAAATTTTATTTTGCAAATTCACGTTCCAGATCGCCAAACAACGATCCTAATAAACGCCTCGCGTGACTTTCGTGGCTCAAATCTGGCCACGGAATTTTTGGAAATAAAAAAATCACTCTCGTTGCCTTCCAACGATGGAAACTTCAATGCCATCCTATTCTCTCGATTCACAACCACATCGACCATAATCTGCTATCGCTACAGCCGTCTACGGACGATACACGGTTACCCGAACGATACATCGTATTATGGGTTCTTATCTAAAAGAAAAAAAAGAAGAAAAAAAAACAGTCACGAGAGAGATAAGAAACTGCGAATTTGTCTCGAGGAAAATTTGCCTCCGCATAAGGCGCTAGAATTCTCGCTGGTAAGGTGTAATTGAAAACTTCATGGCACATCGTGTTGTACGAATATCGCGTACTTATCGCGCACGTCCGTGCGCATATGTACCCGCGATACCTCGATACACAATACCGGTGTTTTATTCCGCGCGATCTCACACGCGCGAACGAATCGCCCGGGATTATCTAGGATTAGTAGCTCTTCGGCCGGAAATACACGTTTCGCGCGCGCTGTTGTTTTTTTCCCTTTTTTTTTCTTTTTTTTTTCAAATTATATTCACGGTGAAAATGCGCGCGCATAGGTCTCGCAGTAGACCAAGTGCGGAAACAAGAATCCCGTTTTCGCACGTTCGTTGCGTTCTCCGACGTATGTCTGCACAGTTGGTTACGCCTGAATTAATAATTCCTATATTTAGCAACGAAGCCTGGAATCAGCCTCGATTCGCTCATGGCCCGAGCAGGCTCGCGAATCCGCGGCAGAGCAAAGAGAACACGTCATTGTTGCCGCGCGCGCGCGCGAATTTGTGAAATTACGACGAATCGCGTCACCACTCGAGCTCGTCACCTGCAGCATTGAAGTAAATGAAAAAAAAAGAAATATGTACGTATGTATGTTTTAAAAAAAATTGTAGTGGCTGTCGGACGAATTTGCCTGCAGAGCGTCTTGTCTTTTTACAAGCTTTTATTTAAGGTAGTACCTCCACAGAAGAGTTGAATTAAGAAATGGTTGAAATTTGACATATACGTTATTTAATACATTATCCAAACATCTGTGCAATTTGAATAAGCTTGACCACCCCAAACCTGAGATATTTACACTTAAAGTTGGCTTGGTTTACACGTAACAAATGCGTTATGATGGGCAAACAGAGCATCATTAATTCTACCGTCAAAACTAAAATTAAGAAATTGATAATAAACGAGGATAAGCTACAGTGAGATATCACGAATAATGTGAAAAAAAATGAGAATGATTCACCATCTAGTTTCCAAGATATAACCATGAGAAGCCTTCACAATTTTGGTGCAAAGACTGGCAAAGCCTGGAAAAAAAACAATTGGGGCAAAGCCTGGACAGTCCCGGCAAAAAGTTTACTGGCAATGGTCGATCAAAAACACAATACAAAATATATTTGACGGCAATAAATGATATCCATCGTATTATCTACTAGTACCGAGTCAATATCGCGTAGTTTTTAATTTTATTCATTACTAATTGAACCAATTATCAACCTTTTGAACATGAACATGGTATGTAAACTTTTGGTTGAGATTTTCGCAGAGGAACTACCTTAACTTGACTTTCTGTGAGATGCAAAACGGAAAATCGACATTTCACCCACTTCCCGACTACTTAGAGCTCCGAAATTTTGCAAACATGTATCTAAGAAGTGACAATGCATGATTCAAATTCAAAAATATATATATATTCATGAAATTTTCAACTTTTTAGGTAAAATTAGCGATTTCTAATAATCCATACAGAATCTAACTAAAAACAAATTCGTAGCCGACTGCGTTTGTATGTGAAAAGTTTATATGCAGCAATTAGTCGCAAGTTCAATCCCAAGTCCTTGTTATGTTGATTGGGGTAGAGTATCCATATGTCGAATTTCCATGTCCGAATATCGATAAGTATAAATATCTATAAGGGGTCGTCCATTAATCACGTGAGGTTTTTTAGGCCACTTTTTGAACCCCCCCCCTCCCCCCCGCCCTTATGGTCATATGTGGTGAGGTTTCTAGCCAGCCCCCCGCCCAACATCACGTGTATTTTTTTTGTTAAGAAACGTCTGACACAAGCGATAGAGAGTGCGGTATTTTATTATGACAAACGAAATAATATATATATATATATATATATATATATTGTTAGCATATTTAAATGGTCCGAGCACAAAAAAAATACACGTGATATGTCACAACACCCCAGCGTGATCAATCGTGATGTTAGCCAACCCCCCCCCCCCCCCTATTTGAGCCTCACGTGATTAATGAACGACCCGTAAGTCGAATATCCATAAGTATAAGTATCCATAAGTCGAATATCCATAGGTCGAATATCCATAAGTTGAATATCCATAACTACGAATATCCCAAACAAACCCAAACAAACTCACTATACTTGTCTACTTCCCGCCATTTCTGGCGCTCATTTCTACTCTGTACTCATTTATCTCTACCTCTCGCCATTTCTGGCACTCATTTCTACTCTATACTCACTTATGGATATTCGACTTATGTATATTCGACTTATGGATATTCGACTTATGGATATTCGAATTATGGATATTCGACTTATGGATATTCATACTTATGGATATTCGACTCATGGATATTTGACTTATGGATATTCGACGTATGTATATTCGACTTATGGATATTCGATTTATGGATATTCGACCCTCACTTTTCTGGACTTCAGATATCACATTTATGGATATACTCACCCTCTATACTCACTTATCTCTACCTCCCGCCATTTCTGGCACTCATTTCTACTCTATACTTACTTATGGATATTCATACTTATGGATATTTGATTTATGGAGTCGAATATACATAAATACGAATAACCCAAACAAACTCACCACATTTGTCTACTTTCCGCCATTTCTAGCGCTCATTTCTACTCTACACTCACCCTCTATACTCACTTATGGATATTCGACTTATGGATATTCGTACTTATGGGTATTCTTAGTTATGGATTTTCGATTTATGGGTATCCACGTATGGATATTCGACGACAGTGGGTGTGTTTTACAAGCATTCCATGATCCTAACGCACAAACTCGTAAACTAGTAAACTACTAGTAACAACGAACTAATAAAATCAATTAAAGACCAAAAAGTAGAAAGTAATTTGTATGTAAACAAATATTGAAAAAAAACAAGATTTTATTTAATGTACTAAAAAGTAGAAAATAATTTTTCTTACCAAGTGACCTATATGTGACTATAAATAAAAGCTTGGGGCGCTCAAAATTTAGACAATCTTTAATTGAGACAAAACCGTTAACATATCACTGTATTTAATTTCCTGTAAAACGACCTTAGATTTCTTAAACAAAAATCCTGAAAATGAGTACAAACGTGTGATTGTGAGGTCTCTAATTACTATTGTGCCAAATTAAATACGGTTAATCAAACTGAATTGATCAAGTTTATTAAACATTTAAAAAGTTGAGCGCCCAAGCTTTTATCTGCAGTCACATATAGGTGACTTAGGAAACAAAAATGATTTTCTACGTTTTAGTACGTTAAATAAAAACATGCTTTTTGAAAATAGTTTTTTTTTCAAATATATATTAGTATGGTAACCTAACGACATTTACTGTCTTGATGACAGTTGTGAACGTCAAAAATCATTTTATTGTGGGAGTGCAAAAAAGCTCGGCGGCTGAAGCAAGAACGGATTCTCACGAGTAGTAGACGGGGACGATTGCGCAACATAAAATGATTGAAATAAATTGCACGTTGTCCATGATTTTCAGCGACTTCGCTCGGCTCTAGGAGAGAATCAAGGCTCTGTGCACGCGTGTACAGTCTCTTTTCAAAGTCGCGATATTAGCATTGAGACGATCGAGTTCGGGCACCATATACGCGCGCGGTCTCGTGGAATTCGATCCCTTCGTGATTGGCGTAAATATCGCGGCGAGATTAATTTATTTTTTCAATCGAACGGTCTATAGCGCGCGCAGTTTTCGTCTCGCCCACGCTGAAGTCTACATACGTCGAGGAAAACCACGTGTTGGGTTTACGGCTACCGATGACTCGAGGTGGATTCTTCGAACGGATGTAGTCGATCGTAGGACCGGAACCCGACCAGAATTTCTACGAAAAATTGTGCGAGGTCTCGCGGACAGTCACCATGGAAATTGCATTCGATAAATGACAAGTGGACCTAGTGTACGTAACATAGGGGTGGATTCGTCGATCGTTCGCAACTCGCAGAGAACATCACTTAAGGGAGACTTTGTCCTTGAAATGCAGCGGGAGATATTAGCGGCTCAACATGAGCGGCTAGAAGAAGAGGAGGGATGCCTCTATGGACCAGGCATTGCCGATTAGCGGTAATTATAAACACATTTGTGTAAACACATTACAAAACTTTAAACGCGTTTTTCTCGAAAACACGTTTTTGAAAATGGCTGCCATTCTCCTGATCGCTGTAATTAACATATCGATCTGAAATTTGGAGAGCATACTCAGAAAATATGTCTTCACGGAATGACGGATCGTTTTTTCGATAGATATATTTTTGCATTTATTATTTATCTTTTTATGCGAAAAAAAACGCGAAAATTCGATTTTTTTTAAATTGCCGCCATTTTCCGAAATTTGTACTAAACGAAAAACCCATCCGTCATTCCATGACCAAAGGGTCACAGATTGATAATATGCTTTGAATTTGTGTTTCAGATCAACAAAGAGGGGGCAGTGATGTCAGCCGTTTACCTCCCGCGATTTGAGGACCTGTTTTCGCGGAGCTGCAACGGCCGCCATTTTGGTATTTTTTTTTCAAAAAAAAAAATTTGTTTACGTTCTGTATATCATGAATAAAAGCAAGAAAAAAACCGCACTCAAAAAGCTTTACTCGTTTCCTTTAAAAAAAATAAAATGTAAACACCTGAAATATGGCACTCCAAGGACAAAGTCTCCCTTAAGGGGTGACGTTCTTCAGACGCTAAAAAGGCTGTTTTCGTGAGTTTTTCTGATAGATTTATATTATAGATATTGATATAAATGTTGTTAGACTTCATAAATACACTTTCGAAACGCATCATTTTATTTTTTTATTTAAGGGGCTATACCAGTGTGACACTTAAAAAAATCGATGTTTTTTGCCTTTTTCGACAGTTTATACTTTCAAGAATATCATTATCATTTATATCATTTATATCAATATTATTTCATCTTGCAAAAATCGATAGTTAAATGTTTAAACGCGTTTTTCTCGAAATGAGAGTTTTCAAATTTGCTGACATTGTAACTCAAAGAGCAATTATCCGATTGACTTGAAATTCTGAATTAAGTACTCTTGAATATATTTCTTCCAAAAAATTCCCGAAAATCACGCAAATTTTCAGCGTTCACACTGGTGGCCCCTTAAGTCACTATTCACAGACGAAAATGGTAGTTCAAAAAGGCCTAATAAAATTGTAGGTCTGCGCTGTTGATGAAATCTCGGAGATGGATCAACCGAAACGAAAAAATGCAACGGTTTTAGATTCAGAATGTTAATGGCTATAGCGATTTTTGATATATGCAAAAATAACAAAATGGCGGACGTTTTTCGAAAAAACAAAAAAAGCGTTTTTTCACCGTTTTTGGCAAAAAAATAGTAAATATCATAATTTGAAAAAATCCTTGATATGCGCTATATCTATGATTGTAAAGAATATGTGGTTAAAATTTAATAACGATCGGGTCAGTAGTTTCGAAGATTTTATCAACAAGCGTTCAAATTTTGTTTGGGTTACTTGAATACATAAATTATTTTTTAAATGTATTTCGAAAGTGTATTTATCAAGTGTAGCGACTTTTACACGAATATCTATAATATAAACCTATAAAAAAAAATCATGAATATAGCCTTTTTTGGCGTCTAAAGTGAGAAAATCCCTCAAGAAAAAAACAATTCCCAAATGCCGTCAATCGGGAAATAGTACGGAATCCACTTAGATTCCAATGTGAACTCCGTAAGCGCGACATTGCTGTAAAATGTGATGTGGTTGGATCTGGGGTCACAGGCACAAATTTCTGCACGGGTAATTACAAAAAATGTAGAGGATTCGTATTAGGGAAGAAATATTTCAAGAGACAATCACGGATCCACGTGATAACGGCGAGCCACCCACGCGCAACGTAAAGAGCGTTAACGAACTCGTCAGCTTTGCAGACTCTCGTGTACCTCGCAAGCTCAACATCTCGCTCTCTCGGTGCAATGAGACCATGACCTAACATCCTGTGCATAATCGGAACGTGAGCGTCTCGTGCTTCACGGATACATCTATCACGTTGTCGGCATATTAATACATCGCCACGAATACAAACGAATCTCTGTTAACAGTGGATCCAATTCTTGGCAGCTATTCAGCCAATGAGTTCACACATTTATTTTCGTGAAAAATAATTGTTTTCGTCAAAAATAATTGTTTTCATAAAAAATAATTGTTTTCGTCAAAACTAATTGTATTCGTCAAAAATAATTGTTTTCGTAAAAAATGATTGTTTTCGTAAAAAATAATTGTTTTCGTCAAAAGTAATTGTTTTCGTCAAAAATAATTGTTTTCGTCAAAAATAATTGTTTTCGTCTAAAGTAATTGTTTTCGTCAAAAATGATTGTTTTCGTTAAAAATAATTATGTTCGTCAAAAATAATTGTTTTCGTCAAAAATAATTGTTTTCGTCAAAAATAATTGTTTTCGATCAAATCCGATGTACTCGTGAATTCTTATCCGCCCGAAACTTCCAAACCTACCACTCGAATCCATACTCGCGTCTGTTCGAACGGAAAATGTATTTTTCCGAACGCAATGACGATCGTCCGAGAAAATTTATTTACGCTCGGAGTTTCGAAGATTTTGCGAAATACGATCTTCGATTATAAATAACCCGTTCGTTTCGATGCTATTTTTGGAAAATTAATGCGGCGAGCTTGTAAAACGTACGGAACGCAGAGGTTTATATAGCCCGGTTGAACCGCGGGCCTTCCGCCTGCCCGAGTGAGGCGCGAGAGCAGACGTGAGATTAATGGTAACGAAGCTCGTAAAGTTTCCTATACAAGGTGGACCGGGCAAAAATGAACGATGACTTCGTATAAGAGGCAAAGAAGCGTCTATGGGGTGTTTTCGTGCGAAGGCGCGACTCGGGCATTCACATTTGTAAACCGATAGCGATATACGTCCCTTTCCGGTTCGATTATAGTCCGACCGGAAATCGTTGTCTCGCGGACCACTCCACCAGTCACACATCGTCGGAACGACCTGGGCGCAATCCTAACCGGCTACTATTTGGAAAATTTCGATCTCACGCTCGCGATATTTTCTACCGCCCATGAAGAAAAAAAACTTTTTTTTAAACTCAAAACAACTCAAAAGTGTGTGTAGAGACGTTTGATTAAGGGGCCGGTCCACTTTGAAAATTTACAAAAATCGATATTTTTTTACTGTTTTCGAAAGTACATACACTGTAAAAAATGATATGAAATTTACAATACATTTAAGATACAAAGGAATTGAATTTTACGAACTCAGTAGATGAAATTAACTTTAAAACACTTGTACCGTAAATTTAAAACAGGAACATGAAATTCTAACGTGGATATACAATTTAATAGATGCAACATGGAATTTCAAAGACAAGTTTGTAAATTTGTGGGAAATGTATTGTATTAACCCGTGTCTTCAATTGAAAATTACTACAGATGTATAATAAATCAACTATAAAAAACAGAGTATTGAAAATACAAAACAAGTTTGAAATTTATTTACGGCTGCCTGAAAAATGTAATACATGTGGAACTGAATTGGAAATGGAAAGTATCTCGATTGTACCCCTATCTGATGTTATTTCTCATCGACGCTGAGTTAAATATAAGACAAATCTTTAGGAATATCGATGATATACTTCTCGGAATAATACCATCCAGTACATGAATACTGTGATTCGATTCAGAAATTTCCAAGACAAAAGCCACTGAGATTAACAATTGTTTGTCAAAAACAAATCACAGGTAAGTTGAATTTAATGTGTTCGTATATTAATATTGAAGAAACATTTTATGATTTTCATAATTGTTGACCCGGACGATATCTCAAAGTCACATGAATTTCAAATACATGCGTGCAGTGGACAGAGATGGGCGCGTGGTCGGTGTGCGGGCTCGCCGGTCACTGAAGTTAAGCAGCATTGGACGCGGCCAATACTTGGAGCGGTGACCGTTTGCCCGTGCATTGGTTTGCGCGTCAACCTCTGAGTGGGAAACAGTTTGTCTGAGTTTCTGATTGATGGTAATACAACTGAAACTCAACCGAATATGGCCGCCTGTATCGGCCCAGGTTTTCCGCAGTTTCCCTGGGCCTTCGTGCAAATGCGATACAGTAGTGCATTAGGAAAGAGTGGATGCGGTCAATACTCTGGAGGGGGGGGGGGGGGGCTGGAAGGAATGTAGGGACCTCTGGAAGGATTGTGAATGATGGAAGGAATAAAGGAGAGGATGATAAAAGGAGAAGGCCCCGTGCCTCTGAGGAATACATATATAAAGAAAAAAAATACATACGTGCAATGATTTCACTGCATTTACATTTTATTATTTAAGTATTCAATATTAATTATGGGATAAAGCTGCGAAAAAATCATATACACAAGTATCACGAAAGCATCATACAGTATATGAATTGAGTGGTCTTAATTTGATAATTTTTACATAAAAACGTATTGCAATTATCAATTTCTGAAATAAACTTAACACTTAGGATCAGTAATTTTAATACACACCCGTATATTAATATTAGCAAATGGTTCTTGAATTTAATATACACTTGTTAATTGATATCAGCAAATGGTTCTTGATTTCAATATACTTGGATGTGATTATTTCTTTACACGTGCATTATTTTTCAAACGCACAAGTATATTAATATTACGGAACTACACTTTCATTTTTAAAATAACCTGTTTGGAATTTTCAAAATCGTATCTGAAATTTCATAAGCGGTATCCGCATAAAAACTTCCTACACTTGTATATTAATTTTCATACAGACATTTTTTACAGTGCACATTCGGAAATATTGTGTCAAAATAGGTGCAGAAAATGTCGATTGAGTTTAGGTAAGGTTGAGTTTAGGTTTTTCATAGTATAAACTTCAAACGCATTTTTCTCGAAACGACGTTTTCAAAATCTAGCTCCACCGTATTTCTAAAACTAATAAAGCGATTCTCTTGAAATTTGAACCACATATTGTAAACATGATTCGCCACAAGATGACTCTCGATGGTTTTAAAATTTTGATTTTTACTCTTTTTTTTGTGAAAAACTGCGAAAAAAACGGGTTTTTAAAAACTTTTTTCGTTTTCCATCTGCCATTTTTTTTATTTTTTGATAAAACTTCATATCCGAGGGTCATATCGTAGTTGGTCTCATACTGAATCTAATGGACTTTGATTTTTTCGTTTCAGACAAGCCGTTGCCCAGTTGTGATGGAGCTACCAAGCCCACCCATTTTTGAGGCGTTGCGTTAAAGTATAGTTTTTGTACTTAAAAATGAATAAAAATGAATTTAAAAAATTTTAAATATTTTTCAAGACTTTATTTATCAAGCCCAATAACTTTTATATTCATATCGTTTATAAAATCGTAAAAAAATGGCGAAAATAGCCTTTTTTCGTGGCTCCAAAGTGGACTGGCCCCTTAAGTTCCTTGCTTGACGACTTAATCATCGTCGGAATACGGAGCCTTTCTCCATATTTCCCTAATTTTTGTTTGGCATTCAAATTTTTTCAGGATCTAAACATGTCTGCAATCTAAATCGGACAAAAAATTGTATAATAAAAATAAAATAAACAAATGAATGAAAATGAGTGGCGAAACGACGCGACTTCAACGTCCCCGCTGCATCAATTTCGTAATTTCGCGCGAATGATTGGCAAATTCGGCAAGCAGTTCTTTCGTAATATATCTTATCGTAACATCACGGTGAGGGGAGACTGAGGGGAAGTTCAGGGCGAGCGTGTTTTCAAGCTCGTATATATTTTGACTCGATTACGGAAGTAAATCGAGCGATGAGTCAAACACGTGTTGCAATTGGGGACGTCCGTGTGAGGTCGGCCTCAAATGCGCTCGCACGATGCTCTCAATTTCTGTACCAGAGTCTCTCGATCTATACCGAGATGACGCGAAAGCGAGCGTTACTCGATTATGCTCGTTACGTTCTTGCACACATAGGGTGGAGCCACCAAAGAGTGCGCGCTACCAAAGAATACCGTGAAATGGGGTTACTTTGAACAGGTTTTGGAAGTTTTTTGTGGGTTACTTTTTTTTAACATCCTAAATTTCAACTTGTTTTTCTCAAATAGAATAATGAGTCCTTTGGGTATCAAATTTATAAGAAAGTCAAGCCTCACCGAGCCTCCACAATTTTATATGTTTTTTAAAAAGTGTCAAAGTGAACTCGAGTGTAGGGCTTCTTTGACAAGGCATTTAAGGGGTCTTCTCACTTTAGACGCTAAAAAATACTATTTTAATGAATTTTTTTGATAGGTTTATATTATAGATATTGATGTAAAAGTTGTTACACTTAATAAATGCATTTCGAAATATTTTTGAAAAAAAAATATGTTTTTATGTAACCCAAACAAACTTTAAACGCGTTTTTCTTGTTGATAAAATCTGCGAAACTACTGAACCGGTCCTTGTGAAATTTTAACCACATATTCTTTGCAACTATAGCTATAGCGCATATTAAGTATTTTTTAAATGTTGATATTTACTGTTTTTTTTGCCAAAAATGGTGAAAAAACAGGTTTTTTTGTTTTTTCGATAAATGTCGGCCATTTTGTTGTTTTTGCATATATCAAAAATCGAATGATATGCGCTATAGCCATTAACATACTGAATCTAAAACCGTTTGATTTTTTTGTTTCGGATGATCCAGCTCCGAGATTTCATCAACAGCGCCGACGTACAATTTTTTTAGGACATTTTTTTGGAGTTTTTTTTAACTACTATTTTTGCTTATAAATAGTGACGAAAATTGAAAAAAAAATGTTTAATGTATTTCGAAAGTGTATTTATTAAGTGTAACAACTTTTATATTAATATCTATAATATGAACCTATCTAAAGAATTCATAAAAATAGCCTTTTTTAGCATCTAAAGTGAAAAAACCCCTTAAATGCCACTTATGTCAGAGATTAAGGGTTACTTTGACAGCATTTTGATAAAAAAAATTTAATACTTTATGCATTGTACATGGCATTAAATGAAAAACAACGATTTTTTTAATAATCAGTATGTCAACTTTAATGAGAAAACATTTTACATCAAAATATTAAATACCTAGCGTACTATTTATAGGCACTTAATCAGTCTTGTAATTATCATTGAGATCAAAATGAACTTTAGCAACATTATAATAAACTTAAAGACATTTAAATGCGCACTTACTTAAACCGTATTTTGGGGCTCTGTTAAAGTAGCCCCAAAAACTGTCAAAGTTATCCTTAATTTCTATTTAACCTCGTTTTACGGTACGCAGTGCTTTGAATTGTTTTATTCTTTCTTGTGATGGCAACACCACCTAACATGTCAGTGGCAGATGTCATGTTAAGGTGTTGGACAACAACTCGCTTCATTAAGGTATTCATTTCCAATTTTATGACTAATAATAAATTTTCGATGTCCTTGATCTTATTTTGTAACAATTTTAAGTGGTTACGTGGGTTTCGAAGCCAAAAACAGCATATTTTATCTATTAAAAAAATATTTAATATATACATTGTTTTATTCAACATCTTAAGCACATAAAAGCGCAACGTTTCGACAATATTTTCAAAAAAATTCATCAAAAAATGTAGGAAACTCAGCCGGTGGGACGTGGTTCCCGAAGACCCCTCAAAAAGTCGGAGGATACGATATCTCAAAAACGAATGCACCGATCTTATTGAAATTTTGCCCACTTCTTCAAAATAGCATTGACTAGTGATTGAACGAAGGTTTCTTTTCTCGATTACAACTAATTTTACAAGGCAATACGTAGTGTAAATTGTACCAAAAATTGAACTATTTTGCATACAACTCTGCCAAAAATAAAAATTTCAATTTTTTTGAAAATCCTTCGTTCAATCACGAGCTTTACTTATCTACTAACAGAAAAATTTGGTTTTTTGATTTCAGATGAAGCTATCATGAGTTATCCTGACCACCACGAGGACACTTTTTTTAGGGGGAATTTCCCAAATTTTTTGATGAAATTTTTTAAAAATGTTTTTCAAATGTTGCTTATTCATGTGCTTAACATTTTGAATAAAATAACATATACATTATATTTTTTTGTAAATAGAAAAAAAATATGCCTTTTTTGGCTTCGGTTTATCAAAATTGACTTTTCTCGAAATAAAAGTTTATACAGTGCCTACTCTTTGCTGATTTTACCCTACACATACCTACGAGGCCATCCCTATTGATATAAATGACCGCACCATGACGTTCCGTCACCGCGCCAGTGTCCATTTTTATTTCGATGAATCGACGTCGGTGAAATCGCTGACAATTTCATCGAATCAGCGATCATTTCGGTTCCCGAAATCTCCGAGTCGTGTGACTCACATGTGTCGTCTTGCGCCGGTGCGTCATACATGCATATTCGCGCGCACACCTCACAAATCGTAAACTCGTGCGATAATCCGATTGTGCGTGGAAATTTCACAGGCCCCAACTTTATCTGCAAGGTCGTCAAAGTTCAAAATTCCTCGGCGATGTTGGTACTCCGAAAAATTGCCATGTAGCAAAAAAAAGAACGCGGCCTAGCGTATGTACGTTTTCACGTGTAATCTTATCTTCGGCCGATGAATTGGGAGACTGGTTGGGGACGAGTACGTTTTTGCTGTTTAAGGGGAGGGTAGGGGTTTCGGCGTGAAAAAAAAATTATCAAAGACCGTTGGGGGGAGGATTTGATGATACTTTGACTAAATTTTAATGGTACTTGATTTCAGATAATTTCTAGCTGAGATACAGTGAACACCGCAAATCGTGTTTTTCCAAAGGCGTTCTTGGAAAAGCTTTGTCACCGGCTTGTTTGTGGATATTTTCGCGTACAAATTTCACGGAATGTTCTTGAAATGACACTTAACAATGTGCAAAAGGTTTCAATAAATTTACTCCATCCATATAGATGAAAAAAATCGCAAAAAAGTGTTTTTTTTTCACGCTGAAACCCCTACCCTTCCCTTAAGGGGTTAGGCTACTGTGAAAGTGACGAACGCGCGTTCGTCACTTGAGGCAATTCAAATTGAAGAGAAAGGTCCAACATATGGTGCAGGAATCGCGAATTGAAGGTAAACTTACGATAACGACGATAGAACCGATGGTAAAACTTTAAGGTGGACCGAGTGCGCGTTCGTGATTTCTACAGATTTTGTTCAAATTTTAACCAGACATTGTTCATATCATTAAGGGCGTTTGAGAGAAATCTCAGAACAGTCGACTATTTAGATTGGGAGATAATGGGTTTTTAAATTGCAACTATTAACACTGCAGGGTTGGCATTGAAATTTCGACAGAATAATTTTCCGTAAAAAATATTTGTCCCCTATAATAAGAAGACATATGGCAACACCGCATCGTTCCACGTTTACAATGACGTAAGTTTGCGCGGCATATTTAAAATAACACTGCAACACAAATTTTTATTTGGAAGTCATTTTTAATCGAACAAAATTTTTAATTAGTTATGAATTAATCAACACTTTTATTTGTTAATAAAGATAACATAAACAATATAAAATATTAATACTTGTAACGCAAATATTTTTTTTGACTAAAGTTTTTAATTTTAGAAACAGGATTATTATTTTTTTCTGGAAATATTCAACAATACTGTTCTGCGGTGTTGCCATATGTCTTCTTATTATAGGGGAGAAATAGTTTTACGGAGAATTATTCTGTCTTTACTGAACGTTTTTAGCAAAACTGAATAGTAAAGGCAATCCAAACTTTTTTCACTCTTTCCCTGACTAGTTTGCTATCTAAACGTAATTTGTTTTCAAAATTTTTAAACACAATAGGATGGTACGCCGAATCATGTGACCTGACTTTCGGTCAATGCAAACCCTGCAGTGTTAAATGTAGAAATTTAAAAACACATTATCTTCCAATCGGAATAGTCGACTGTTCTGAAATTTCACTCAAACATGCATAATGATATGAACAATGTCTGGTTAAAATTTGAACATAATCCATAGAAATCAAGTGCGCGCACTCGTTCTACCTTAAACGCGTTTTTCTCGAAATTATGTTTTTGAAAACGACGTACATGATTTCCCGATGTCTAATGAACGGATTGACGTGAAATTGATGTTTTTCTTCTTACCATTTTTTTCATTAGTTATTAACAATAATAGTATAATATATTATGTAATAATACATTATACTATTATATAATAATTTCATTAGTTATTAACAATAATAGTGTCATTTATTCTCCAAAAATAGAGAAAAAAATAACAAAAAAATTTCTTCCACGAATAGAACGCAATAACAAAAGGCAGCTCGGTCAAGTCTTAGCCAATATTATCCATTTGAAGGAGGTTGGAGCCGTCCGGTCGAGTAACATGACGATTTATGATTTCTTTTCTATTAGCCTAAAAAAATACGAGGTATAGACTTGTTCTGTAGATGATAATTTTTCATGAAATATGTAATCAAGGGGCAAAATTGTGAATTTTTTTTATTCATTAAGTAAATAAGAAAACCTTTTGTGTTACTACCAACTTAAGAAAGTATAACATTATCGATGATTATTATGAAAAATAAACTGCGTCAGCGAATGTTTTATAAAACTCAGAATGACATTTTGAGTTATTTATTATGCCTATTTATATTTATGT
>OY723391.1:18727088-18999804 GCA_963210295.1 Ophion ellenae | reverse complement strand
TAAGTTATAAACAATCTCGTGAAAGAACCTTCAAACGTGAGGGGCTCAACGGTGTACTTGATTTTGGTCACCCGGTTGATTTGAAACGAAAAAAGTTTTATTCTCGAAATGGATAATATTGGCTAAGGCTTGGCAGAGCTTTTTTTTATTTTTTTTTGTAGCTCTATTGTATGGGGTCCTTTCCCTATTACGTTCCCCACCATATTTCAATTCACATCCCCACTTTTTTTAAATTTTGTTCCAACCGTAAAAAGAAACTTGAATTATTTTTTTTCGATTGTTCGAGAAAAAGCGACATCATTATTGTAAATAACTAATGGAAAAATGTTAAAGGAAACTAAAGGAAAAAATGTTAAGAAGAAAAAACGTCGATCAAGACTAAACTACTATTTCACTAGATAAGTGTGCCAAATTTCAAGTCAATCCATTCATTAGATTTCGAGGTGTACATCGTTTTGAAAATATATTTTCCAGAAAACAAAGCGTTAAAAGTTTTACTAGCACTTCTATCCTTGTAATCATAAGTTTACCTTCAATCTGCAATCTCTGCACCATATATTGGACCTTTCTCGTCATTTTAAGGTGCCTCAAGCGACGAACGAGTACTCGTCATTTTCACAGCAGCCTAATCCCTTAAAGTTATTTTTTTTTAATCGAAAGTCGATCTTTTTGCTCTATCGGCCTGCCATTTTCGTAACTTTCAATATTTCGAAAAAGTATCCAGTCGTACGCAGGTTTTATTATTATAATGAGAGTACATTTTTTAATTTTTCATTCTTGATCAACCTTGTTGCCATAACCACCTACTCCGATTAGCCATGAAGTAACGGCGGCACTTTGTTTAACTAAGGTAGTTCCTCTGCGAAAATCTCAACCAAAAGTTTACATACCATGTTCATGTTTAAAAGATTGATATTGGTTTAATTAGTAATGAATAAAATTAAAAACTACGCAATATTGACTCGGTACTAGTAGATAATACGATGGATATCATTTATTGCCGTAAAATATATTTTGTATTGTGTTTTTGATCGACCATTGCCAGTAAACTTTTTGCCAGGACTGTCCAGGCTTTGCCCCAATTGTTTTTTTTTTTTCAGGCTTTGCACCAAAATTGTGAAGGCTTCTCATGGTTGTATCTTGGAAACTAGATGGTGAATCATTCTCATTTTTTTTTCACATTACTCGTGATATCTTACTGTAGCTAATCCTCGTTTTTTATTAATTTCTTAATTTTAGTTTTGACAGTAGAATTAATGATGCTCTGTTTGCCCATCATAACGCATTTGTTACGTGTGAACCAAGCCAACTTCAAGTGTAAATATCTCAGGTTTGGGGTGGTCAAACTTATTCAAATTGCACAGATGTTTGGATAATGTATTAAATAACGTATATGTCAAATTTCAACCATTTCTTAATTCAACTCTTCTGTGGATGTACTACCTTAAACGGCAACAACTCCGTTGCTTGTCAATATCTTTTAAGGTAGTACCTCCACAGAAGAGTTGAATTAAGAAATGGTTGAAATTTGACATATACGTTATTTAATACATTATCCAAACATCTGTGCAATTTGAATAAGTTTGACCACCCCAAACCTGAGATATTTACACTTAAAGTTGGCTTGGTTTACACGTAACAAATGCGTTATGATGGGCAAACAGAGCATCATTAATTCTACCGTCAAAACTAAAATTAAGAAATTGATAAAAAACGAGGATAAGCTACAGTAAGATATCACGAATAATGTGAAAAAAAATGAGAATGATCCACCATCTAGTTTCCAAGATATAACCATGAGAAGCCTTCACAATTTTGGTGCAAAGCCTGGCAAAGCCTGGAAGAAAAAACAATTGGGGCAAAGCCTGGACAGTCCCGGCAAAAAGTTTACTGGCAATGGTCGATCAAAAACACAATACAAAATATATTTTACGGCAATAAATGATATCCATCGTATTATCTACTAGTACCGAGTCAATACTGCGTAGTTTTTAATTTTATTCATTAATAATTAAACCAATTATCAATCTTTTAAACATGAACATGGTATGTAAACTTTTGGTTGAGATTTTCGCAGAGGAACTACCTTAACTTGAAAAAAAAAGCTCAAACTTGGCACGACTGTGCATTGATTGTATGTAAAATGACGACCACAGCCATCCCAATACTCTCATTAGGAAAATATATTGACAATCGACCCCTTTTTTGGACCCCAAGCTTAAGCAGACCCGTTAATGAGCTAAAGTTTAGCTCACCTTTAGGAAGGTAAGCTGAACTTTCCATCCGGTACGAGTATTGAGAAATCGGGAGTAGTAGTAGTAGTCACACTGGTTACACTTCCATCACTATGCAGCAAGCATGGTGGCGTGATGGAAATTTACGAGTGCATTCTGCTACTGGTAAAAAAAAGCACTGGCACCCATCAAATCGAGGATGACCGAAACAAACAACGGTAAGCTGCTTGGGTCTGTTTTGGTACAGCCGAAGTAGAAAAATTAGACCTGACCTCGTAATACTGGAAAATTTGCCCTTCAAATGACCACTTATGGTCTTTAAGGGGTTATATACAGTCAGGAGGCCCAAAAAGGTCGATTTTTCAAGATTTTTTCTTGAGAAGACCTTTAAATCTATTAACGTAAAAATTTGTACACATATTATGGTAACTTTGAACTGTATTTTGACATTTTTTATTTGTAAAAATAATTATTTTCAAAGCTGCTATAGCTGATCTCCGGAAGCACCTCTAAAAAAAGGCGTCTTGCGGTGAGCACGATATCTCTGGACTGAATCATCTAAAATTAAAAAACCAAAGATATTTCGTTAATATAATGGATTATTTTGTAATTGATCGAAGGAATAAACAAAATAATAATTTTTGCCGAAATGGCGGCTTTAAGAAAAATCGATTTTTGTAAAAAATTTAGGTCTTAAGGGGCAAGGGCACAGTAGAATTTTCAAAAAGTCGATTTTTTTCGCTAGAACGGTGCTTTTATCGTTATAAGAATAAGTTCACCATTCGACATTTTTTTTCCACCGACTTTGAGCGTATAAAGTAAGCCCACCTCTGGCACGGCCCATAGAGTACCCAAAATTTTAAACGCGTTTTTTCTCGAAACAGCTTTTTTCCTATTGGCGTGACAAATAACTTCAACAGTTTTCACTCGATTTACTTTCAATTTAAAAGTTATATTCCTAATTGCATTTCGCAGAGAAGTACGTACGGAATTTCTGATTAATCGAAAACTTTTCATTTTATGAGCATTTTTATACGAAATTTTTCACTGAAAATTCATTCAAATACCTACAACTCAATTCAAATACGTATAACTTTTAAGGGGGGATTGTCTTTTTTTTTCGCAAAATTTACCGCTTTTTGGGAATTTTTTTGTGAAGAAAGTATACAACGGAAAACTTGTGAAGCTTGGCATATAGTTTTATTGATCTGTTTACTACATACAAAAAATTTTTTAAACAATTTCATCAAAAAATCCGCCTCCCACCCCCCTCGACGCGCGATGGTCCTTTTTTGATGGTGTGCACGATTTCTCAAAAACTATTCAACCGATTGCCTTCAAATTTGGACAGAATGCTCAGCTGACATCCTTTTATCGTTTGATGAAGCAAAAAAGCAATACGTTTAATAGTTTTTTATTTATAACAAAAAATCGAGCAATTTTTTTCGAAAAATCGATATTTCAAGTTCAAAACGTCACCAAATCGTCAATTTTTTTTCCCTTCATCGAACGATAGCTATATGTGTCTAAAGTAAAATGCTTTTTGGGTTTTTGTTGCAGGATGAACGTGAAGGCTGTAATCGTGCACACCATCAAAAAAGGACCATCGCGCGTCGAGGGGGGTGGGAGGCGGATTTTTCGATGAAATTGTTTAAAAATTTTTTTGTATGTACTAAACAGATCAATAAAACTATATGCCAAGTTTCACAAGTTTTCCGTTGTATACTTTCTTCACCAAAAAATCCCAAAAAGCGGTAAATTTTGCGAAAGAAAAAAGACAATCCCCCCTTAACGAAAAATTACGACTCTACGAATGGTCTCATTTATATGACGCTTAATGGAGATGTCACGCTGACCACATTTTTATCTAATAATTGATACACTAAACTCTAGATGCCTGATATATACTGCTCACGGGTGTAAAAAAATCTTACGTTTCCGTAACGACGATAAAAAACGGAGGGTCAGCGAATGTTCATGGAAAATATTAATGATAAAAATTGGAAAAATGTGACCAGCGCGAATTATTTTATTTTAGTTTATCGTCGTGTATAATCGATTGGAATTTATTTTTTGTTAAGCGCCATTGTCATTCACCCATAACTCACGAGGTCCCTGCTCATGCCCCGACAAAATACGGCCTTCCGCGAAGGAATACCTTAAAAATGGTGGAGGTATGGCACGATCTTCTAAACTGCACTTTCAAAACTGTCGTAACGTTCAGCTAAAAAACTAATTGACCGATTCTGATGAAATTTGGTAATTTGTATTGGTATTTGGTAAATTAGAAAATTAAAAAAAGTATTTAGTATTGCAAAATTTAGTCATTCTTTTGAAAATTCACTATTTTCTGTTTTAAAGCGCACTATTTAATTGATTTTCAACATTTCTCACTTTTTCTTGGTTCACATTCTGCATATGAGTGTTCAAAAAAAAATCTTCGTTGGTTGTTTTTTTTTAGAATAATCCCTCAAACGGTACGTGTTACGTCGTCTGACAACATCCGCCGCAACCCGTTTAGAAGACCGTGCCATACCTCCGCCATTTTTAAAGAATAATTTAAAAAATACCATGTAACAGTCAAAGTGAGTAATAAAACGTACCCTAAGACTCAAAAATGGCAAATCAATCTTTCCTTTGTGAAAAAAAAACCATAAAAATCAGCAATTTTTTCCATGCCTCAAGGTATCTCTCCCCTTAATGGATTTGCCGCGTTTAATAATGTCTTATGATCAGATAATCCGCCAACAATACAAAACAACGTAAACGATGGATGATATTAAAACGTTCAAACTTCAAGAAACAAAATGAAAGCTACATGTACAGGGTATTTAACAATTCAATTTAAATGAGACATTTAAATTTAACCATCGAGTTCGAATACATCGAATAGAAAGAAAAAAAAACACAAAGTTAACCTCGAAATCATCTCGAGGCCGGCCCCAAAATAAAACACGAATCATGCCACTTGATTTGTTCTCCGATTCCGATCGACACGGATTTTGGCGATCTTTGTGTATTTTCGTTTGTTCCCGAGTTATTTCGATGTCTCGATACAAATGGGACACCCTATATTTATTTTTGCGGCACTTGCTACTCCGAAACGTTTGCACGCCTTTGTTTTGCCTTTTTCCAACGTTGGCACGTTACTATTTATTTGGTTGACCTTCAGCGAGGTGCAATATAGTAGGAGAAGTTCACGTCATCTAGCTGCAGCATTTTTCCGATAAGAAACAATTGCCGGTGAAGCATTTTACAAATAGAAACAGGCTTTCCATTGTGCTTACTGCAAGAGGCTTAAACAAAAAATTGTCTATGCCAAGATCATCTTTTACTTATTTCCACGTACAGCCTCGCGATGAGTAAATGGGCTATCCAAGACATCATTTTGACGTACTCGCAAATGAAGAAATTACTTCGTATTGAATAAAAGAAAAAACAAAACATTTGTACGCGAGAAAAAAACGTTTCTCATCTATTTGTCTATGGGTCTGTTAGTCCAAGCTACACTTTTCTACACTTCTTACACCTTTTGTGGACTTTCTATTACTATACCTCGTGAAAGTGTAAAAAGTGTAGCTAAAACGAACAGACCCGATATCTCCAAGCATCCTGTGTACTAAAGAGCGCTGCAACAAAAGTCCAGCCCCGTAGACCGCAAACGTGACCAAGACGCCGCTCTGGTAACATCGCAATTTTGCTCGTGCGATCTACGTTACCGGTAGCCGGTAAAGTAGGCCGCTTAACTCATTCCTCCATCAACAGATGGCACAATAAGTTTGTGTCTTGTAACGACAAATCAGATCGCTTTCTTACCGACAGCATTCGCAAAGTACAATAATCTTAAAACAATACTTCTCCGTCGGTACGGTAGTTTCCGCCTCGACAATTACGAACGGTGTTGATAGCAAAGGGTTACAAACTACCGAGTCATATCTCGAAATAATCATCCGTTGACACTTCTCTTTCCCGCGTAAAATGTATTTTCTGCGCATATCTCGTGTGCCGCAAGAGTGTTGAATCCGATTGTTTTATTTATCGAGCGAAGGCAACAATAGCGCGAGTATGCGTGTAGACAGGTTAAACGTTGAGAAGTTTCGCCGTAAAATTGTAAATCGTTGATTAATCCCGTCAAAACATCGTTATTTTCGCATGATCGCGCACACTGTTGGCTCCTTGTTTATTTCGATGATTTGAATGTTATTCGAAGGCAATTCCGTCGATAAACATGGCAAGCGCAAGTGAGGTGTGTTTCGGTGAACGCTGAAAATTGTTTCCGTAAACTGATTAAAAACTGCGAATCGTTCGATCCCACAGGTAACGTTCAAAGATCTCCAAATGGACGAACGATACAAAAGGTTGGAGCGCACTCTGAAGATGGTTTTGCTGAAGAATACCGACGGTAGAACTGCCGAGAATAGCAACACGGGTGCATGGCCGAGTATATCGAGCATCAACGGCGACAATTTGGACACCAGTTGCGCCGCCATGTCCATACAGTCTTCCAGAATCGACAGCGAAGTCGTCGCCTCCAGCTCCAATCTCAGAAACATCATGGGGCACAAAAAATCGTCCTGCGGCCTTCGCAACAGTATGGTCACTTCCAGCGAAAATCAGTTTCCCATGAACAAGGATGACGACAGCGCCATGATGCCGCCGCCGAGAATCCCCGGCCCACCCTCCGCTCGTTCCAAGCGATTCGGCATGGAAAACAAACGCACTCCTCTGCTAAACATGCCAGTGAATCTGGACAGACACGAGAACGGCTTTACACGCTCTACGCCCGCGATCGGCTCTCCCTCCGTTTCGCAGTGCTCGGGCTCCGTGGATGGGGACACGGCGCTCAGGGAACATCACGACTATCAGTCTAGAAATAATTACGACGAGCCCAGGGGCAATGGCCAGCCGAGCAAGCCTCAGGAGAGAATATTCTCCAGATGGAGGGTTTTACTCAACGACAAGACCCAGCTGATCATCAAAGGCACTCTGGAGTGCGGGAAAGTTGCCAGGAGCAAGCCCGTCATTAGGAGACTCACAGCCATCAGCGTCCAATCCATTTTCAAACACACTTATCATCTTCGCGGCAATCTTGTGGACGAGCGCAATGGTAAAGTTTTCTATTCAGTCAAAACCATAAACCTAGTTTTTTTGTTTCATTTTTGGGAGTAATAACCATCAATCTATGGGTTTTTTTTTTTTTCATTTTTGCGGGTAAAAACCATAAACCTATGGTGATTTTTTTATTTTTGGGGAAAAAAACCATGAATCTATGGTTTTTTTTCAATTTCGGGAGTAAAAACAATACGCCTATAGTTTTTTGTTTTTGTTTTTCATTTTTGGGGGCGATCACCATCAACCTATGGGTTTTTTTCCATTTTTGGGGGTAAACACCATAAACCTATGGTGTTTTTTTATTGTTGGGGGGTAAAAACCATAAATCTATGGTGTTTTTTATTTTTAGGAGTAAAAACCATAAACCTATAGTTTTTTTTCATTTTTGGGAGTGATAACCATCAACCTATGGTGTTTTTTATTTTTGGGAGGAAAAACCATAAATTTATGGTTTTTTTTCAACTTTGGGAGTAAAAACCATAAACCTATAGTTTTTTTTCATTTCTCGGCGTGATAACCATCATCCTATGGGTTTTTTTTTCATTTTTTGGGGGTAAAAACCATAAACCTATGCTGTTTTTTATTTTTGGGAGGAAAAACCATTCATCTATGGTTTTTTTTCAATTTTGGAAGTAAAAACCATAAACCTATAGTTTTATTTTCAATTTTGGGAGTAAAAACCATAAACCTATGTTTTTTTTCATTTTTGGGAGTGAATAGCCATCAACCTACCGGTTTTTTTCCATTTTTGGGGGTAAAAACCATAATCCTATGGTGTTTTTTATTTTTGGGAGGAAAAACCATTAATCTATGGGTTTTTTTTCAATTTTGAGAGTAAAAACCATAAACCTATAGTTTTATTTTCAATTTTGGGAGTAAAAACCATAAACGTATGTTTTTTTTCGTTTTTGGGAGTTAAGACCATAATCGTATGGTTTTTTTCTCTTCATTTTGGAACAACGGTTCTGGCGTGATAAAATCGTCGAATCAAAACGGCCGAAAAATACTTGCTCCGGATCGATTCACATACTTCAAGCACACAAAATATTTGTTGACAACCTTTAGTCATGAAGAATGAGCGTGTGCACTGCACTGCATGAATTACACGTAACAGCGTACAGGATTGGCCGATCTGCGAAACTCTCATAATCTGAAAGATCAATTTGGTGAATTTTCTTACCTTTAAGGGGTTACATGGGTTTCGAAGCCAAAACAAAGCATATTTTCTCTATTTAAAAAAACTACATTGAAATTTAGCCGGTGGGACCTGGTTTCCGGAGACCCCTAAAAAAAGTGTCCTCTTGGTGGTCAGAATAACTCATGATAGCTTTATCTGCAATTAAAAAACCAATTTTGTTCTGTTAGTAGATAAGTATAGCTCGTGATTGAAAGAAGAATTTTAAAAAAATTGAGATTTTAATTTTCTGGCAGAGTTGTATGCAAAATAGTTCAATTTTTGGTATAATTCACACTACGTGTAGCCTTGTAATGTTAGTTGTAATCGAAAAAGAAAACCTTCGTTCAATCACTAGTCAATGCTATTTTGAAGAAGTGTGCAAAATTTCAATGAGATCGGTGCACTATTTTTTTGAGACATCATACCCACCGACTTCAAAAATAGTGTTTTGAGAAAAATGAGACTGCCTGCGTCGCTCCCGGCCGGTCTTTCCCAACGGGAGGAATTCCCAAAGGCTCTCTTTCCTAGACTTTTACTCCGATCGACTTAAAATGTTGGGAGAATATTCTAGACATATTGTACGATTAGATAATACATTTTTTTTAATGGATTTTTTTGAAAATTTTAAACCCACCTAACCCCTTAAGGAAGTTGGCGAAGTCCAGTACAGTCTAATGATGGTTTATGAATTTTTTGGTTGAATAAACCTCAAAAAAATGCATACGAGGTAAAGATTCGTTCTGTAGACGCTAATTTTTCATAAATATCGTAATTAAAGGGCAATATTGTGCATTTTTAGGAGCAAGATGCGTATTTTTCTAAATGCTTACGAAGCTTTACTTTGCGTTAATCCGTTAAAGATGGTTTATCTTGGTGCCAAATAGCAAAAAAAAATCAAATCCCGTAGCGTTTTGCCCATCTGACGGCACGTAACATTACATACATTCAACTATTTTTTATCTCTGGTGTTTTGTGGTAAACATATTTTTCAAAGATCGTAAAGCCTCCGTGTAGTCTAGATAATAAAATATGAGGTATTCCACGTGAATCCGGTGGACTTTTTCCCTGACCCCTGCCAATTCGATTAATTTTTTTCATCTGATTCCATCGACTCTAAAAGACAACCTGATTTTTTTTACATTTGTCGAGACAACCTTCGTCGAAAAAAAAAAAATTCTCCGTAAAAAAACGCCCTGATTTAAAAATCTGAAGTAATTCCCAAAAATGCTTGATTATATGTAAAAATTTTCAAGCTATCACCTGCAGTGAAAGTATGATTTTTTCCGTGCTTTCTGAGCGATGAACGTTAAAAAATCCAAACAACTCAAGAACCGCTTACTTCGGGCGGATACTTGAATATTTTGATATCCTCAATGAATTTTTTCGACCATTTTTCAATGACCATTTGGTTATTTAAAAATGGTTTAAAAAATTCATGAATTTTTGGAATTTTTTTAACGTTGATCGCTCAGAAAGCACAGAAAAAATCATACATCCACTGTGGGTGATGGCTTGAAAATTTTTACATACAATCACGCATTTTTGGGAATTCTTTCAGATTTTTAAATCGGGTCGTTTTATTCCGAGAATTTTTTTTTTACTATTATTACCCGCCAGCGCTATTTCCCAATATTCGCAAACATTTTGTCCCGCAGAGCTGCCGGAGTACGTGAGCGGCAAATTTTGCAACGGTTTTCCGGACGACTGGGAAAACGTTTGCCAGGTATGGCGCAATTTCGTGAGCGACGGTAGCAGATTGAGTTTCCGTTGGCCGACGCCGATAACCGACAGCGACGACGACATAAAGAGCGAAATAACGGAGATCACGTACCAGCCAAGATTCGAAAAACCCAAGAAATCAAGATCCCCTCGTAAGCGTACAAAATACACGAAGCCCGTGTCACCGATTTCCCAAACTAAGGCGCCCACCGACGAGCATTCGGACAGAAATCAATGCGTATGCTCGCAAGCCAAGACACCTTCGACCAGTCTCGACGATACGGTCAAATCGTCGACAAGTGAATCCAAGGTGATCGCGCTGCACGAAAAAAGTAAATCGTTGCACGACGCGTCAACGACGAGCTTGGACAATAATCGGCGAGTTATCGGCAACTCGTTGAAGGACATGATCCAAGAGGACAAGCTCAGCATAATCATCGATAATCTGACGAGTAAGAATTGCTCTTTGGAGTACATACACAAAATCGTCGAGATGTTCGACTGCATGAAGTACGTAGTGTCCTATCAATCGGCGGAATCGAAAAACTCCGAAAATCCAAATTCATCCAAAAATGGAAACGAATCGCGCACGCTCGATACGGAAACTCGAGCGGCGCAAGAAACGAGCGCGAAGGCTCCTCAACATTCCGGCAATTTGCCCAGCACTGTCAACGGCGATCCAAATACGTCGAATAAATTGCACGGAAGTCGATGCAGCGAGAATGCTCGAAGGAAATTAACGAGAGAGGATTACGACAGTACCGAGTCGGATAACGATTCTTACGATACGCGCAAACGAGCCTTCGCTGATCCACGTACCCACGAGAGATCGCGCAAATCGAACAGTTTCAAAGATTACAAAATGGCGAATAACGCGCGCGCGAAGCAACGATATCGCGATTCCGAGCGAATTCACGGTGCGTCGCGCGAGAAGACAAAGTTCGAAGACCGTAGAGGCGGCGGAGAGGACTCGAGTCTGAGCGAGGAGGAGTCTTCGATGGACCAGCGAGTCGGCGTGAAAGATTCTCGGAGCAGAGCGCTCACGAGCCCGAGAAAGCGTCGAATCAGGGAGAATAATTTTACCGAGCAAGTCGATCATCGTCACTCGAGCATCAGTCTAACCGAGGATGACGTCGAGGATTGTTGCAAGACGGAACCACGAGTCAAGGTCACGAGAAAAGAATACTACGACTCGAGTGTCAGTATAACCGAGGACGAACGAGCCGACGTTCGCGTCGATCGTAAAACCGTCGATCATCCGAAGTATCATCCCCAAACGAGTTCACGTTCCATCGACCCGGACCCGGCTAGAACTAACGACTCGCGAAACGGACAAACGGCCACTCCGCAGTGCTTCAACGAGATGGACGGCTACTCCGTTGATGGGAGCGTCGGTCCGAAGGTCGTTCGTAGGAATTCGGGGAAAACATCACCCATCCAGAGGCCGATGACGAGCAGCCTGAGCACTCGGGATAATGGAATTCGCGCGAATGGCTCGGCCAGCGAACGCGACGATTCTGCGCACGTGTCGGTGGACGTAAAACGCCAGAAGACGCCGATTCCGATAGTCGCGGAAACTGACTCGAGCAAATCGTACGCCAAAGATCGTCCGAAGGATATTCAATGCAACGCCCGACCGTCGACACCGTCAAAAACGACGAGTCAGCTGACGAAAAAACCCGTGGTCGTCAGCTGCGAGAGCGTCAATCTCGACATTCGACAGCACGATCCGACGAACGCGAAGAACAACGAGAATGACATGAACGTCGGTAACGCACCCTGGAAATCCGGGCATCGATCGGGATTCGTCCAGTCGATCAGCGGAGAGAAAAATACTCCGGTAGCCCAAAAAAACTCGGCCTATTCGATAGCGGAGCGCGCTAAGACTGCGGAAACATCGAACGCCAAGAGCGCGAAAAAAGAGAAGAGCGCCATTGTTGTCAAGCAAGACGAGACGGAATCGAGAGAGGCCGATTCGGAAAAAGCGACCGACGGAGCGGAAAAGAAGTCTGCTACATTCGGATCCGAAGAGAATCCTAAGAAACTCACTGGATGGGTACCCGCTGTTATTTGCGAGGACGACGACGACTCCAAGTGTCGTTTGGTCTTCGAGGGAAAACTACTCAAGTACGTTTTTATGGAATCAGCGCGCACTCTCGGACATCGTAGTCACTGGCGTTTAAGGGACCATTCCAGTGTGACTGGCTTGGAAATTGCTGATCTTGATGATTTCGTTTTTAAGGGGAGATATACACCTAGGAGCCGAAAAAAGGTCATTTTTGTGAATTTTTTCAAGGAAAACTATTTGAAATTTCGGATTGGGGTTTTAATGATCTAAAAGTATATACATTCAAAAATATGTTTAATTTTCTTTATTTAAAAATATCAAAAATATACGAGGATATTGTATGATCCTTGGAGCGTCGTAAAAAAATCTGCGTATACGGTACCCACTGGCGTTTCTGCAAAAATCATCTGAAAAAAAAAAAGAAAAACATTATCAAATTAAATACTATAATCTAGTACTTGTCATAGCCGATTTTGAAAATATCGATTGATGACAAAATGGCGGACGTTTCAACATAAATAGTGATTTTTGGGCCAAAAATTAGTTATTATTTTGCCTATAAAACAAAAACTAAGTAACGGAAAGAAAATCCTATCACAAGTACTAGATAATGGTGTATAGAATAACCACAAAAAAACCTCAAGGCAATCGTTTCATTGGTTTTCGAGAAATTTTGGGTACCGATTTGAAAAACGTGGTTTTGAGAAAAACGCGTTTGAAAATTTGGGAATGAATAAATCATGAAATTTGTCAACTTACATGGAATCATCGATACCAGGCCCATAGTGTAGGTCTTCTACGGGCGACGGAATGTTCATAGCTTCTAAATCCTCGACCTCGACCATCTAGGTGTAGATCTCCCCTTAAATCAAATTCGATAATCAGTCCGATTTTTTTTTTCGTTTCTTCAAATGACTTATGTTGTAAAAATATTTTTGCATGTTTTAGTTTCATTTTTTATATATTTTTCTTGGCTATTGCAAATTGATGCCTAAAAAGGCGCCTAACGGTTGCAAGTCCTACACACCCCCAAAAATTGACGGAAAAAAAAGAAAAGATTATTAATCAGTATGAAAAACTGTAGAGGGGTACAGAGGATTTTTTTTTCGATGAAAATTAACAAAATGGTGGGCATTCCAAAATTAAGTGTCAAATTGGGCCTTTTTTCGACAGATTTCGTTTAAAAAAGTAATATTTTCAAATTTAAAAAATGCTTTCACAAGACGTTAAGGAATGGCGTGAAGAATGATGTGGCAAAATTCGAGACGGATAGCTTGAAAACTCTCCGTAAAAAATCGTCGATCGTTTTGAAAAACGAGGTTTCGTGAAAAGGCGCACCGTTCGCGCCAGGTCTCACGCAGCTGGTCGAATCCCTTTTTCTACGAAAGACTCTAGCGGCCGGAATAATTGGAATTTCGCGACCAAAATTTAACAGCATGATAATGAAAGTCCATATTTTTGGATAATGCAAAAAAAGGTTTCCAAAAAATTTTACACTGAAATGGTCCGTAAATGAAACAAGCAGCAAGATAATAATAATAGTTTTGGAACGATGCATGGGTCGACTCGAGTTTACTTGTACATTTTCGAATTTTATTTTAGTGTGATGCACTAAGATGTACACTGTTAGGCGAAAAAGTCTGAGGGTCTTTGAAGATGATTCGCAAAAAATTATCGAATCTTAACGGAACCTTACAATGGACCTCTTAAAATATACTTAAGAGGAGTACAAAAAAATGTTAAACATTTTTTCATTCAAAATAGTGGTAAACTAATAATCTTTATGAAGACTCTATTAGGATTACACTTTAGACAAAGTACCAAAGTACTTTTCAATGTGCATGTGAATATGAGAAAAGTATCCTGGATTTGAAAAAAGTATTAATCTTTTGAGAACCGACGCAACGTTGCACTTAAAAAAATGTAGGCACATTTTTTTTTCATTATTTGCCAAGAATCTTTGGCTCTTCTCTAGTGTTTTATATTTTCGTTGAGAAACACATTTGTTATTTTTTCCCAGATAAGGGGTTAGGCTCCTGTGACAATCCGAAAATTGAGGTTATTGAAAAAAAATCATTTCGAAGGAACAAGTCAGATGATTGACAAATCTTTTCTACATTCACTTGTATGTCATTAGCTTACTGTACTTGATTTTGACCACCCGGTTGATCTAAAACTAGAAAAACGAGTTTTTTTCTTAATGTAGAACGAGCTCTTGATTTCCATAGATTTTGTTCAAATTTTAACCAGACATTGTTCATATCATTATGCATGTTTGAGTGAAATTTTAGAACAGTCGACTTTTTAGATTGGGAGATGATGATATTTAAAATTGCAACTTTTAACAATGCAGGGTCTGCATTGACATTTAGACAGAATAATTTTTCGTAAAAAATATTTGTCTCCTTTAACAAGAAGACATATGGCAACACCGTATCGTAAGTTTGCGCGGCATATTTAAAATAATATTGCAACACATTTTTATTTGGAAGTAATTTTTAATCGAACAAAGTTTTTAAATACTTATAAATTAACGACCACTTTTATTTGTTAATGGAGATAACATAAACAATATAAAGTATTAATATTTATAACGCAAATAGTTTTTATGATAAAAGTTGTCAACGTTAGGAGCACGATAATTTTTTTTTTTTCTCGAAATATTGAACAATACTGTTCTGAGGTGCTGGTATGTGTCTTGTTTTTAGCAAAACTGAATAGTAAAGGTAATCTAAACTTTTTTCATTCTTTCCCTGACTAGTTTTCTATCTAAACATAATTTTTTTATAAAATTTATAAACAATGGAATGGTACGACGAATTATGTGACCTGACTTTCGGTCAATGTAAACCCTGCAGTGTTAAAAATTGCAATTTCAAAACCCATTATCTCCAAATCTAAATAGTCGAGTGTTCTGAAATTTGACTTCAACGTGCATAATGATATGAACAATGACTGGTTGAAATTTGATCGAAATCTATAGGAATCAAGAGCGCGCTCTCGTTCTACCTTAACTCTTCGTTGACGCACTTATATTTGGCTACGATTTTGACACACTGGGTCAATGTGACCCGGATCGTATTTCATCCACCTGCTATTAACAACCCTTCTGTCAGTTTTTGAGGGAAAAACAGGGATACACATACATTTCTCAATATGTCTGCATAATTGAAATTTGGAAGGTATAAAATTGAATTGTTGTATAAAATTATTGAAAAAATTATTTTCCGGAAGTGAGCATTTTATTTCGAATTTGCCCGTGTCGAAATCATCCAGTGTGTCAACATTGGGCTAAAATAGATAATATAGGCCGAGGCTTGACCGAGCTTTTTTGTTATCGTATGTCAATATGCAAAAAGAAATTAAAGGTTTTTTTTCGATTTTTTTCTTATAAAAAATTACATTATTATTAATAACTAGTTTTTTTTAAACCTTAAGAAGAAAAAAGTCAGTCAAGACTAAACTACTATTACACTGAATGAGTCTACGAAATTTCAAGTCGATTCGTTCATTAGATATCGAGAAATCGTGTGCAACATATTGAAAAACATAGTTCCGAGAAAAACGCGTTTGAAGTTTCACTAGCAGTTCTATCGTTGTAATCATAAATTTACTTTCAATCTGCGATTCCTACACCATACGTTGGACCTGCCTCTTTAATTTGAATTTGCCTCAAGCGACGAACGAGTTTTATATCTTTTACAGTAGCCTAAACCCTTAAAGTTTAAAAAATTTCACCGCGAAGGGCTTCAGCGGAAAGGGCTTTGGCCTACTGTCAGTGCGCCACGATGTTATATTAAAAAATCTTGAACATTTTTAAAAACTCCTTTTTGTGTACATTTTGAGGGCCCAATTCTACATTATCGATAGTCCATTAATTTTTCAAAAATCAACTCCAAAGTCCGCCACCCCAATTTTCGGCGGGAAACGGTGGGCTTATCCTAAAATTAATGGGCTTACCCCAAAAATTAATTCCGGTTTTGAAATAACGAGTTGAATGGGTAACGTATGAAGAGCTGGCGAACAAAACCGGACTTGTCCACACTACGTTAAATTTGTTTAAATGTCTTATTTAATTTTTTTTGCCCAAAAACTACCTTTTCGCTTGAAAAGGCAGTTTTTGACCAATTTTAAGGCGTTCAGGGTCGGATTTGATTCAAAATATGTCGGGAGCTAATAAAGGTGTGCTTGAAAAACACGAAAAATTAAAATTAACAACATTTTACGTAGCGTGGACAAGTTCGGTTTTGTTCGCCAGCTCCTCATATATTCGGGAGGCTTTATATCGCACTTTGATATTTACAGCGAGGCTGGACACGTTGTGAATCGAAAATTTGTGACGGATTTTGTAAAGCGGCGCCGAAGTCCCAAATTGATCGAGACAGTTGGTCAGGTCTTCTATCAACTCGTCGGCGATTTAAATGACACTAAACGTAGTACGTAAATAAACATCAGTCACTAATTAGTTATGCAAACGATATTTTATATACTTTTAATAATAAAAATGTGTGTTTTTTTTATTTGCAGTGGTGCCGAAAGAGTTGATCAAACTATGCCACACGGGCTGTCCCAGTAAAATCAATTATTTCTGCGAGAGATGGAAATCTTTGTCATCAGGTTGGAGATATATTTGCCGAAAATTCGATTTTCGTAACGCCTTTATTGGTATTAACAATAATTGTCTCGTTTAGTCAACAACGAAAGCCCGAAGAAACTGGGAGTACACAACACATCAGTTGATTGTCTGAGCGTTCCTACAAGTTCCCGCGGGCGACGTATCTTACCGCCTTTGAATTATTGGACGGGTAGAGTTTGCCGTTGATATCATACTTTTTTACGCAATTCTATTTTATTCGCTCGCTATACGTAAGTGCGTTACACCACGGGATTGCAGGTGAACGGATTACTACAAAGGACAATAGAGCGGTTTACAGTCCCGGAAATTGCAAGGAATCGTCATTCACTTCCTCGATGGAAAAGCCTGAAGCTGAAGCTATCGATGAGGGGAATTCGCCAAAAACGCGCAGGAATCGCGTTTCAAACCAGGCTGCAAGTGAAAAGCGAACGGAAGCGAACGACACGAATGGAGCTAAGAAAAAAGTAAAAACCCGTCTCACGAATTAAAAATCATATAAACGTATCGTTACATTCACACATGTGAGGAATTCTCCGTCAATACAGCCACTTTTTTTCGACCATCTCAGATCTGCCCCATAATTGGTTATATCAAAGTACTACTGAAAGGCATTCTGTGATTTTTTCAGATTTTTTAATACAACATTTTAGAAAATGCCGTTTTTTTTCAAATGAATATATCTCGGAAACTAGAAGTAACTGAAAAAAAATGTCTGTACATAAAAGTTGTAGTTTTGTGTTAGCTTTCGAGCGGACGACTTGAAATCATTTTTACGTTCCGGTAACGCTGATTTTTTACCAAAAAAGGGGGAAATTATTTTTTTATTCAAAAACGGCCATTTTTTTTCGGCTGAAAAATTACAGGGTCTTCCAGTATGTCTGACGATATCGCAAAAAAATCGCCAGAGTGGCACGGATCGAGGTTCTAGGGTAAAAAAAATGAAACCACACAAATTAATTTTTTTATACCGGAACCTCGCGCCGTGCCACTCTGGCGATTTTTTTGCGATATCGTCAGACATACTGGAAGACTCTGTAATTTTTTCATATTTAGGAGAATCATATAAATATTGAAAATATACAAATAACATTATTTTTATGCTTTTCAGTTTTTTTTTTCAATTTCGGTTCACTTTTTGTAATTCTTGCAAAAAGCAAATATCGGAGAAATTCCAGAGAATTTACAAAATTTCCCTGTTTTCCGTATGCGTAACAGCCATGAAAATGTCTTGCGATAACTCGTTTACTTTGTTCGCGCAGAAACCGGAGAAAACATCACCTCCGGCGGTGAATAAATCATCCACGAAAAGATCGCCGCATAGTCAAGAGTCCCCGAAAAGGCGAATCGGCAAAAAAAGATTGACTAGAAAGAAACACGACTCCTCCAGTGAGTCGGACGAGGATAAAACCAAAACGAAAATCGTGCTCAGAGTAAGAACTTTGCGACGCATCTGCCTTTTTGCTTTTTGTTCCGTTGTCATATTTATGAATGTTGTCCGTAGAAACGAAACGCGAAAACGAACGATTCCGCGGAAAAGGCCGGTACGGTGCAGAAGAGAAAGTTAAGAAACTCCAGCAAAAATAGCGGATCTCCACCAAGTCTCGAGCAGGTATGACACAAAATTACTTAGCAGCCGTTCTTTTGGGAATTGGAAACGGGCAGCCCGGAAATTATACTATGGTTCGTATTGTAACCTTCGTCCGTGGAGAATTGAGAGTGTTTTTGAATATTAATCATTAACATTGAGATCGTCCATACGTGTTGCAAAAATATCAGGTTGGTAAAAAAGTCTTGCGACACAGACGACGCCTTTTTAACCGACCGAAGCGAGCTCTCACAATCTACTGGAACAAATTGGCGTTCGTATGTATGCATGTTTGTTTAACGATAGCTTGCGATCCGATCTTCATGAAATTGTGTAGACAAGTACTTCATGCTAATACGATTTTTAAGTTCGAGTATGAGCGAAATCGGTCTAGGGGTTGTAAAAATATAAGGGTTGCAAGGTATCAGTTGGGGGCATAGAGACCGAGCGAAGCGAGGTTTCCGTGAACTAAAAATGTAAGCGATAGACGGACAGAAAGATGGAGTCACGTTCGCTTCTATAATAGTAGTGTATTATAGTATAGTATTATAATGTGTATAATCTTGTAGGCAAGTAATTCGTGCAATTACAATTGTTAAGTTCAGATAATGAGCCTAATCAGTCAAGGGGTTTATACGGTGATGTTTAAATGTGCTTAGGGGGAGATTTACACCTAGGAGCCGGAAAAAGGTCATTTTTGTGAATTTTTTCAAGGAAAACTATTTGAAATTTCGGATTGGGGTTTTAATTATCTAAAAGTATATACATTCAAAAATATGTCTAATTTTCTTTATTTAAAAATATAAAAAATATACAAGGATATTGTATGATCCTTGGAGCGACGTAAAAAAATCTGCGTATACGGTACCCACTGGCGTTTGTTTAAAAATCATCTGAAAAAAAAAACCACAAAGATTATTAAATTAGATACTATAATCTAGTACTTGTCATAGCCGATTTTGAAAATATCGATTTATGACAAAATGGCGGACGTTTGAACATAAATAGTGATTTTTGGGCCAAAAATTAGTTATTATTTTGCCTATAAAACAAAAACTAAGTAACGGAAAAAAAATCCTATGGCAAGTACTGGATAATGGTGTATAGAATAACCACAAAAAACCTCAAGGCAATCGGTTCATTGGGTTTTCGAGAAATTTTGGGTACCGATTTGAAAAACGTGGTTTTGAGAAAAACGCGTTTGAAAATTTGGGAATGAATAAATCATGAAATTTGTCAACTTACATGGAATCATCGATACCAGGCCCATAGTGTAGGTCTTCTACGGGCGACGGAATGTTCATAGCTTCTAAATCCTCGATCTCGACCATCTAGGTGTATACCTCCCCTTAACGTACAACACCCAGCTGTCATCTTCAGTGACTATTTCCTTGAGCGAATCCTTTTCCAACGAACGAAGCAACAATGAAAGACAAATACTACAGTGTCGCAAGACTTTCTCACCAACCTAATATATCCCTGGTTTTTTTTATATATAATATGATTCGTATTAAGGCGTTACCCTCACTTGTAGCGCAAAAAAAGGCCTTTTTCATGAATTATTCAAAAGAAAACTACAAAACTTTTTTAACCGATCAATATACCATCTTAAAGAACACATCTTGAAGAACTTTCAGTAATTTTTTTATTGAAAAATATTACATTGTTTAGTGGCAAATGGCCGTCAATGAAATAATGTTTTTATATACACGGTTTGCGGTGACCAACATTGCGGCGAAGTGGATCATCTGAAAAAAAAATGCGGATGGATTTAGTCAAATATAAGTATAAACTAGTCTTTAATCGAAGGATTTTAAAAAATATTTATTTTTCACAAAATGGCGGACAGTCAAAGTTAATGGTTCGATTTTAACGAAAAAAACGGCCGTTTTTTGGCTATAAAACGGCCATTTTGTTTCGAAAAAAAAATCGAACGATTAAAGACTACATTTTTATGTATTAAATAAGCCTGCAAAATTTCAAGAAGATCGGTTCATTAGTGTTCGAGTAATCTTGGTCACCGACTTCAGAAATGCCATTTTGAGAAAAACGCGTTTAAAGTTTCTCTTTCAACGCTCTTTCAACGCGGATTCTTCTTATTCAACGCTCATATCTCAGTCAATTTTGTTCGGATCGACTTGAAATTTTCAGGACATATTCTCAGATACTTATACTTCAAAAAAAATGCAATTAAAAAAATCGATTTTTTTCAAAATCGCAAGTGGGGATAACCCCTTAAATAAGCTCGACGCATCTTAATGATTTTTCATTCAGAGCACGAGCTCGCATCCAAGTTCGTTCGAGAAAACAGCGGAAACGGAGGCCAAGTGGAAAATAAGGAAGCGCCAGAAAATGAATCAGGACGAGGGACAAACTGTCGTGGCCGGGACTTCGAGGCAGTAAGTTTCGACAGTTCGAATGTTCGGCAATCCAAGCGTCGCATAATTCGCATATTTCAATAGGATCACGACGAGAGGATCGTCCGGGGTAACGTGCATGTTCTACAGAAACGTTCCGTTGCACGATGACGATTTATCGGAGGATCAGTTATCAACGATGTGAGCAAGTTGGTCTTAAGGTTGATTGACATTGCGAGGTTTTTATATCAATAACGTAAAGTACTGAATAGTTTATTGGACAAATAATTATTACGAGAAGAAAATGAATAAATAAATGAAAGACGGTGATTCATCGAGTATGTATATCGTTTAATATCACTGTCAAGCCATTGTACAAAATATATGCGAATGTCGTCCTTATGGTGTAAACGAACGTAACAAACATTTAACAATTCGAATATTCAAATGGAACCCGCACGTTTACGGAAACGTAGAATAAGAAATTATTCCGTTTCGCTCTGTCCTTTCGACGCAGCTACTGGCCAAACGACAGCGCGATATTACAATCTTCACAACATACATCAGTCCACTCTTGATTGTTTTCTTTCGAATATCGTTCTCGTTTACGGAGAGACTAGAGAGTTTTGCATTCCATGTCGAGTTACGGAAACTTGATTCACGTGCGAATTTGTTACTTTTATCTTCCTCGAGTAGATAAAAAAAAAAAAAGAAACATTCATACAGATAACGAAGGATCGTTTGTCGGTGAGAATTTGAACGAATTCCTCGAGTATCCCGACTCGCGACTGTGATGTTTTTCTCAAATATAAAAAACTTGCTGCCGTTCCCGGCACAAAATTACTGGAGTGTGATGTAAAAACGATGCCGCGTGCTGCGCAATCGTGATAAAAAAAAAAACGGTTATGTACAATCGAGCAATTATTGGGTGGCAATGCGGAAACCAATAAAAAAATGTTTCTGCGCATCGGTCGCTCGAAAATTTCACACAAAAGCATGTGAAATCGACGAGAAATAAAACGCGGGGTAAATAAATATCGGAACGGGGCTAAGAAATAAATATCATCGAACATTGATTTTCGCGAGTGCACTGTCTCAATTTCGAGCGAGTACCTTTAAAAAAAAAAAAGGCAAAAATATTTTGCAGTGCTTGTTGAGGACTAGCGAAATTGTGGATTTGCACAGCTGTTGCGTGAGCTGTGAACGAAATCCAGTGTATACGGAAAACATTGTACAATGTTCGGAGAGCCACGAGCTGGCTGTAAATTGATATTGCGGTTTTCCAAAAATGCACCAATATCCGGGGAAATACAAAACTCAGTGTAGTCTCCCCTTAATACGAATAAATAATATGTATAATAAAAAGTAAATGTAGCTCAATCCCATTACGGAAATTGCCTCCTCTCTTTGTACGTAAATATTATGTACAAACCGTACGGGAGCTACGGAATTAATTTTCAAAAAATCGTTGTAAAATCAATGATAAAACTGCGTCGATTTTCGCTGGAAAATCGATCGATGATTATGGCAATTTGTTGCCATTTTCGTAAAATAAAGCGCGACAATGAATTCTCTTGTGCTCACAATCGAATGCATTATCCCCGCCTTTCGGGAGTAATAATGTGATAATATACTCATTATTCGCTACGATCGAAAAGAACGCGTGACTCTGTTAGCTCTCGTCGTAAAGCGGAGTACCGTCTCCGCTCAGCGACATGCTGCGTGGACTGGAATTCGTATGCGGTGTTCCACGTGGTGATTTGTAAGACGGAGTTCGTGCCGGCGGCGGTCGGGTTCTTGGAGTCGCCCGTCCTGACGAATCCTCGTAAACTCTTGGAGTTTTGCGGGAATCATCGTACCGTGGTGTAGTACTTCTGAAATTGATTCGAAAAATTGACCAAATTGATACTTAAGGTAATCGGACTGTTCATACACTATGACCTAATAATTTCAAAAAACGTATTGGGTGTACAACTTAATTCGGTCCGTTGTTTTTGCTTAAAATACGCACTTATTTGAATGATCAAATGAATTAATACATTAATCAAAATATTGTCCATCGCTAGCCACTACTTTTCCCCATCTTTCTGGTAATTTATGAATTCCGTCGCGGCAGAAGCGTTCATCTTTTGAAGCCGAGAATGAATCGAGCCAATTTTTGGTACCCTGTTGTGACGTGAAGCGTATTCCAGTCAAAGCGTTCTGCATCGATCGAAACAAATGGTAGTCGGAAGGGGCAAGGTCTGGGCTATAAGGCGGGTGAGCCAGAATTTTCCACCCGCTATTTTCCAAATAGTTTTTAACCGCAATAGCAACGTGAGGCCGAGCGTTGTCATGTTGAAAGATTATGGACTCGTGTCTCGGTCGCATATTCTGGACGTTTTTCGGCTATAGCTCGCTTTAAACGGATCGATTGTTGCCTGTAGCTGTACACCATAAACTTCCACAAGCATTCGGTGGGCTTTAGCTGCACTTTTCTTCCAATTGAAACAGAAAATCAACACTTCCCGCAAATGGTGCTTATTTGGGACGAAATCCGACATTTTCACCGCAGTAAAAATTAGACTTGATGCGCAAAACTCAAAGGTCTGTAAACGATATTTGGTTAAGAGATGGTGATACTTGACGATACAGCAAAAATCAGCTGTTGCCGTCAACCATTTATAGCAGCGAGAGCCATCTTTTGTAAACGGACCGCACTAAGTTGTACACCTAATATGTTAAAATCTAATAGTATTTTATTCGAGTTTTATGATCTCAGTCTGCCAACAAATCTTCAACTTCCGGTGTTTGCAGACAAACCTTGTATCCCCGCAATGACAAGTCAAAAATCAAATTCGTAACTGGATTTTTCTGACTGGGCTACACATCTACCTAGGTGGGTCAAAAATTGCATTTTCCAAAAATATTTTTGTTCGATAGTACCTTTTAGCTATATTCGTTGAAACTTTTATTGAAATACTCGTTAAAGGTCGTTGACGATTTCACTTTTTTTTTAAATCGATCTTCATTTTTTAATAGTTAGGTAAAAAAGACTACTTTTTTCATAGATTTTGTATGCTCGAGTTCCAATTCGTCGCCACGTTGTTGAAAAAAATTATTTTAAGAATCGACGATAGCCAACGACCCCGTTTATCGGTTAAGGGATCATCACATTGTAAAGTTTTCAAAAAATCGATTTTTTTGCATTACCCGGTAGTATAGACGATTATGAAAATGGACCTGGCATCGCCGAGTGATCGTAAGTAGAAAATTTATATGAAAATTCCGCACTCGAAACTTTGAACGCGTTTTTCTCGAAATGTCGTTCTACAAAACGGTGGAAGCTCTCAAAGGAAACGTTTTCAAGCTAACCGTCTCAAATTTTGACACAACATTCTTCACGCCATTCTTTATCTTGCTATGGAAGCTTTTTTTTTAATGTTCATATTTTTTTCAACGAAAAACTATCGCTACCTTCGATACTTTTTTTTTCAAATCGCTGCCGTTTTTTCAATTTTTATTTAAAAATAAACCTCCATAGCAAAATAGCGGCTTTCATACTGATTCATAATCTTTTTACAAATTTTGTTTCAGATAAAATAATATTTACGGCCACAACCGTGTACACCGTGAGCACTCCTTTTTTCGAAGACATTTTCAACCGTTAAAAAAATGTAAAAAAAGAAATAAAAATAAACGTTTAAAAAATCATTGTCTGTTCTTCGTGAGTGCTATGACTTGACATTAAAATTATAAATTTTCGACTCGTTACACTGTGATGATCCCTTAACTTGAATAACCCGTTTGGTTTTCAGATTTCAGATGGACCGTTTAAGCTGGAGAGTGTCCACCGCCAAACGTCGTGAAAAAATGTCCTCTTCTGCCGACGGCCATGTTTTTGTTGTTTTTCTGTCTTCTTTTAAGGCTCTCAATATTAACCTCTCAATTCTAACCTTTGTGTTAGAAAAAATGCGTTGCATTTTCACCAACCGTTTTCCAGAAAAGAAAATTCGAAATTTGACCATTCTTTCGGGCCTCTCGATGTAGCCCCTTAAGGCGGGATATAAATTTACAACGATAAAAAAAATCGTTTTTTTTTTAACGATAGAACTATATATCTAGAACATTTTCCCAAAGTTTCAAAGCGGAATTCGAAAAACTTCAAACGTTACAGCCCGTCAACGCTGTGCCTCACCGCTCGGATTTGGAGCGCGCGTGAACTTCAAACGCGTTTTCCTCAAAACTGCATTATGTAAATTGGCGTGCAGGATTACTCAAAATCTATTAAACCGATTGAGTTGAAACTTGGTAGAAATATCGATAATATTGGTAACTTCTACTTGACGACAATTGTTTTTAAAAAATTGCAAAAAAACGACTTTTTTAATCGACATTTTACAGAAATGTTGCGTGAAATGTTGAATTTTTTTTGTGAATGCGTGCCATTCTCTTAAATTTGCATTTTCTTCATTTTAATTACCGTCACATAGAAACTATACATGTTCTAACTGAAAAATGTTTGAACTTTTTTGCAAATCAAAGTCTACGGGAAGCTAGACTGCACGCTGATTCGCAATGATGATTTGATGATGAATTGATTTTAAAAAATGGTTTTGTATACTTAAATATACTATTAAAGTACACCTAAAGTTCGATAATTCTAGAATAATTATTTCTTAGTTTAAAAAATCCCTCAATGTTGCTTATTCTTTTCCTGCCTAAATGTATATCCCGCCTTAATAAAATTCAAACTTTTCAATGAAGCTGGATTTTATTTTTTGTAATGCATTTTTCCCTGTGTGTACGTAGAATATCAATATTAAGTATTAAAATACGATCGGTATTTGGATTTGAAAAAAAAAATCGATTGTTGAGCTGTGCAATATATTCAATCATCATCGCCATGGTGGCGTTGCCGCAAGACTTTCGCGCATCTTCAAGTAAACGGTTATATTTCACTCACGAAACTCTCGTTTGCTTCAATCGTGCCCACGCCTCAGCGGCCTTTTTCCAATCCATGGGATCCCCGGAGCTGTTCGATATCGGAGGAGTAGGCCGATGAGACGGTGTCGATCTGTGATGTACGCCGGTGGCTTGAGGAGCAGCGGGATGTAAAAATGGTCCCTGATGCTGGCTCGGCGTTTGTTGACCGTATCTCGGCGTTGGCTGCGAATGATGTGGCGTATGATGAGGCGTCTGGTAAGGGGTCATGAACGGAGTTTGTCCGGACGGTGTGTACGGTGTATTCGGATACGTGTGCATCCCACCGTATCCGGCGGCAGCGGCCGTTCCCGGGGTATGAGGCGGATAGTGATGCGGCGTTTGATTCGCCACTTGCGTGAGCGAGTGGAGCATGTGATGCGGAAGATTTTGAGCCACCCTCTGTATAGCTTCTTGATTAACACCTGGGACGGAATAAAATATAAGATAGTATCAATTGCGGATTCCCAATGAATCGGACAACTTTTCAGAAAGTGTTGAAAATTAACCATAATGGATATATATCCCCAAGAAAAATGTTATTTTATATAAATCCAGCTTGTTGAGTACCTACAATTATGTATAAATGTTACTTTTTTAAAGTGCCGCGCAAACGTTACACGTCATCTCAGAACGCGTGACGTCATATGTGTGTAAACAAACGCCAAGCTAACCTCAAAATCAAGTGCAAGGTGTCATTTTTTTACGTTTTTGTGAAGTTTGGGGTTCCTGGTTAAATCCTGGTTCCATGTCAAAAAACGTATACAAGAGACGAAAATGTAAACAAGAGAGAAAAATACGCGTATGGAAACGTTTGTTTACACACGAATGACGTCATACGCTGTGATTGGTGTTTCGTTTCGGGTGAACAACAGATTTAAGGCCTTAGGCCACTCTAGAGGCCGAAAAAATAGGCTTTTTGGGGATTTTTTTTCCAGAAAAACTACAAAATAAATAGAGATTACAAAAAAGGGTGTTTATCATACATATCAGTGACTGTATACAATAATCTTTTTGAAGCGATTAATTTCAAAATGACGGCTGTGGAGCGTTTATCTTAAGGAGGTTGGAGCGATTCAGTTGAGTCAAATGACGGTTTATTCATTTTTTTTTGTCAATGAACCTCGAAAAAATGCGTACGAGGTACAGATTTATTCTATATATGCTAATTTTTTTAAATATATAATTGAAGGGCGAAATTATGCATTTTAACATGTTTATTACGTAAAGTAGAACAACTTTTGTGCTACTACCAACGTGAAAAAGCATAACATTATCGATGATTATTATGAAAAAACTACGACAACGAATGTTTTATACAATTCACAATGAAATTTTGAGTAATTCATAATTATGCCTATTCATATTTACGTCACGAGATTATTGGCCCATGGTTTATGATGGGCAAGATGAGGATTTTTTTTTTCCAAATGTTCACAAAGGTTCAGTTTGCGTTAATCCGTTGTTAGAAATGGTTTATCTTGGTGCTAAATAACAATAAAAATTACATAACCTTTAGTGTGAAAGTCTTGCCCATCTAACCGCACGTTAAATTACATACATTAAACTATTTTTTTTCTCCGGTGTTTGGTGGTGAAAAAAGTTTAAAAAATTCGCAAAGACTCAGTATAGTGTAAACAATAACATGTAGTTTTTATTTGTGGCTAACGCTTCAACCTCCTTAAAAGTACATTTTTTAAGTTAGCCGGAAACATAATGCAGACTATTTTCAATCGATTCACTTAAAATGTTGAATATATCTTGAAAAATACATTGTCTATGGAAGTACGTGGGATTTTTTTGTTATATTCCATAGTTCATTTGTTATTAACGATTTTTTAGGCAAATTTTTGACTTTCCAAAAATTTGCCTAAAAAATCGTCAGATAATTGTTAATAACAAATGAGCTATGCAATATAAAAAAAAAGTCCTACGTACTTCCATAGACAATGTATTTTTCAAGATATATTCAACAATTCAAGTGAATCGGTTGAAAATTGTCTGAGTTATGTTTCCGGTCAACTTAAAAAATGCAGTTTTGAGATAAGCGTTGCACAGCCGCCATTTTGAAATTAATCGCTTCCAAACAATTATTGTATACAGTCACTGATATGTATGATAAACACCCTTTTTTATAATCTCGATTTATTTTGTAGTTTTTCCGAAGAAAGAAATATCCCCAAAAAGCCTATTTTTTCGGCCTCTAAAGTGGCCTAACCCCTTAACATATTTGACGTATTAGATTTTATTTATTGATTTAGAAATATAAATCATGATTATCTGAAAGAAATATTGATTGAATGGTCGTTTTAATAATATAAACATTCATTCTAACGACATTTTAGATATTCTTCTGATTACTGTCCGATTGCCTATTCCACGGTACACAGTGGTTCCAAACGCCGAAAAGCTGGCCAAAAATCGAAATCATCGAAAAAACGGATGGTGGTGGGTATATATAGGTTTTGGGGGTCGCTGAATCCGAATCTAATGTTAGTGTTTCGAAAAAAATGAGTCAAAAAGTCAAAAACAAGATGGCGGACCAACAAAAATTTTATATCAACTTTAAACAATAAAAAATGATGTTATAAGGAGTTTTTGAGGTCGCTAAATCGAAATTTGACATCAGTTTCATAAAAAAATGCAAAACAAAGCCAAAAACAAGATGGCGGACCAAAAAAAAATGATTATAATTGTAAATGATAAAACCTGTTGATTAAGGGGTTTTCGACGTCGCTGAATCAGAATGTGACATTTAATCAACTTGGAAAAAGATTTTAACTAAGTTTTTTGAAAAAAAAAATTTATTGTTTATTACAAATTCATTGTTTATAATGTGAAAATCATTGGTAGTATGTATACTCAACATTAGATAACTTAAACAAATTTTTTTTGACGATATTGGGCTTCATATAACGTAAAAATCATATTTTTAGCCATTTTTTAAAGTAAATTTTCAAATTGCATTTATCTCAATTTCGGGCAAATTCGGGCAAAAGTTATTGGCGTCATAATTTAGTGCTATGATGCCCTTACCATATGCAATTAATTTCAGCCCGGGATCTAGCGGGACTTTCGAGAAAATGAGAAAGTAAAAGTGGCATAAAAATGACGAAATTTTGTGATTTACAAACAATAATATATAAACAATGTACAAGCACTTAAAATTTCAAACAAAACGTATTTTACTAACCTCAGATATCCCTCTCTTCGAAACAATTCACTTCACCATGAATAATTAACACTAACTTGTCTAAATTAAATGTTTAAGTCAGAAAACACGTGACATTCACGAAAATTAATCTTAACTTCACGACGCCACGCTGCCAACAAGTGTGTATTATTGGCATTGGTAATGCTGCGTTCTTAAAGTACAGGTACCAACCTAACATATGGCACACAAAAAAGTCCTATATTTAGTAACGCGATTTTCCCTATTTTTGGCCAGCTTTTCGGCGTTTGGAACCACTGCGCGGTAGGGAAAAAAAAACGAATATTCAACTTACCACCAGCCCCTGGGGTATTGTGATACGGCGTTCTGGAAGTGGCTGCCCCGCGCGGTGTGCTCGGCGTATTTTGGCCGGGTATGGGATCTCTGAAGTGTTTCTTGAACCAGCTGAAGAGATCACCGACTCTCGCGAACATTTGCCCTCGGAATCGAAAGCCATCGGGCGAAACGGTCACGTACTCGTGACGGCAATTCGAACGTGGCAAGTACGAGAGCAAAAATTTGCCGGGATAATTCTGCAAGACGCGTTCGAATGAGATGGGTGGCGGTTAATCTTTTAAAGGCACCGTTCCAGTGTAACATTTTATGAAAATCGTTTTTTTTTTTGCATTATCCAAAAATATGGACTTTCGTGAACATGCTGTTCAATTTTGAACGCAAAAGTCGAATTATTCCGGTCGCTACAGCCTTAGAAAAAGGGACCAGCTGCCCGAACGGTGCGCTTTCTTTTCGAAACATCGTTTTTGAAAACGGTGGAAGATTTTAAAAGAAGAGTTGTCAAGATATCCGTCTCAAATTCTGCCACATCATTTTTTACGCCATTCCTTAACGTCGTACAGAAGCGTTTTTTTGTTTGAAAATTTGATATTCTCTTTTTAACGAAAAACTGTCGAAAAAGCCCATTTGACACTTAATTTTGACACCACTTTGTTGATTTTCATCGAAGAAAAAATCCTCCGTACGCCCATACAGTTTTTCGCACTGATCGATAATCTTTGGTTTTTTTTCTTTCAGACAATATTTGGAGTAGGACTTTCCACCGTCAGGCGCTATTTTTTTCAAGCATTTTGCAGTGGCCAAAATAATCATATAGAAAATAAAGCTAAAACATTAAGAAATATTTTTATGTACGACACAAGTCATTTGAATAAACGAAAAAAAATCGGACTAACGAATTTTAGTAAAAATAATTAAAACCAGCAATTTTCAAGCCAGGAACGGTCCCTCAATCAAAGATTTTAACTGGTCGTTACCTTGGCAGCCGAAATTATGTACGGAATGCCGCCTGGATTCTCTCTCTGCTGTTCTTTCAAGAGTTCCTCGGCCTTGTCCTTCATGCCCATCACCGTTGGCTTGTAGTGTTTGTAATCGAGCAGCTCGGAGGAGTACGATGCCATTGGATTCACGTGTCGTGCCAATATTTCGTCAAGGTCCTCGAATTCTTCGTTACCGATCCACAGACTCGTGCCGAGGGAGAACGCGTTTCCTTTGCCCTCCTCTCTCACGTCAATGTGCTGATAAATGTCCTCGGTGACTTTCCACGTGACTGTTAGGTGATCGGCGCCTTTGCTACTCGGTCGTACGACGGCGTCGCCCTGTTTCGTCGTCTTCATCATCTTCTCGGCCTCCGAATAACTGATGTTGTGGAACGACGGATGAACGATTACTCGTTTCACGTAAGTTTGCCGCTGTTTCACCTTTTTCGCGTCTTCTTCAACCTTCGTGTCTTTCTCCTCGGCTTCCGTGTCGTAAAACGGATCGCGCTGAGGTCTGAAACGTGAACGAGAAATTGTGAAGACGAGTTTTCGTGATCCAGCTCAATTAAGGGGTCGTCTCACTTCAGACGCTGAATAGGCTATTTTTATGAATTTTTTTGATAGGTTTATATTATAGATATTGAATTTCACGATTTATTCATTGCCAAATTTTCAAACGCGTTTTTTCTCAAAACCACGTTTTTCAAATCGGTACCCAACATTTCTCGAAAACCAATGAACCGATTGCCTTGAGGTTTTTTGTGCTTATTCTATACACCATTATCTAGTACTTGTCATAGGATTTTTGTTTCCGTTACTTACTTTTTGTTTTATAGGCAAAATAATAACTAATTTTTGGCCCAAAAATCACTATTTATGTTCAAACGTCCGCCATTTTGTCATAAATCGATATTTTCAAAATCGGCTATGACAAGTACTAGATTATAGTATCTAATTTAATAATCTTTTTGGTTTTCTTTTTCAGATGATTCTTGAAGAAACGCCAGTGGGTACCGTATACGCAGATTTTTTTACGACGCTCCAAGGATCATACAATATCCTTGTATATTTTTGATATTTTTAAATAAAGAAAATTAAACATATTTTTGAATGTATATACTTTTAGAGAATTAAAACCCCAATCCGAAATTTCAAATAGTTTTCCTTGAAAAAATGCACAAAAATGACCTTTCTTCCGGCTCCTAGGTGTATATCTCCCCTTAATAAATACACTTTCGAAATACACAAAAAACATTTTTTTTCGTATTTATATAACTCGAACAAACTTTAAGCGCGTTCTTTTCGAAACAATCAACGGCTTGTTGTTGATAAAATCTTCGAAACTACTGAACCGATCCTTATGAAATTTTAACCACATTTTTTACAACTATAGCTATAACGCATATCAAGGATTTTTGACTAAATTTTGATATTTACTATTGTTTTGCCAAAAACGGTGAAAAAACAAGGTTTTTTTGTTTTTTCGAAATTCCTTATATTTGTTTAACTTTCTTGAATCTGTTTTTTTTTAGATTTCTTGAAGAAATCATTTTTTAAAATGTATTTATGTAGTGTAACAACTTTTATATCAATATCTATAATATAAACCTATGGAAAAATTCATGAAATAGCCTGTTTTAGCGTCTATAGTGAGAAGAACCCTTAATGACGTTCACGTTTGCAACGTTGGAATGCAACGATTTTTTTTCTTTATTTTTCATTTCTCTATCCTTATCATTAGCCAAAGCTTGTTTTCTTTTGCCAATAGAGGTGGCAAATCTCTAATAAGAATACGTCAAAACGTTTAAGTAATTTTTTTACAGCCTAAGTAATCGAAAAAAAGCAATTGAGAAAAATTAATTTTCGTTGCATTCCAACGATGCAAACTTCGGCGTCATCTCAATTAGCTATGAAGCAACGTGTCAATTGTGGTGCCGAGTTTAATGTTGTTAAGGGGGGAGATATCTCTAGGCGAGGGAAAAATTTGGTAATTCTTTACACAAGTGACTTGTCCGAAAAATGAGAAAACCCAATAAATGATGATATTCAGTCGGAGGAAACTGAAACTTTTCATTAGGACCTTTTTTTACGAGCACTTTCATTAAGAACTTTTTTTACGATTTTTTAAGAAAATATCGTTAAAAGTTATTTCGAATTTTTCAAAAACCCAAACAAACCCAATATAGGCGTGGAAAGGTTAAAAAAATGACCCACTTTATCACGTGTTTCCACGAACTTGAAAACCTCGTAACTTTTTATGGGGGTGTGAATTTCAGCTTCCCCCGACTGAATATCATCATTTATAGCCCAATGAATGAGGAAATAGTAAAAAAAAAATAATATTGGGCTCATTTTTCGGAAAAGTCACTTGTCTAAAGAATTACCAAGAATGTATGATTTTCTTTATTTTTTTTAAAGGAATGTTTTCTTCGCCATTTTTTGGACTTTGGGTATGTTTTAGTACTACTTTTGGCTGTAAGATGGTATTTTTTTATTAATATTTAAAAATGGCGGTGGTATGGCAAGGTCTCCTAAACGAGTTGCGGCGGACGTCAGAAGGCGTGAAACGTAACGTCGGGATTAATTTGAAAAAAAAAACCAACGAAGTTTTTTCCTTCATTAACACTCATACGCAGAATATGAACCACGAAAAAGTGAGAAATGTTGAAAATCGATGAAATGGTACGCTTTGAAACAAAGATTAAATTTGCCCGAAAAATGACTACATTTTGCAATAAAACAGTTTTTTATTTCCAAAAAAATTCAGGCTCATGTTCTAGAAAAATAAGGTTAAAAAGATTTAAACCAAATTTCATCACAATCGGTCGATCAATTTTTCAGCTTCACGCCCGATTCGAAAATGCAGTTTAGAAGATCGTGCCATACCTCCCACATTTTCGACGAATAATAAAAACAAAAAATACCATGTAGCAGCCAAAAGTAGTAATAAAGCATACCCTGAGTCTCAAAAATGGTAAAGAAATCTTGCCTTTGAAAAAAAAAAATCATCGCCCCTTAAGGAATTATCAGTGTAAATTTTTCAAAAAATCGTTTTTAGTGCATTATTCGATAGTATTGACGGTTATATACATATCGGCATCGCCGATTGATCGTAAGTAGACAATTTATATGGGAATTCCGCGCTCGAAAGTTTAAACGCGTTTTTCTCGAAATGTCGTTTTTCAAAACGGTGTACACTCTCAAAGGAAGAGTTTTAAAACTATCCATCTCAAATTTTGACACAACATTCTTCACGTTATTTTTCATCTTGCTATGGAAGCTTTTTTTTAATCTTCATATTTTTTTAACGAAAAACTGTCGAAAAATTAGGCTAATTCGATACTTTTTTTCAAACCGCCAACATTTTGCCAATTTTGATTTTTAAAAAACCTCCATAGCAAGATAGCGGCTTTCATACTGATTAATAATCTTTTTACAAATTTCGTTTCAGATAATATTCACGGCCACAACCGTGTACACCGTGAGGACTCCTTTTTTTCAAAGACATTTTCAACCGTTAAAAACTGTAAAAACGAAAAAAATAAACGTTAAAAAATCCATTTCCTGTTCTTCACGAGTGCTTTGATTTGACATTAAAAAATCAGACTGATTAGCGTATTTTAACCAACGAGAGAAAAAAAATCGCGAAAATCAGCTATTTTTCGACCCGTTGTGATGATTCCTTAAGGGACCCGTTCACTTTGAAAATTTCAAAAAATCGAAAGCAAGCGAGACTTGAAGAAATCGACGATGATGAGCGATCAGAAGGGATTTTGTAGGGTGCAGGAATTGCCGATTGAGTTTACGGTAAGAGTTTTTCATAGTATAAACTTCAAACGCGTTTTTCTCGAAACGACGTTTCCAAAATCTAGCTCCATCGTATCTCTAAAACTAATAAACCGATTCTCTTGAAATTTGAACCACATATTGTAAACATGATTCGCAACAAGATGACCCTCGATGGTTTTAAAATTTTGATTTTTACTCTTTTTTTGCGAAAAACTGCGGAAAAACGCGTTTTTTTTACTTTCTTCGTTTTTCATCTGCCATTTTTTTATTTTTTGATAAAACTTTATATCCGAGGGTCATTTTGTAGCTGGTCTCATACTGAATCTAATGGAGTTTGATTTTTTTGTTTCAGACAAGCCGTTGCCCAGTTGTGATGGAGCTGCCTAGCCCACCTATTTTTGAGGCGTTACGTTAAACTATAGTTTTTGTACTCAAAAATGAATAAAAATGAATTAAATTTTTTTTCAAATGTATTTCAAGACTTTATTTATCAAGCCCAATAACTTTTATTTTCATATCTTTGATAAAATCCTCAAAAAAAAAATCGCGATAATACTCTTTTTTCGTGGCTCCAAAGTGGACTGGCCCCTTAAGGAGGTTGGAGCGATTCAGTAGAGTCAAATGACGGTTTATTCATATTTTTTTTTCAATGAACCTCAAAAAAATGCATCCGAGGTACAGATTTATTCTATATATGCTAATTTTTTAAAATATATAATTAAAGGGCAAAATTATGCATTTTAACATTTTTATTACGTAAAGTAGAAAAACTTTTGCGTTGTTACCAACTTAAAAAAGCATAACATTATCGACGATTATTATGAAAAAACTACGACAACGAATGTTTTATACAATTCACAATGAAGTTTTGAGTAATTCATAATTATGCCTATTCGTATTTACGTCACGAGATTATTGGCCCATGGTTTACGATGGGCAAGATGAGGATTTTTTTTTCTAAACGTTCACAAAGATTCACTTTGCGTTAATCCGTTGTTAGAAATGGTTTATCTTGGTGCTAAATAACAATAAAAATTACACAACCTTCAGTGTGAAAGTCTTGCCCATCGAACCGCACGTTAAATTACATACATTAAACTATTTTTTATCTCTGGTGTTTGGTGGTGAAAAAAGTTCAAAAAATTCTCTAAGACTCAGTATAGTGTAAACATCAACATGTATTTTTTTAAATTAAATTTAACCTTGGATTGTGGCTAACGCTCCAGCCGTCTTAAGCGTAACGAAAAAACGCGTGTTTACCTCCATTCGTGATTCTTGTCAGCGAGATCGCTGCTTTTGCTGGTACACTCGACGCTGAACCGATCAACCTCGATCTTGATAATCCGACAATGTATCATCTGACCGGGGCTGACCCTCTCCTCGGGATTCGCAACGTGTTTGTCGGACAAATTTTTAATATGAACGTATCCGGATATACCGTTATCGAGGCGCAACCGTACACCGGTAGCCTTTCCCGGGCATCCACCGGCGTCAAAGTGATTCCACACTTCGGAAAGCTCGGGAAAGTCGTTCTTGAGACAGAACGGACACTGCCAAAGTCCGGTCTCATCGTTGCGCACCGGATTCGCTTGATCCAACTGTTCGCCCTGAGGCTTTCGATGGCTAATGCCCGAGACAGTGGCGAGTATCAATTTTCCTATGTAAAAAGTCTCGGGTGTCTCTTTCGTGAGCATGTCGAAGAGTTTCTCGGGACTCGGCGAGACGTGAGGGGCTCGTAGATCCTTGTAGCGACAGTTCAATTCGGCTCTGATGTCGTAAAGAGTGATGCACTTGTTGCCGAAGCCTTGTCGCTCGAGTTCCTCGGCGAACGCGTCGAGATCGAGATCCTTGAGGCGTTCCGGTGATCCGAGAATTTCGTCGAGGGCCATACTCGGATTCGTGTCCTCGTCGTCGTACTCGAGAGCGTCAACGGCCATTTTTCTCGCCCACTCGTAAGTCTCCGGGTGTACCCTCGAGCCGTCGAGTATCTCGACGTAAACGTCCGTACTGTCGCCTAGACTGTTCGTGTCGATTTTGATGAAGCCCGCGCAATTGATGAATACCTTCGGGCCCATGTGACACGCGGTCACAAGCTGCGTGCGATTTTCCAATCGTTGATTCGTCTGCTTCAGCATCTTCATCAACGCTTGGCCCTTTCGCGGGCCCAAGCCGCACACGAATTGCAGCAGATTGCCCGAATAAGCTTGTTGCACGGCTTTGTTTATGTCCACACCGACCTCGTTCACTCGATTCACGAACTCGAGATAAATATTCTCCAACAAGTCCTCCTTCGGCAATTGGTCCTGATAAACGTGATACTTCAGGCACAATATTTCCTCGTCCGGCGTGCACAATTGTGAAAACTCAACGAGCGGATCTTGCAAACGTCGCGCAAGGGATATAGCTTGACGCAACAAAAGCGGATAATCGCGAAACTCGGACGTTCCCTTGTTGCTGTTCGAGTATATTTTGGCCAATTCGTTCTCGCATATTTCGACCTGAATAGAGGGGTATTGTTCCTCCTCGGTCAAGGTGGTGATGCACTCTTTCAAATCCTCGGCGATCATCGTTGCCTCTCTGGACTCGCCACCGAGAACGACCACGTGAGGCTTCTTCGTCGATATGAAATGACGGATCGCCAGTAGATCAGCCTCCTTCAGAACTCTCTCGTCCTCGCGAAAGCCGTTTTTACGTTTGAGTAGATGCGGCAGTCTCAGGTAATCCGTGCACTCGCCGTCCGGTGCGACGATACAGGCGAACGCGGCTTGGGAATAATCGGGCTCGTAAGCTACGGCCATTACGCGCAAGCCCTTGCTCGTGTTCCACTCCTCGTCCTCCTCGCCGGGGAAACTGCACGTGTAAGGAGCGACCTTTATCCAATTGTACATTTTTCGGCAACACGCGCGCATTATGCACTCTTTCGCCTCGGTTGTCAGATGCGTTTTCAGCTCTTTCTTCATATCCGGTATCACCATGCGCTTCAGGGCCATCTCGACGCTTCCAACTCTGAGGGCGTTCCAGTCTTGGACGTTTTTGCTGAATTCGTCGCGATAGTAGAGCTGCTTTATCTCGTCGACGTAATTGCTGGACGTGTTGCCCTCGATAACGTCGCTCAGCGTTATCACGACGAGTTTGTTCTCCTCGGCCATGGTCAACTTGAGGTACTGATCACCCACGAGGTCACGAACGGGCTTGTCCTTGAGATATTTCATCGTGTATATCGGATGATTCTCGTCGATCTCCTTGATGCCTTTCTTCGTAGGTGTGACCGTGATTTTGGCCCTCTCCATGTACATTTCGCGTACGCATTTGCGCACGAGCGGCTCGCGGGCCAATTGGTAAGCGACCATCAGTTGGACAGCCTTGACGACCTCGTCGGCCGTTTGGAACTTCAGACCGCAAAAATCGAGGGCAACAGTGGCGGGCTCGACGGGCTCTTGGTCCACCTCGTGACGTTGATAATTGTCGCGAAGATTTTCGGCGAAATGTTCGGGCGTGAGGCCAAACTTTTTGGCGAATGTGTCGAGGCCGGCCCTTCGACATATCGAGTAAGGGCCCGATCTTACCGCTTGTTTCAACGTGTCGTCAACCTCGTCGTCCTCCTCGACGTTTATCTCCTCCTCGGGCGGTGGCTCCTCGCCGTTCTCCTCCGCCTCCATTATTTGCTGTTTACGCTTGAGCGCTCGGGCCTCACGTCTAGCTACTCTCTCCTTCTGACGCACCGCCTCCTGCATACTCGGTATATCTTGACTGTAATAGAGCATAAAGTGATGATGCACGTCGTTGAGCTCCTCGCTCGTTTGTACGGCCTTCAAGCGCTCGATATCTTCCTCCTTGATGACGCGCACGTTGTCGGGCAACGGAGCGTCCGGATCTTTCATTATCTGATCCAACTGGTAATTTCGCATTTTCTCGAAGAGCGTCAACAAATTTTCCTGCCTCTGTCGCAACTGGCACCACTTCGCGTCGTACTTGTAAACCTTCCAGAGATCGTTTATGTTGAGCTCCGGCAGCACGTACTCCTTACGGTAGAACGATATGAAGGGGACCTCGAAGTACTGATTCCTCATGAAGTCGAGGGCTTTCTTGATCTTACCAACGGTCTGAGGACCCTTTCGAGCACGCTCCTTAGCTTCGTCGTTCAGATGAGCGTCCTGAATCGATATCGTTGGACGGCAAAATGCCTGCTTGTATATCCATTCGGCCTCGAGATCCAACTCGTCCGAACCCTCGGGTACCGAGGTCACCGGCACCGAGCGCAGCTGCATACGCTCCGGTATGTCCGTGTTACGAATCTGTATTACGATGAATGGAAAAAGTCCATTACGGCCCGGTGTTTTCATTAAGGGAAATGTGACGGGTCGGAAATTTGATTTTTTGTTGTTGCATTTTCTCAAAGTATACATATTCAACAATGTATGATGTTAATTTTAAGTAGAAATTCCAAAAGTTGACTGAGTTACAGTCAATTTAGGGGGAACAGCGCGGCCGGTTATGAGTGACAGGCACATTCTAGGCATTCCCGCGCTTTCATTGTAGATGGAATATTAGGTATTTTTGCTATTGTGAAAGAACGTTCATTAAGTCGCTTGCTGTGCAGTATAAGGGGAGGGGTTTCAGTGTGAAAAAAAAACACTTTTTTGCGAATTTTTTTCATCTATATGGATAGAGTACATTTATTGAAACCTTTTGTACATTGTTAAGTGTCATTTCAAGAATATTCCGTGTAATTTGTACGCGAAAATATCCACAAACAAGCCGGTGCCGCGTTTTTCTCGAAACCACTTTTTCAAAGTCCGTGTGCACTGCCATTTGAAAACTACATGACCGATTTATTTCAAACTTGGTACACACTTTCTACATATAAAATACCTCCCTCCAACGGTTAGTTTGAGATTTTTTTTACATTGAGGGGGTTTTTCACCCCCAAAATGGCGGAATTTTTCGTGAAAAATAGCACTTTTCACTTTACATGACCACCAAGAATTTAGAAATGAAAAAAAAATTATCGTAGACCGTTGGGGGGAGGATTTGATGATACTTTGACTAAATTTTAATGGTACTTGATTTCAGATAATTTCTAGCCGAGATACAGTGAACACCGCAAATCGTGTTTTTCCAAAGGCGTTCTTGGAAAAGCTTTGTCACCGGCTTGTTTGTGGATATTTTCGCGTACAAATTTCACGGAATGCTCTTGAAATGACACTTAACAATGTACAAAAGGTTTCAATAAATTTACTCTGTCCATATAGATAAAAAAAATCGCAAAAAAGTGTTTTTTCTTCACGCTGAAACCCCTACCCTCTCCTTAAAATGTTTTTTCTTTGTACACTTGAATATACTATTAGAATATAAACACCGTTTGATAAATATAGAATATTTATTAAACTTTTGTTTAAGTAAAAAATTGCTCAAGTATTTCCCGTCTAAATGCATATCCCGCCTTAAGGGGAGGTACCTGAGTAAACAGCGAGAAAAACAGGTAGACGTCGGAAATTTCTATCTCAAAAACTAATGTTTCGATTGGATCCGGGTTTTTTTATTGGAAAATATGTACATTGAGGTATGTTTAGGAATTTTTTAAAATAAATTCGTTGACTGGAAGCGATTCAAACGCGATTATCTCGGAACATAGTTTCCAAAGTCGGTGCCAGATGTAACTCGAGAACGGCTTTTCCGATTTTGTCCAAATTTGGATACAATATTCTTCGATAGTTTTTCTCGTTCGCCACGTAGGGGTTTTTCGTTTGATTGAACCATTGCTTTTTTACGCAATGGGTATGCAATCCAAAATCGTGGGAAATTGCGAACGAAAAACGAATGTTGAATCAAAACGGTCGCAATTCCGTCAAAAATGAAAATTTCAAAAAAATCCTACGTGGCGAACGAGAAAAACCATCGAAGAATATTGTATCCAAATTTGGACAAAATCGGAAAAGTCGTTTTCGAGATACATCTGGCACCGACTTTGAAAACTATGTTTCGAGATAATCGCGTTTGAATCGCTTCCGGTCGACGAATTTATTTTAATAAATTCCTAAACATACCCCAATGTACATATTTTCCAATAAAAAAAACCCGGATCCAATCGAAACATTAGTTTTTGAGATAAGAATTCCCGAAGTTAACCTGTTTTTCTCGCCGTTTAGTCAGATACCTCCGCTTGAACACGTGAAGGTTCTGCGCAAATGTTCTACCTCGTTGTCCATGTCAGTGAAGTGGCCGCGTTTGAGCTCGCTGGGTTCGTAAATCTCGAAGATGCTCTTTCTCGTTGGTCTTTTCTTGGAGGTTTTCTTCGGACGACGCGGTCTCTCGCCGTCACCGTCGTCGTCCAGATATTCATCTTCCTCCTCGTCCTCGTCCTCCTCGTAATCTTCCTGGCCGTACTTGTCGAACTCGTCGTAGTCGAAGTCCACGCCGAAAATATCCTGAGCCTCCTGGAGGGCACTGTACAGGTGCGGTAATGAGCAAATTTCGAGCACGGAGCGAAGCAGAATTGATCATTGATATATCTTACTCCGAAAAAAAATTCCCATAAACGAATACTCCAAAAAATCTATATGTACAATTACTCGAAAAAAGTTGTATATCGCGGTTGGTACGCATTATTGACTCGGAAATTCCCCGACTTTTCCAGGTTTTTCAAATATTCCAGGGAGATTGAGGTGAAATAAAGAACATAATTTTTGTCAAAATATATAATCTTAAATATTAAAATTAAAAATTAAAAATAAAACTGATATTCGGAAGTACTTTAAACACTGGAAAGTAAAAGAAAACACTTTAAAAGCAAATACGGAATCTTTTGTTTATCATAAACAGAATTTTTATATTGGTGCCTCTAAATAAAAAATACAAAACTTATCTACAATAATAATTGTGTGGTTGTGTATCGACAAATCGAATGCAAATGGATATAGAGTAGATTAGTTTGTAGTTTATGAAATTTTCAATGTTTGACACTGACATAACGTTTTTTTTTGTATCTAATGAAGAATATAATTTTTTTTTTTAATGTTAATATTTATTTTTATACTTTTCCGTTTTTTTTTTCCAAGACGGTTTCATTTTTCGTAATTCTTGCGAAAAGTAAATTCCAGAAGAATTCCCGACAATTTTCAACACTCCCTGACTTTTCCTGATTATTCAAAGAGAAAAGAAATTCCTCGAGTTTTCCCGGTTTTCGCTGTTTTGCATATGCAACAGCATATGTATTTTTTTTTTTTTTTTAATTATCGTCTATATGGCTCTTTGGAGTAAACTCGATGGGAAATCGTGCTCCGAAAGAGCGCCGTACATTTATACATCGTGAAACGAAAACGATTAACGTACGCGTCGGAAAATATGGGCTTTTTCTTTCGTTTCCTCTCGGCGATCGGTCTTCCATCATCGTCCACGATAAAATCATCAGCATCCGAGTACTCTCCTTCGCTGCCCTCCTCCTCGAAGGGTAGTTCAGCCTCGGGCCTGTGACTGCGCTCGCTTCTTCTCTCGTCCTCCTGTAACACGACGATCGCAGGTAAGTCAACAAGAAGGTCCTAGTCTCGCAGGATCTAAGTCGCAGAGCTTCTGAGTGTCGTTCCGGACTGTTCCAAGTTCGCACGTACCGTCGGCGCTTCTCGCTCCTTTGATCGTTAGATAGCAATGAAAATGAAAATTAAGCATGTGTGAAAATATTCGCGTTCTCCGCTATACACGGTGATGAGCAAATGTGTTTGAGGGGTAAGGCCACAGTATAATTTTGAAAAAATCGTTTTTTCTCCGCTAAAACGGTGCTTTATCATCATAAGAATAAGTTACTATTCGATTTATAGCAAGAACATTTTTTTTTCACCGACTTTGAGCGTATAACGTAAGCCCACCTCTGGCACGGCCATAGAGTACCTTAAACTATAAACGCGTTTTTCTCGAAACAGCTTTTTTCCAATTTGCGTGACAAATAACTTCGACAATTTTCACTCGATTTACTTCAAATTTAAAAGTTATGTTCCTAATTGCATTTCGCAGAGAAGTACGTACGGAATTTCGGATTAATCGAAAACTTTTCATTTTATGAGCAGTTTTATAAGAAATTTTTCACTGAAAATTCATTCAAATACCTACAACTCAATTCAAATAGCGCCTAAAAAAAGATAACAATAGAAAATATTAGTAGTCGGCCATTTTGTACATCGAAGAAAAGAAAAATTCCAACAGTTTGCTATTCATACTAAAAATATGTGTAATTAATTTTATGAGTGAATGACTTTTTCATACGAAAAAAAATGGTTAAATACGCACATGATTATATACCCGTTACTGTGGCCTAACCCCTTAAGGGGAGATATACACCTAGATGGTCGAAAAAATCGATTTAGAAGCTATGAACATTCCGTCGACCGTAGAAGACCTACACTATGGGCCTGGTATCGATGATTCCATGCAAGTTGACAATTTTCGTGATTTATTCATTCCCAAATTTTCAAACGCTCTTTTCTCAAAACCACGTTTTTCAAATCGGTACCCAAAATTTCTCGAAAACCAATGAACCGATTGCCTTGAGATTTTTTGTGGTTATTCTATACACCATTATCTAGTACTTGTCATAGGATTTTTTATTTCCGTTACTTAGTTTTTGTTTTATAGGCAAAATAATAACTAATAATTGGCCCAAAAATCACTATTTATGTTCAAACGTCCGCCATTTTGTCATAAATCGATATTTTCAAAATCGGCTATGACAAGTACTAGATTATTGTATCTAATTTGATAATCTTTTTTGTTTTTTTTAGATGATTTTTGAAGAAACACCAGTGGGTACCGTATACGCAGATTTTTTTTACGACGCTCCAAGGATCATACAATATCCTTGTATATTTCTGATATTTTTAAATAAAGAAAATTAAACATGTTTTTGAATGTATGTACTTTTAGATAATTAAAACCCCAATCCGAAATTTCAAATAGTTTTCCTTGAAAAAAATCACAAAAATGACCTTTTTTTCCAGCTCGTAGGTGTATATCTCCCCTTAACGATAAATCGCCCGTTGCGTAATTTCGATGAATGTCACGACGATTCTGCTTTACTCGTGACGTTACGCGCGATACGACAATAGCGTAATCTCGCGAAAGAGCTTCGATCGAGTGCGAACAAACGTGCAAAATTCTCACATCGTTGGAGCCGCCGTCGAACAGTTCATTGGCGATGGCGTCTCGCTCCTCCCCAGGCTGCTGCTCTTCCTCCTCGTCCGATTCCCTGTCCTCCACACGCTTCAGGCGCTTGAAACGTTTCTACAAAAGAACCGAAACACCCGCGACGTTAATATTTGCCCGGAGCGGCCATCGACGTACCACGCTAACGCGATCTTACCCTCTCGACGGTTATCCCGAGATTTTCCTCTATCAAATCGTAATCGTCGTCCTCAAGTCTGTCGTCGAAGTCTTCGTCGTCGCTCTTTTTTCTCTTCTTGGAGGTTCCGGACGCGTCGCTGTCCTCGCCGTCGCTCTCCTCTATCGGATTGTCGTCTATGAGATCTTTGAGCTCCTCGCGCAATCTGTCCTCGTCATCTGCTCGGGAGGTAAATTATAATTCGTTCAGCACGCGCGTGGAAGATAAAAATTGACAAAAAAAACCGAGCCACCGGGGTCTTCTTTTTACCATCTTCCTCCTCGTCGCTCTCCTCCATTGCTTTGGCCTTTTTAGCCTTCTTCTTGCCACTGTGATCCAGTCCTTGCTCCTCCTGAAATTGAAAGAGTAAAATGAAGAAATTACGGCACACTCGCGAAATACTCCGTTATCGAAACGCACGCCTTGAGGGAAGGAAAATACGGGAATAAGCCGATAGAACGGTTGCGAAAGATTTTTCATTCAATCCAGATGATAATCGAGCATCGCACGTCGATGTATCTATATTGCGTGTGTACTTGCCTCGCTCTCCTCGGCCTCGGAATCCAAAAAGTCTGCCATTTCTCGACGAAAACAACACGCACTATCACTTCCTAATTTTTACTCGATACAATCGAGTTTTTTTTTCTTGATTTGTAAAAAAAATATATATGTGTGTCGTCGAGTTTTGTAGGTTCTAGTTTTCGGCGGACACACGCCAAGAACTCGATCTTCGGTTCTCCGCGTGAATGGCGAATATATTGGAGTTTGATGTGGCCGCTGGGCGGCGGGCGGCGCGACGGGACGGTGGGAGGTCGATCGTCGCGCCTCGCTCGTATCCTGCGCACACTGTTTCGTTACTTTTGAAAATTGATGACGCACCGTTCGACAATTTGTTTCAATAACAATGCTCGGAAAAGCGACGAGTATTGTAATGTTGCCGCATCCAAAAAATAGGCCAATTTTCTGCTGTCCGAAACGTTTGCACAATCGTTTCTCTCACCACGGGCGAGCGGTGAGATCAAGCAACGCGCTCGAAACTATTAATGTTCACGACGTGTGGGAAACGCAATTTTAAAAATGTGTCCGATATATTGGAACGCGTATATACAGATACATAGTGGAAAAACGAAACGATTTTGCACGTTCCCCGCATGCAAAACGAATTCCAAACTGACCGAGATCTCGAACGAAACTGAATGAAGAATATTTGGAGCTCTGTGGGTTTTTCGGGGCAGTATTCCGAGGGTTTCTGGGGGCAATATCGAGAGCTTCTGACTCGTCATGAGTTGGATGACCTCGGAAAGTTGACAAGTGGGGATCAGGCTCGAGGGGGAGGGGGGACCAACCCCCTTTTCTTCGTTGGCAATTTCGCAGGTATATCATCGATTTGTGGCGACTGAAAATTTCCCAGTAAAAAATTTACCTGCCCGAACTCTTGGCACGCAAGTCTGCCATTGCCTGGTTTATTGCTGGACGCACCTTGCAAAGACTCATCGGCTCAATGGACTATTCATTCTGAAAATCTTAAAGGGACGGCAGCTCCACTCAGGTTTCCCGAATTTATGGTTGTATTGTAACCCTTATGAGATTTGTTACGCCGTGGAAGGATGTGTGTATATATATATATATATATATATATATATATATATATATATATATATATATATATATATATATATATATACCAACGCAGGTATACCGATTTTGGGGAATTTAATGAAAGACACGTAGCCATTCGTCTTACGCGCTCGCATAGATTTGAAGATTGAGCTAACCGAGCACTACGTACGCAGAATTACATTAAGGCGTTAGGCCACAGTAACGGGTATAAAATCATGTGCGAATTTAACAATTTTTTTTCGTATGAATAAGTGATTCACTCATAAAATTAATTACACATCTATTTAGTATGAATATCAGGCTGTTAGAATTTTTTTTCTTCGATGTACAAAATGGCGACTAATATTTTCTTTTGTTATCTTTTTGCTAGGCGCTCCGCGGCGTGTGACGTTTAGTATCCACAATTTTTTGCTTAGAACAAAAAACAAAGATTCTCGTCAATCTACATTAGAATACTCAGAGAGGTACGTGCGGAATTTAAAAAATTTTGTTTTATTCAAAAGTTATAAATTAAAGTTAAAAGTTAGGTTAGGTATTTGAAAAGGTAAAAGTTAGGTATTTGAACTTAAGAAATGAATTTTCAGTGAAAAATTTCGTTATAACTGCTCACAAACTGCTCATAAAATGAAAAGTTTTCGATTAATCAGAAATTCCGTACGTACTTCCCGGCGAAATGCAATCAGGGACATAACTTTTAAATTTAAAGTAAATCGCGTGAAAATTGTTGAAGTTTTTTGTCACGCCAATGGGAAAAAAGCTGTTTCGAGAAGTTTCAAGTAGTCGGCCATTTTGTACATTAAAAAAATTCTAACAGCTCGATGTTTATACTAAATAGATGTGTTCTTTATGTTTTACGAAAATTTTACTAAAAATTTACTAAATCTTGCTAAATAATTTTTTTTACTAAAATTAATTTTATGATCGAATCACTTTTTTGTACGGAAAAAATTGTATAATTCGCAAATGATATTACACCCGTTACTGTGGCCCAACGCCTTAAAATGTTTTCGAAGTTTCCTTTTCCCCAATGCACGGCAAATCCATAGGTGTAAAAATTGATTCCATTGATCTTCCATACGCTGAATATTTATGGTATTGAAGTTTGCATCGTTGGAACGCAACGAACGTTTCGTTTTACATTTTATTTTCCATACTTTTATTATTGTAGGCGATCTTTTTTTATAGATTTATAATGTAGATCGCTAAATAAATGTCTTGAAAAATAGTTGAAGGATTTTTGTAGGTGAAATATGCCAAAAGAAGTTTAATTCGTTGCAGTCCAACGCTGCAAACTTCAGCATCGTGAATATTTTTACTCTATTCTTTCTCATATGCAATGATTCCCGCCACCGCCAGTGCCGCCAACGTAGCGGTGGCTAAAACGCGCGCGTTGATTTGTTTATTCGCGTTTTATTTCAAAACGAAAACGAGCCAAAGCGCCTGATTCTGTATGAAAATGTATGATGCTTTTTCATTAGAAATTCCAAGGAGTTCAAATTATTTTCTTTGGGCTTTCGACAACTGGAGTAAAAATAAGGCGGGAAAAAAATTATGATAAAAACGCAAACGCGACGCTGGGTAAATTTCCGAAAAGAGTAAGACGCTGCTCGAGCTAAAACTTTACACAGACTTTCCTTTTTAATTTCTAAGAGAACGCCTAAAAAGATTTTTTAAGACGTGCGAAAGTTTTCGAAATATTGAATTTTCAAAAGTTTTTCATATACCGGTGGCCTACTATATCTATGCCCAGTGGGCTATGTTCTCCCTATATCGATACATTTAATCGCGCTCTCTGCTTTGTGCGGATCTTCGTGTAGCCTACACGTTAGCCCCCACCCAGTGTTGCCAGGTTAGGAGATTTCCACCTAGGGGTATCTTACCTGGGTTAGGAGAGAAATAAGGGGAAAAAATTTGTAGGAGGATTTTAGGAGAATTCTGAAGCGTGAGGGTATTTTTAGGGGATTATAAATTTCCGAGGTTTTTTTTTAAACACGTTTCAAGGGCTGAAATGCAGTCGGAGGCGTGAAAAAACGAGCATTTTCAATAATTTTTTTTATAGTAATTAAGTTTGTTTTACAAAAGTGGTTACACAGACTTTTTATGTTATATTTCAACTCGACTCGTACAAATTTTCAAAGAAAAATATTGATTATTTATAAAAATATCGCCATCTTTGTCGGACCCCCTTCGGCATGAGGTGCTTTGCGGTGACCATCGTAAAATTTTACCGGATCATATGAAATCAAAAAAACCAAAAAAAATCATGTTTAATAATAAATCTAGTCCTTAATCGAAGTTTTTTTAATTAACAAAATAGCGGCTTCCGACAGATAACTTTCGATTTTCGACCGAAAAATCGCTCTTTTGTTGTTAAAAAAATATAAATTTTCAACAAAAATGAAAATTCTTCGATTAAGGACTAGTTTTTAATGCTATCAATGAGCACACAAAATTTCATAAAAATCCATCGAGTAGTTTTTGAATTATAGTGGTCACCGACTTGAAAAACATAGTTTCGAGAAAAACGCGTTTAAAGTTTTTCGATGTGGATACGGTATTATATGTTCGTAAAATTTTGAGCTCGATGGATGAAGCTAAACTTTTTTTTATGTATGCTGATCCGCTGAATCCGAATATCATAATTTTTTGCCGAAAAGTCGAGCATTCAATTGTTTATAGCCAATTGTTAAAACAAAATTTCGAAAAATTAAATTTTTTCAGGATGAATTCTTTTTTTTTACATTTTGGGCAATTTAAAAACGAAAGCACTCTATAAAATTTTTCTAAAGTTCACAGTTTTTGAGTAATACATTTTTGAAAATTTCTGAAAGAGTTTTCCAATTTTACACTTGATTTATGTACAGAAATACTAATTCAAAAATTACTTACATCGGATCATCAATTCCTGGCCCATACAATGGGGCTTCTGCCTTCCCGGGTATTATCATACCTGCCATGGAGACCCGACGCCCCTTCACTAATTGTGGGATATCCCGGAAACTATTCATCGGATTGACTTGGAATTTTCAGGGAATATTTTCGAAATATCATACTTCAAGAAAATGCAATTCAAAAAATCGATTTTTTGCAAATTCTGACTGCATTTCACCGCTTAAAAACCAACCACAAGTGCACCAATTCCGAGTGAACACAAACAAACAAGTAAGCCCAAATAAACGAAAACAATTATTTAAACCCAACCGATACAAGCTGCGAAACAAAATGTCAGTCGCAATGGTCGAGGCTCACCCTCAGCGTTGATTGCTGTGATTTTAAGGGAGTCTTTGTCCTTGGAGCGCCATATTTCAGGTGTTTACATTTTATTTTTTTTAAAGGAAACGGGTAAAGCTTTTTGAGTGCGGTTTTTTTTCTTGCTTTTATTCATGATATACAGAACGTTAAAATTTTTTTTTTTTTAAACCAAAATGGCGCCTGCTGCAGCTCCGCGAAAACAGGTCCTCAAATCGCAGGAGGTAAACGGCTGACATCACTGCCCCCTCTTTGTTGATCTGAAACACAAATTCAAAGCATATTATCAATCTGTGACCCTTTGGTCATGGAATGACGGATGGGTTTTTCGTTTAGTACAAATTTCCGAAAATGGCGGCAATTAAAAAAAAATCGAATTTTCGCGTTTTTTTTCGCATAAAAAGATAAATAATAAATGCAAAAATGTATCTATCGAAAAAACGATCCGTCATTCCGTGAAGACATATTTTCTGAGTATGTTCCCCAAATTTCAGGTCGATATGTTAATTACAGCGGTCAGAAGAATGTCAGCCATTTTTTTAAACGTGTTTACGAGAAAAACGCATTCAAAGTTTTGTAATGTGTTTACACAAATGTGTTTATAATTACCGCTAATCGGCAATGACTGGTCCATAGAGGCATCCCTCCTCTTCTTCTAGCTGCTCATGTTGAGCCGCTAACATCTCCCGCTGCATTTCAAGGACAAAGTCTCCCTTAAGCCGACAGCTCGCATATTGAAGCATTTCAGCTCGGAGAATATTTATCATAATATAAATGACAGCGATGTTCGAACCCTCGATATATTTCCTGACAATTAGGGCCGAAATTTAGCTATTCATGCATCAGTGAATTCTTCATTGCAATGAGTATCAATCCGATGTGGAATCCACTCTGTGCTCATTCTGTTCGTTATCGTTTTCGCTTTAAAATGCCGCTTCGTCCATCGTGCTGCGGGTGTTTTTCGATTTTTGGCAGAATTTCAAAGAGGGACCATCGATTTTAGCAAACTTTTCCACACTTTTTCAATAAAAATTGAGCGTTTCGGGGGAATTAATAGTGAATTTGTATTCAGGGGGTAAAAATACGTAAAATGGGCTTGGAATGGACCGTCGTCAATAAGTATAAGTTACATTATAAAAGAGTTCAAAGTATATACTCGGCTAATAAGTAAAAAATTGTAATAATAAACAAATATATAGACAAATATAAAAGCGGAATTGTTGCAATATGCAAATTCAAAAAGAAACTACAACAATTGTTTGAACAAAAAGAAGTATTCATCTTCATCGATAATTCGCACAGATCGCAGCAATCAAGTTTCAAAACAAAATACTCAATGCACAAGTAGGAAATGCATTTCAGATAACAGCTACAGTCCGACCTCCGAATAAGAAACCCGGCAATGAGAAACACTGTAAAAAATGATATGAAATTTACAATACATTTAAGATACAAAGGAATTGAATTTTACGAACTCAGTAGATGAAATTAACTTTAAAACACTTGTACCGTAAATTTAAAACAGGAACATGAAATTCTAACGTGGATATAGAATTTAATAGATGCAACATGGAATTTCAAAGACAAGTTTGTAAATTTGTGGGAAATGCATTGTATTAACCCGTGTCTTCAATTGAAAATGACTACAGATGTATAATAAATCAACTATAAAAAACAGAGTATTGAAAATACAAAACAAGTTTGAAATTTATTTACGGCTGCCTGAAAAATATAATACATGTGGAACTGAATTGGAAATGGAAAGTATCTTGATTGTACCCCTATCTGATATTATTTCTCATCGACGCTGAGTTAAATATAAGACAAATCTTTAGGAATATCGATGATATACTTCTCGGAATAATACCATCCAGTACATGAATACTGTGATTCGATTCAGAAATTTCCAAGACAAAAGCCACTGAGATTAACAATTGTTTGTCAAAAACAAATCACAGGTAAGTTGAATTTAATGTGTTCGTATATTAATATTGAAGAAACATTTTATGATTTTCATAATTGTTGACCCGGACGATATCTCAAAGTCACATGAATTTCAAATACATGCGTGCAGTGGACAGAGATGGGCGCGCGGTCGGTGTGCGGGCTTGCCGGTCACTGAAGTTAAGCAGCATTGGGCGCGGCCAATACTTGGAGCGGCGACCGTTTGCCCGTGCACTGGTTTGCGCGTCAACCTCTGAGTGGGAAACAGTTTGTCAGAGATTCTGATTGATGGTAATACAACTGAAACTCAACCGAATATGGCCGCCTGTATCGGCCCAGGTTTTCCGCAGTTTCCCTGGGCCTTCGTGCGAATGCGATACAGTAGTGAATTAGGAAAGAGTGGATGCGGTCAATACTCTTGGGGGGGGGGGGGGCGCTGGAAGGAATGTAGGGACTCTGGAAGGATTGTGAATGATGGAAGGAATAAAGGAGAAGCCCCCGTGCCTCTGAGGAATACATATATAAAGAAAAAAATACATACGTGCAGTGATTTCACTGCATTTACATTTTATTATTCAAGTATTCAATATTAATTATGGGATAAAGTTGCGAAAAAATCATATACACAAGTATCACAAAAGCATCATACAGTATATGAATTGAGTGGTCTTAATTTGATAATTTTTACATAAAAACGTATTGCAATTATCAATTTCTGAAATAAACTTAATACTTAGGATCAGTAATTTTAATACACACCCGTATATTAATATTAGCAAATGGTTCTTGAATTTAATATACACTTGTATATTGATATCAGCAAATGGGTCTTGATTTCAATATACTTGGATGTGATTATTTCTTTACACGTGCATTATTTTTCAAACGCACAAGTATATTAATATTACGGAACTACACTTTCATTTTTAAAATAACCTGTTTGGAATTTTCAAAATCGTATCTGAAATTTCATAAGCGGTATCCGCATAAAAACTTCCTACACTTGTATATTAATTTTCATACAGACATTTTTTACAGTGAACTTTCCCCAGTTTCTCACTCAAGCGCTTCCCCCACTCCGACTCGAACTCCGAGCTCGTGAACTTTGTGCGCGGAACCTCTGGTTAAGAAACCAGCCTGAGAGAGATTATTCGGGCAAAATAGAGTGAACGTTGTAGTGTGAATTGATGTGTGCAGGCGTGCGTGAGTATGTGTGTGTGCGTGTGTGAATGTAACAAAAAATCTACAAGTTTATTAGAAATTGTTTGCATTCATTAAAAAGATACATATATGTGTTGACTTCATGTAAAATGTACCACAGTCTGATCTCTTACGCTTCTTTACAGTTTGGGTAATTTTATGACAGTTAATAGTAATTCAGATACAGTAGTACACGATAATATTCAATAGTATGTATATGAGCGAGTTTCTTGTTGAGAGGATCGCATGCGGAAACGAGTGAGAGAGACAGAAGAGGTAGTGAGCGCGGAGCGCGCGCCTGGTGGGGGTATACGATATATAAGAAAAACTCTTCCCCTTGGGGGCTGTTGGTTTCTTATTCGGAGGTCGGACTGTATTTGACGACATTTGACCGATGGCGAAAATTACCCTTCATTTACAGTAGGTAAATGAAGGGTAATTCAGGTGAATTCAGGTAAATGAAGGGTAGTCAGTCCAGTAGCTCGGTCGATGCTATTTAGGAGATTTTGGGAGAGAACACTGCCTCCATCCCAGCCGGTCGCCAAGGTTTACCGGCAGGTTCGCTGCGTGGCGTAACGCTTTTTTTTTATTTCCATCGAACTCAACCACTTTGGTACTTCGCTAAAGCATCCCACCATCATTAAGGTGGGATGCTATTTCCAGGCTTCAATCCATAGGATTTTTATTTTTTCTTGAGCTTCACTAGATATATTAATAATCGTCACTGTAACATTTCCGGGTTGGTTATCGACCTAATTACAGAGAAAAAAATATTAAGATTGCGTATTTTTGCGAAGGAGACGCGACGACATACAAAAACCCAATTTCCGGTCGCTACAAAAGTGTATATAATAGTGGGAATTCGTCGGATTCTTAAAAATAATTAGATTCACATACTTAATACTTGTAGTAATCCGATGCCCTCAGCAAAAATTACGCTTATTGACCTAATTTTTATGTAATATCAAGTTTAATTTGAACTTCCGGTATTGGATTTATGACCACTTGCTACGATAAAGCGACGTGACAGCAAGGCAACAGCTGACTGTAGTCCTAACCTCATCTCACTCATTCGAATTTCCACACATATTTTATTTTTAAGGTAGTTCCTCTGCGAAAATCTCAACCAAAAGTTTACATACCATGTTCATGTTTAAAAGATCGATAATTGGTTTAATTAGTAATGAATAAAATTAAAAACTACGCAATATTGACTCGGTACTAGTAGATAATACGATGGATATCATTTATTGCCGTAAAATATATTTTGTATTGTGTTTTTGATCGACCATTGCCAGTAAACTTTTTGCCGGGACTGTCCAGACTTTGCTCCAATTGTTTTTTTTCCAGGCTTTGCCAGGCTTTGCACCAAAATTGTGAAGGCTTCTCATGGTTATATCTTGGAAACTAGATGGTGAATCATTCTCATTTTTTTCACATTATTCGTAATCTTACTGTAGCTTATCCTCGTTTTTTATCAATTTCTTAATTTTAGTTTTGACGGTAGAATTAATGATGCTCTGTTCGCCCATCATAACGCATTTGTTACGTGTAAATCAAGCCAACTTTAAGTGTAAATATCTCAGGTTTGGGGTGGTCAAAGTTATGCAAATTGCACAGATGTTCGGAAAATGTATTAAATAACGTATATGTCAAATTTCAACCATTTCTTAATTCAACTCTTCTGTGGAGGTACTACCTTAACCGACATATTTCGGCGACACAAATTTTCCACGCTTTTTGCCAGTCGTGGCCCGAATACAATGCTTTATATTTCCCGCGCCTGACATTGTTTTGACAGATCAACGTTGAAAAGCATGGAGGTTAAACTCGCTTGGTTCAGTAAAAACAGACGGAGATAGGACAAATGTTGCCAACTATCAAACCTAAAAATACCGCGCGAATCGTTGGAATAGCAATTTTTCATTTTTCTTATTAAATGTGAACAGTCATTAAGAGCGGGGTAAAGTATATAATTTTTTTTTCTTTTTTTTTTAATTTTTTAAATGAATGCATAATATATCAAGAATATTGTGTTAAAATTTCAAGTCGATCGGAGTAAAATTGACGAAGTTATGAGTATTTTATGTGCAATGAGCACTAAGCGACCAAACTCTTCTGCGTTTTTCAAACCGTTTTTCTGAGACTTGTCATATTTGAAGTCCGTGTGCACGATAACTCAAAATCTACTGGACCAATCGCATAGAAATTTTGCACAGTACTTCTTCACATAATTCACCAGGTATTGTCGAAAGCTTTTTTGTTTTTTTTAATAATTACTAATTTTTCAACAACGAATTAGCCGATTTTTTTAAGCGAAAATCGGGTTTTTGGCTCCCAAGTGCTACGAAAAATCGAAGAAAAAAATCCTCCCGTCATTACCTCGAGAAACATCTCCTTTAACAAATGCATTTTGATTTTTTTGTTTCAGATGATTCTGTTGCGAGTTATGGTGCACACCGCAAACCAACTTATTTTCGAGGCGCCTCCGTGGTTTCATTTTTACTCGCTCAATTTTGAATATTTTGCAATGCAAATTTAGGAGAATGTTGTTCAAATGTTACTTTATTATATGTAAATTTTTCAATAAACGAACACTATTCGTTACGCCAAAAAAAAAATCTTAAAAACATGCCTTTTTTTCGCCGAATTAACTGTATCCCGCCCTTAACGGGAGATATACACCTAGATGGTCGAGGTCGAGGATTTAGAAGCTATGAACATTCCGTCGACCGTAGAAGACCTACACTATGGGCCTGGTATCGATGATTCCATGTAAGTTGACAAATTTCATGATTTATTCATTCCCAAATTTTCAAGCGCGTTTTTCTCAAAACCACGTTTTTCAAATGGATACCCAAAATTTCTCGAAAACCTATGAACCGATTGCCTTGAGGTTTTTTGTGCTTATTCTATACACCATTATCTAGTACTTGTCATAGGATTTTTTTTCCGTCACTTAGTTGTTGTTTTATAGGCAAAATAATAACGAATTTTTGGCCCAAAAATCACTATTTATGTTCAAAAGTCCGCCATTTTGTCATAAATTGATGTTTTCAAAATCGACTATGACAAGTACTAGATTATAGTATCTAATTTGATAATCCTTTTGGTTTTTTTAGATGATTTTTGAAGAAACGCCTGTGGGTACCGTATACGCAGATTTTTTTACGACGCTCCAAGGATCATACAATATCCTTGTATATTTTTGATATTTTTAAATAAAGAAAATTAAACATATTTTTTAATGTATATACTTTTAGATAATTAAAACCCCAATCCGAAATTTTAAATAGTTTTCCTTGAAAAAATTCACAAAAATGATCCTTTTTCCGGCCCCTAGGTGTATATCTCCCCTTAAACAGTTTACACATGAAACCTTCTAGTTATTACAGATTATTTTTTTCGCATATGTTACAAATATAAATTGCACAAGTCTCAAGTGTGATCAGTGGTGTGGCTAGTGTGAAGCGATAGGATTACCTTAAGGAGGTTGGAGTGTTAGCCACAATCCAATATTAAATTTGAATATAGTATATGTTATTGTCTAGACTATACTGAGTCTTTACGAATTTTTCGAATTTTTTTTATCACAAAACACCAGGGATAAAAAGTAGTTTAATGTATGTAATTTCACGTGTGGTTAGATCGGCAAGACGTTCACGCTACAGGTGATGGAATTTTTTTGGCTACTTAGCACCAAGATTAACCATTTCTAACAACGGATAAACGCAAACTAAACCTTTGTAAATATTGATTTAAAAAAATCACCCCATCATGCACACTGTAAACCATATATATTGAATATTGCACCATCAAGGTTCGATGAAACATTACGAATCTTGGCTGGCGAATGAAGAGCATTGCTGCCAACCTCAATGTCCGAGAAGTTGCCGTATTTCAGTAACACTTAATATCAATTGATGGTAATAATAAAAAATCTCGTGACATAAATATAAATAGGCATAATTATAAATGACTCAAAATTTCATTCTGTGTTGTATAAACAACTCAGAATGAAATTTCATTATCGATTATGAAAAATAATCATCGATAATGTTTTACTATTTCAAGTTGGTAGTAACACACAAGTTTTTTCTTATTTACGTATTCAATAAAAATATAAAATTGCATAATTTTTCCCTCATATATTTTGTAAAAATTTTCCTAAATTTTGTTTATGAAATTTTATGAAATTTGCCCTTATACATTATATGAAAAATTAGTGTATACAGAATAAATCTATACGACGTATGCATTTTTTTGCGGTTCATTGAAAGAAAAATTCATAAGCCGTGATTTGACCTCCTTAAGATGTGCAATTTCTATAATGATATTCAATTTTAGCCGATTATTCCTACGAAACTTCCGAAGATGATATAAAGTCGATTTTTTTTAACGCAACCACGGTGCATTGCGTCTCCCCCATTATTCGAGGTACACCACGACTCTCACGCACATCCGGGGTGCCCCGCGCCCGCAGTAACTTTATGCATCTCACGATTTCATACACAAACACACACCTACGCACTCAAAAAATGTTGAAGGGGGGACCGGGATTACATCCATTGGTACACTCAGAACATAACCTTCTTGCAATGGTCGGCGGAAAAACGTTAATCCGTTAATCGTCAATTAACGAAGTTAACATATTGCTTAATGAATTAACTTTTAATTTTAATTAAAAAACTATTAACGGTCTTATTAACTTCCGGTAAGGCGAAGTAGATGTACCACCTGACATATGAGTGCGAGAGAGATAGCTGACATTTTCGAACAGATATTTCTCAATGATGAATAATATTTAGGGCAAAAGGAAATCATCAAGCTCTGCGTCAGGAAATTCTCTAGAGCCTAATGCTTTGTTTTCCTTTAAAAATTCAACCATCTATGAGAAAATAGGGTTGAAAAATTTGTGAGGTTATGTTAACCTTGTACATGCCCTTAAAAAGGTACGGTGATGACCATGCTAGTAAACTTAGAGTCTATTTCATGCCGCAATACCGCCACGTTTTAGATATATGTATATGGCCTATTTTTCGAGAAATGTTTTTTAAGTATTGAATTTCGAGTTTCCTATTATTTTTATAATATGGAAACAACCTTAATAATCTACTACTCGACTTCAGTAGTACGCCATATCGTTGACGTTTAGCATCGTCGCATTTTCGGTGGCTGTCGTCGGTTCCACGCGTCCGGCTTATTATTTTTTGTAGCCGTTTAACATGGAGAATGAAAATACTGTGGAAGTTTATCAAAAGAGTAACGGGATTGTACCTGAAGTCCAGTTTAGAGACAAATGTAAATTCCGATGGACAAGAATTAGAAAATGAAAAGATAATATTGCGATTGCAAATAAAAAACGCCGCGTTGAAGTTAACCTCAATGTCCAATGTCCAATCTGTCCAAAGTCAAAACATATTTCATCGATTGTTATGTTATTTTTCCCTTTCCCAATTTTCACAATATTTGCAGGTATAAAACGGAACGTTTATTTTATATGACGGTTCTCCCATGCTGAATTTATATATAGATGCGTTGTATAGGTACATGTCGCCAGAAAAATTGAGATGCCTTTGCTGTACGTAAAAGAACTTTAAGTAAATATCGACAAAAGGCCGTTTATAATCCATACAAAAAATGTACGGCTTCGCACAATCATATTTTTAATTCGAGTTGAAAATATCCGATAGACGAATCAAATTTGCGCGGGTATCCGGCGTTGCCACACGTCGAGCAAGATGGCTGCTGTTATGTCACGAGAAGTCTCGCTCTCCGAAAACTTCGGTTTTTGCGACTTTATTTCTAAATCTATTGCTTATTTCTGCGGTGAGCTTTCCAATTCAAGGCGCCTTATCGATCACAAAGATTCAACGAACGCAACCATCAGTTTTTTTTACGTGTTTCTTGGCTCCAACTAGCACAAAAAAAACGATATATGAGAGGACAGGCACATTTTGTCGTCTACGTGTGACCAATTCACAAACTTTAACAATTAATGACTCGGAAAGTGCACGGTAAATCTCGTGGAAACTCCGCATACGCATGGACGAAGGTCTCGGCAATGCTATAAAAAAAATCGGGCTTTTATCTTGAACTCGCTCCAATCACCGTACCTCCTTAATTTAAGTCCGTTACTTCGTCGTCGCGACCCGGAAGACTAGAGGTAAGGAGTACGAACGCCTGTGGCGAGCCCGATCCAAAAGCGTCCGTCAAACTGTGGATTTTAGTAGTTAGTGTTTTCACGGCGCGCGTCGCTAGTGTTCGACCGCACCGAAGTGAACTAAGCGACAAGAACACAACTGACGTCATGTGTCATCGATGATTCCCGCTCGTCGTCCGTGTTGGCATAAAGCATGTCTAACCAATTTTGCAAATTGTGTTAGATGTGAAAAAAAATAATTGTGTCTCGGTATAAAATATATTCGGTGATCTGCGGCGAAAACAATCATCCATAGGTAAGAAAAATAGTACTTACATTCACAAAAAGAATGGATTCGGTTTATCGTACCATTATCGTACCGAGTGAAATAAAAATTATCACAAACGCGAGATATGGAGCAAGTGTCCCGTCGATGAGACAAAACGTGCAATGTATGGATTTTTCATATATTGCACGTTTTGTCTCATGTCTCGAAAATAAACAAAATGTTTATTTTCGAGGCGTGAAAATGGGATGCCAAGTACATAACGAAGAGCTCACGAAGAGAGTGATAAACTATTATCTCGTCATGAGAGGACATTTTCTAGCGCGATCGGTCAACGAAAATAATCACGCAAGGAAAATCAAAACGAAAGACAATAGGAAAAAAATCAAAACTGTAAGATCGATTTATCTGTACAGTATGTCATAATGTGCAAATATGATGTGTGATAATTTGTAAATCTTTTGTTTGAATTCAAAATTCTTATGAATTGTCTTGTGCCTATGTTTTTACTGCTTCCGCAACGAAAAAAGAACATTCACTTAATATCTGTATTTCGTTATTATTCTTTATCTGTACAGCGTATCATAATGTGTAAATATAATATGTGAGAATTTGAAAAATTGTTATGAATTTTCTTGTGTCTATAAATAAATTTTGTTTGTTACGGTTTCTGCAAGGAAAAAAAACTGACTTAATTTCTGTATTTCGTTATTATTCTTAATCTGTACAGCGTGTCATAATCTGTAAATTTTTTGTCTGGATGACAATTTATTATGACTTTCCTTGTGACTATAAATAAATTTTGTTTGTTACTGCTCCCGCAACAAAAAAAAACATTGACTTAATTTCTGTATTTCGGTATTTCCCAAAACTATGTATATATGAGAATTCTGTCTATCTATATAGAAATTGCCTTCATCAACTGGTTGTACAATTTATTTGATGAAATGATCGCTCCATATGAAGTAGCAAAGGGTGCTTTTCGCATATCGTACGGCACTGCCTTTACAATTCATTTGATCAAATTATCGCTCCATATGAGGGAGCGTATCGTACGGCACTTGTTTGTTGCTGACTTTACTTCGGTGCGGTAGGAGAGCAGCGCCGCCCTTCTCGTCCTCGCTTTTGCGGACGTTTCGACGACACGGCGTTCGTACTCCTTACCTCTAGTCTTCCTGGTCGCGACGCCCGCCACGCCCATGTGGCAGGCGGCGAACGAATGAAGTGCGCGGCGCAAGTGCGAGTGAGATGAGTAGCTACACGGACGCTATGCATAGCGTGGGTGGAAGCAGAAACCCTATACTGCGTTCAACAAGAGAACGACACACTTCCGAACCCAAATTCGTTCGGTGCAGTCAGAGCCCGCCGCTTCTTTATCGTCTCTACTTAGTTTTTTTTATTTACTTTCGTTACCTAGCCTACCCTACTAGGCCTTATTATACTGTACATCCAACTCCTGTAGTACTATGTGCCCATGCTGTTATAAAAAAGTAGTTATGTATTAATCTGACTATAAAATCCTTATTTGACTGGTTAGTTTTAAAAATAAGTGTTAGGTACAACATAATAATAAGAATTACCTACAATTTCATATAAATTGTTAACTTTAACTTGCGTTAATTTTTCAAGCAACTACCGCTTTAACAATTAACGAACTTAACTCTTCGAGTAGCGTAATAACGATTAACAAAGTTCATGTTTGGATTAACTTTGCCCACCTTTGCCTACTTGACATAAAAGGTGTCTCAAAATGACCTGACATTTCAAATTGCGCGCCATTTTTTCCGTGGCGAGCATAGAGTACTAATCTTTGTCAACTGGCATCACGAAGTATCGAGGTTTAGTCATGGAGAATTACACGATCGAGCACTGCATAGAAATTGCTATTTGCTGCATCCTTACCCTACCAAATAGTAATATAGTTCTTGCAGACGCAGTTTCACAATCGTGTTATCTCGCGCCCCGGCGATGTGAATTGGCCATCAATATCGTGCCATTTAACGCCATTGGACTTCTTTCTTTGGGGTTTCCTGAAAGAAAAAGTGTAGCGAAAGAAGCGGAAAACTTTCGAGATAGTGTTTAAAATTAACCATAATGGATATATATTGGCATGAAAAATGTTATGTTATTTAAATAAAGCCTTTTAAGTACCTAAAACTATGTCTAAATGTTATTTTTTTTTAATTGCCGCGCAAACGTTACACTACGCCATCTAAGAAGGCGTGACGTCATATGTGTGTAAACAAACGACAAGCTAACCTCTAAATCAAGTGCAAGGTGTTATTTTTTACGTTTATGTGAAATTTGGGGTTCCTGGTTAAATCCTAGTTCCATGTAAGAAATAACGTAAGAGAGAAAAATACGCGCACGGAAACGTTTGCTTACACACGAATGACGTCATACGCTGTGATTGTTGTTTCGTTTGAGGTGAAGAACAGATTTACAATTTTTGAATCATTACATTTTATTTATTGACTTAAAAGTATAAACCATTATTATTTAACAACAATATTGATTGAACGATCGTTTTTATTATTTAAACATTCATTCTAACTACATTTTAGATTTCTTTCTGATTACTGTCCGATTGCCTATTGGATGCACCATTAAGGGGCTATACCAGTGTGAACGCTGAAAATTTGGGTGATTTTCGGGAATTTTTTGGAAGAAAGTACTCAATTAAATGTTTCGGAAAATTGAGAATATGTTTGGCTATATTTGACCTATATTACAAAAATGTTTCATAGAAAAATATTGAGATTCGAGCGACTTATGCGTTGCCTTTGGGGAGCGTCAAAAAAAAGTTCCGCCACTGCTGACATGATTCCGGCCGATTGAGTAGCTGAAACCGAAAAAGGAAAAAATGTCGTTAAACTGGAAGGTATTTCCTGTACAATGACGTAGGATTTTCGAAAAATATCAAAATCTAACAAAATGGCGTTGTTATGAAAAAAAGTATTTTTTCTTGCCTATAAAATGGTCGTTTTTTCCAATGCCAAATCGTCAATTTTCATCCAATCAAAAATATCCTACGTCATTGCAGAGTAAATATATTCAAGAGAACTCAGTTCAAATTTCAAGTCAATCGGATAATTGCTCTTTGAGTTACAATGTCAGCAAATTTGGAAAATCTCATTTCGAGAGAAACGCGTTTAAGGCGGTCCTCTAGTTTCTCGGGTCGAAAAAATCAATTTTTTTTTCAGCAATCACATCTACAACATGTGTAGAAAATGTGTGCCAAAGGATTTTTCGGTATTCGAAGTAGTTCACAAGTTACGGCCCTGGAACGGAGCAGGTATACGGAGCGGCTTTCGGTTATAAGTTATAAGTTATAAAGCCAATTTATGAGGATTTATCCAAACAAGAATTGTTAAGCAGATGCCTGGGAGCGGAAACTCAAAATAATAACAAGTGGCTCAATTCGTTAATCTGGAGTTTTGCTCCGAAGCACCTCCATTCTGGGCCAAAAGTGGTTGAAATCGCCGCGTTTCTCGCTGTCATAATCTTCAACGAAGGATTCAAATCTATCCTGAAGACCTTGGAAACCATGGGAGTGAAAATCGGCCCACAAGCTGAAGGATATGTTCAACAGTGTGATAGCTCTCGGATCGACCGTTCAGAAAGGCGCACGAGTGATGTTGTAAAACAGGCCCGAATCGCGAAAAGGGAAGACGGAGCAGCTCTGCGTGACTTCCAAGAAGAAGAGGAAGGCCCATTGTATGGTCCAGGCATAGCAGATTGACGGTGAGATGTAATTTTTAGTATAAATCACATGCGCGAACTTTCAAACGCGTTTTTCTCGAAACACCATTTTTCGAAACGGTCACCACGATATTTCAGAAACTACTGCACCGATCTTGTTCAAATTTATACAGCAACTTTAATATGTTATAAGCCAGCAATTGAACTAGGATTATCATGATTGCTTCGATAGTTTTTTTTTGTACGAGCGAAAAACTTAAGAAAAAATGAGTAAAAAATAGAATGTAATTTTCAAAAGTGTATAAAAAAGTCAATTTTTGTAATTTAGAATTCACTCTAGATCAATCGCTAGTCTTAAATATGAAGATTAAAATGCCGTTTGGTTTTTTGATTTCAGATAAGCAGAACAGCCGCAATCTTGATCACCGTCAAGCACCTCTTTTACTTGATATCTTCCTGTCGGCCACTATGACTTTTATTCTATTATATATTTTGACTTCCAAAAATTTGTAAAGCTTATTTAAATGTTAATAAAGATTATTCAAAAACAATGAGATTGATTATTTCGATGCTTTGCCTGTAAAAAATTATTGACGAATCCGTAAAAAAACAGCCGAGAAACTAGAGGACCGCCTTAAAGATTTAAGTATCGATTTTTGCAAGATAAAATGATTAGGCCTTGAAATTTTTACAGTATATTCTTGAAAGTATAAAATGTCGAAAAAGGCGAAAAAAATCGATTTTTTAAAAGTGTTACACTGGAATAGCCCCTTAATGAAATTAGTCCGCAGTTATGCCAAAATTTTATTGAAAATTTCTTTAAAAGAGTGAACGTTTGTAAGTAGGGACGAGGCGGCGATTTATCAGCTATTGTGCTCCACACATAACCTCCACGTTTGTACCTTATATTAAAATAAAAATATTCGTACTTTTCAAATAATACGTTATATTAATAAATAAAAATGTCAGGTCATTTTGAGACACCCTATAGTAGGAGCAGAGTAAAATAAATAAGTTCTAAAGATCCATATTTGGTAAACTACTGCAAGTCGCAAGGAATTCGTTTGCGGAATTCTTTTAAACTGTCACAAGGCAGGTCTGTGTAAAATTTCAGCTTGATCGGTCGTTTACCTTTTTCGGAACAAATACAGGTCACCTCGACTGGTACAGTAAATTATCGCCCATAAAGTGTCGTTCATTAAAAGTGCGGTGCCTTGGTTGATTGAGACTTGCATTATAATAATAATAAGGTCGTGACGAGGATTCATTTGAAGAGTAAACACGGTTTTTTTGTCCCCCGTTACACGACTCGAGTTAACTCGAATTTAAGGACGAATGGACCAATTACAAATCACGTTGCGCGCGGAACCCCTTTAAACTCGGGTTAACACGAGTTGTCTAACTGGGAACAACAGACACGCGGCACAGCCTTAACGGCAGGTAATCGAAAAGTACTTCTCAATATACTGCTAAAATATCAAGCCGAGTTACCGAAATTTTAATCAAAAATCGTCCAATTTTTACGGCACTCTATAGAGACGACATGCTGGCCACATTTCAATCTAATAATTTATACACCAAATAACTCTAGATGTCTGACATAAACTGCTCTATAGGTACAAAAAATTCTGAAGATTCCGCAATGACAATAAAAACAGGGGCTTCACATAATGTTTAAAGACAATATTAATGATAAAACTTGGAAAAATTTGGCTACTGGAAGAATTTTCGTACCCGCTTTTCAATGAAAATGTAAAAATGTCTAAAACCACTAAATTTGCGCGTAATTTTCAAATCCAGTTCATCGTTGAGTACAATAACTGATTGTAACTTATTTTTATTAAGCGCCACTGTAATTTACCAATGATTCAGAAGGGCCCTGCTTATGCCCCCACAAAATACGGGCCTTCACGAAAGGAATACATCAATCGTCTTGAGAGATGCGTTATCCAGTAGGGTCAGAGTAGGATCAGTGGCTCATTTTTTTCAGAGGTCTATAGCTGCCTAACCGTTCACACAATCTCAATGAAACCTTGACTAACAAGGGGACCTTACAGGCTGTCACTCACGGATTTTGATAAGTCTCAGATATGTTGTTGAGGAACCTACCCGAGTACCTGAGTAAAGGGATTTTAGACAACGCTTTTTAGTTTTCGAGAAAAAACGTTCGAAACTTTAGCTCGTAGCTACTAGTAGCTACTATACCGGTACGGTTGCACCTTTGTCGAACCAGCGGGCGTGGCCCAATGGACAAGGTTCCCAGCTCTGACGCTCGAGGTCCAGGGATCCAGTCCCGTGATGGCGTTTTTTTTCACAAAATATAAATAAATTCGATGGATGATGCAAAACCGTCTAATTATTTATTATTATTTTATTCATTTATTAAAAAAAAAAAATTTTATTCATTTTCATCAAATTCATTTATTTTCGGTGGCGACTTGAGATAGCGCACTTGTGCAAAAAAAATCTTCAGCTAAGAACATCGCAGTAAGTTTTTTTTCCTACACGGATACTCACAGGCAAGGTGGAAACGCCCCTGAAGCTCGAGCCCCAACAAAGTAGAAAAAATGTGCATCTTTCGAAAGTGGCACTAACGAAGCAAAAAAAGTGTGTAAAAAATCAGCGATGAAAGCAAAGGATGAGGCAATGGAATGGTTTCGTGTCGCAGAAGAATGTTGAAAATCACACTTTTATTTAAATTCTTGCTTCCGGTTCCGGGTAATACATTATTTTCATGGGTTCTTAAGTCAGGACTCGCACGTAGATTTTTCAATTTTATATGCTTTCGTATGTGTCCATGTTACAGTGTTAGACGAGGGCGTTTCGCCTGCGACGAACCTTCGGATGAGAGTTCTGAACTTGAAGACGTTTTACGTCTCGTGCAATTTTCTATGAAAGTTTTCCATCTGAAGACGTTTACGAAGAAGGAACTTCGGACATGTCTACTAGAAGTTGTCGAAAGTATTCCTATGATTCTCCCGTCATAGACAAGTGGCGCACCGCGATCGACCTGTAATGAGAGGCGTATAAAGCGAGCTGTACAAATATATGTACATATCTATGGCTGATTCAGTATAGCCAGGCAGATGAAAAAGTAGGAAGAATCTAATCTAAGATGTCCGCATTCAATTTTTAGGGAGTGAACAGTAGAAATAGTCGCGTGCAACCATTTTTTTGCTTATTGACAATGTCATATAGAACAAATTGTATTCCGTGAATGAGCTACTTGATGTGACTTTCGAAATAACGATGTTGTTTTAGAAGTTAAAAAAATCCGCTCTATCTTCAATTAAGGAGGTACGGTGATTGGAGCGAGTTGAACATAAAAGCCCGATTTTTTTTTATAGCATTGTCGAGACCTTCGTCCATTCGTATGCGGAGTTTCCACGAGATTTGCCGTACGCTTTCCGAGTTATTAATTGTTAAAGTTGGTGAATTAGTCACACGTAGACGACAAAATGTGCATGTCCTCTCATATATCGATTTTTTGGTGCTACTTGGAGCCAAGAAACACGTAAAAAAAACTGATGGTTGCGTTCGTTGAATCTTTGTGATCGATAAGGCACCTTGAATTGGAAAGCTCACCGCAGAAATAAGCAATAAATTTAGAAATAAAGTCGCAAAAACCGAAGTTTTCGGAGAGCGAGACTTCTCGTGACGTAACAGCAGTCATCTTGCTCGACGTGTGGCAACGCTGGATACCCGCGCAAATTTGATTCGTCTATCGGATATTTTCAACGCGAGTTAAAAATATGATTGTGCGAAGCCGTACATTTTTTAATGGATTATAAAGGGCCTTTCATCGATATTTACTTGGAATTCTTTTACGTACAGCAAAGGCATCTCAATTTTTCTGGCGACATGTACCTATACAACGCATCTATATATAAATTCAGCATGGAAGAACCGTCATATAAAATAAACGTCCCTTTTTACACCTGCAAATATTGTGAAAATTGGAAAAGGGAAAAATAACATAACAATCGATGAAATATGTTTTGACTTTGGACAGATTGGACATTGGACATTGAGGTTAACTTCAACGCGACGTTTTTTATTTGCAATCGCAATATTATCTTTTCATTTTCTAATTATTTTCCGTCAGAATCTACATTTGTCTCTAAACTGGACTTCAGGTACAATCCCGTTACTCTTTTGATAAACTTCCACAGTATTTCCATTCTCCATGTTAACCGGCTACAAAAAATAATAAGCCGGGCGCGTGGAACCGATGACAGCTACTGAAAATGCGACGATGCTAAACGTCAACGATATGGCGTACTACTGAAGTCGAGTAGTAGATTATTAAGGTTGTTTCCATATTATAAAAATAATAGGAAACTCGAAATTCAATACTTAAAAAATATTTCTCGAAAAATAGGCCATATACATATATCTAAAACGTGGCGGTATTGCGGCGTGAAATAGACTCCAAGTTTACTAGCTAGTCATCACCGTACCTCCTTAATCTATACACTTTTGATTATTATTGTTTTTAGAATACGCGAATTTGATCATCCACAGATACATTTCATCTGCTTGTGGACAAACATTGGCCGTTAACGTATTTCATTCTAGTCAGTAGAAACGTCTTTGTGGCTACGTGTGTGTAGTGCACAATGGTAATGGATCTGGTCCGTGATGCCGAAGCGTTTGTGCATTCGAGTGTTTAATGGAAACATCGCACGTTGAATAGAAAAAAAATATTCACGTGATCAGTACAAGAACAGGTTACCCGACGGGAGTACTCACGGAGCTTATTTTTTTGCTGCTTGGAACAGTTCCATAAAAGATCTTATCTAAATCGTCTAAATCGTCTACATCGTCGGAAGCTGGAGCGAAGGGGGACATTTTCACCGACATCTGTTTCAGACCAGTGTTTCTCCGTATTTTAAATGTCGTCAATGTGGCGTGTTCGGTATACGATACATCTGTATTTGGCAATGGTATTTCCCTTTGTTTTTCGTTCGATTCGATGTCCACCATTACCTGCAACGTTTCGGGAGAAAACTAGTCAAACGTTCAGGCTGTTAGGTTTAGTTTTATGCGACAAGCTTGATTTAGAGAGTAGCCATGGAACTAAAACAGGATCCACATAGTTCATTCGTGATTTAAGAGGTTTTCTCACTTCAGGCGCTAGAAAAAGGCTTTTTTCATAATTAAAAAAAAAGATTTATATTATAGATATTGATATAAAAATTGTTACATTAATAAATACACTTTCGAAAAACATTTAAAAAATTGTTTTTGTGTATTTATGGGACCCAAACAAACATTAAACGCGTTTTTCTCGAAACAACGTTTTTCGACGGCTTGTTGATAAAATCTTCGAAACTGCTGAACCGATCCTTACGAAATTTTAACCCCATATTCTTTACAACTATGGCTATAGCGCATATCAGGAATTGAAAAAAATAATTATATTTACTATTTTTTTTTACAAAAACGGTGAAAAAAAAATGTTTTTTTTTGTTTTTTCGAAAAATGTCCGCCATTTTGTTATTTTTGGATAAATCAAAGTCGAATGATATGCGCTATAGCCATTATCATAATGAATCAAAAACCGTTTGTTTTTTTTTGTTTCGGATGATCCATCTCCGAGATTTCATCGACAGCACAGACCTACAACTTTTTTAGAACATTTTTTTAATTACCATTTTCGTCTATAAATAGTGACTTAAATAAATATATATGTTTTTTAAATGTATTTCGACAGTGTATTCATCAAGTGTAACAACTTTTACATCGATATCTATAATATAAACCTATCAAAACAAATAATGAAAATAGCCTTCTTTAGCGTCTAAAGTGAGAAGACCCGTCAATAATTGAGTGTTTCGATATATTAAGAATTCTGATGACGTACAGATTCAGACTCGTAAATCAAAATGATAGATTGCCTGGAATAAATATTTTTCGTTCTCGTACCGTGATGACAGCTATGTTGCACCAAAATTTTCCCTTTAGGATAAAGTCTTCGTGTGGAGAGATCTCCATTATCCCGTGTCCCAAATCTACTTGTTTTGTGTTATCAGTACCGGTTATCACCCTTGTATCATAGAGGGGATTGAATGATGCATCCAAGACACAATCTGCCGCGGTAAGCACGTGTTGCGTGGTTATGAGTGCACCGCAGCAAACATGACGCCTGCCTCGTCTTAACGATACGACATAAGGTGCCGATTCAATTTCGGGGCCGTCTCCATCACCAGTACGCTTCAAACGGATACCCATGGTTTCTACGACAATATGGGTCAGAGTCAGGGTCAGACATGGGTCTGAATTTTTGAGCGGCAATACTATGAATGTTTTCGAAGCACATTAATATGGCGGATTGTGGCGACCACATTGAATGAACATATGATGGATTTCTTACTAATCATATGGAATATGTACCTACACGTCAATTGCGATAACCGCAAACTTTTTCTATCTAGATAATATGAATATCCACTTCCTAAAAATTGCCAAGTGTGATCTTTGTTACAGAAGCATCAAGCTTGGAGGAAACATACTTTGACACTTGCTTCACGCAAACACGACTCTCTTATCATCCAGAAGCGAAAAAAATCTTTTGATTGGAATCATTGCCGTCAGCATGTCGATTAAAAATACATGCAATCGGTAAAACAACGAAGTGAACCGTGAAAACCCTATAGAGCATGCATTCGGGGAAGGCAATAAGATTGTAAACAAGAGTTGTGATGAAATACAATTGTTGACGATTTTTTGGCGATCCTAATGTTTGCATTTACAAAAATGCTGACGGACGTAGTCGCTAACATCAAACGATCAATTTAGAGCATGCGAAGGTATCTCCTCTTTTATGGTTACGTTACGTTATACGTATCAATTGTGATAAAAAATCATTCAATAATGGCGAACCTCTATTACTTTATGCAGAGAGTCACAATGCTTGTCTAACAAGATTCTCGCTCTAACCTCACAAGACCCATTTTAAATGTACTTACCGCCTACTGCGAGGCAGACGAATAACAAGATTGTCTTCATGGTGGGTGGTCTTCAAAAAATGCGGTGAGCTTGCAAACGTACACCTAAAAGTATTTTTGTCAAAAAATGCCATTGTTACATTTATGTACCAGAACGAATGAAAAATGCAATAAAAAAGTACGAAATGTACTTCAAAAACTTAAGGTATTCCTTTCGCGGACGGCCATATTTTGTGGGGGCATAAGAAGGACCCATGTGAATCGTGGGTAAATTACAGTAGCGTTTAATAAAAATAAGTCACAATCAATTATCATATCCAATGACGAACTGAAAAAAAAAAAAATTTCCCGCCAATTCCGTAGATTTAGCGATTTTTACATTTTCTCGAAAAAGTCGCGGCTACGAAAATTCTTCGGCAAGTCGCAGTTTTTCAATTTTTATCGTTAATATTTTCGTTAAACGTTCGGTGACCCCCTGCTCTTATTGTCGTTACGGAATCTTCAGAACGTTTTACACGCGCGATCAGTTTATATCAGGCATCTACAGTTATTTAGTGGATCAATTATGAGATAGAAATGTGGGCCCCGTGTCATCTCTATGAAGTGCCGTATAAACGAGACGATTTTTAGAACCGTGATTTTTCGTTCAACGTTCGGTAACATGGTTTGAAGTTTTTACCAGTATATTAAGATTTATTTTTACTTCATTATAGACAAAAATGAATTAATTGTTAAAAATTCGGGTTCGCAAAAGGAATACCTTAATAACTGCTCGGTTCGATGAGTTTATGACAATCCGTTCGAAAACTTTATTTAAGGGGAGGGTAGGGGTTTGCACTTTTGAAAAATCGATTTTTTTCGTCTTTTCTTATAGTTAAACATTTCAAGAATATAAACCCAAAATGTCAAGTCAATCAGAGCAAAACTCTCGAAGTAATTGACTATTTAGTCCCGCTCGTCCAACACTGTAGCTCCGACGTCTCTAAACTTCAAACGCGATTTTCTCGAAACCACTTTGTCTAAGTCCGTGTTCACTGCCATTTGAAAACTACATGACCGATATATTTCAAACTTGGTACACACTTTCTACATATAAAATACCTCCTCCAAACGGTTAGTTTGAGTTTTTTTTTACATTGAGGGGGTTTTCCACCCCCAAAATGGCGGAATTTTCTCGTGAATGATAGCACTTTTCACTTTGCATGACCACCAAAAATTTGGAAATAAAAAAAAATTATCAAAGACCGTTGGGGGGAGGATTTGATGATACTTTGACTAAATTTTAATGATACTTGATTTCAGATAATTTCTAGCTGAGATGCAGTGAACACCGCAAATCGTATTTTTCCAAAGGCGTTCTTGGAATAGCTTTGTCACCGGCTTGTTTGTGGATATTTGCGCGTATAAATTTCACGGAATGTTCTTGAAATGACACTTGACAACCTACAAAAGGTTTCAATAAATGTACTCTATCCATATGGATGAATAAAAATCGCAGAAAAGTGTTTTTTTCACGCTGAAACCTCTACCCGCCCCTTAACGAAAGATTAAATTCACTCAGCTAAATCGATAGGTCATTGAAATCGGCCATTTACACTGAGGAAAAACTCTATGATATTTAAAACAAATACCCGTGGTAAAGATAGATATAAAGAGAAATAGCTCATTGCCAAAATAATATAAGTATAGCTGTCATAGTTATACATAAACCCAGCCAGTAAACGATGATTACTACATAAGTAAAAGTATACTTATATATAGCTGAATATCTTTTAACGGGAACTCTTTCCATTCAGGTTAAAACGGTCATCTGGGGTAATTCTATTCGTAAAATTTTCATTCGAGAAAAAAGTTACCTTATTGATTCAGGTGAACTTCCTCTGCTTGGATGCTAGATCGCGATTCAGGTGAACTTGCTCTGCTTGGATGCTAGATCGTGATTCAGGTGAACTTGCTCTGCTTGGATGCTACCAACGTTGATGGCGCGAGACGGAAAAAGAAAACAATGTGTGATTTTAAAACTCTGCTCAGATTTATGTAGGCAAATGTATATGCATCACGATGCATGGCATATGAATTTCCACCTTTGTGCGACTAATTATTCACTTCTTCATCGCTAGTCCGAGTTCTAACAATGACCAGTGAATTGGTAAGATGTCGCGTAGTCCGAGCGTTTCTTCGAAAGGAGTTATCGCAAGAACCACGAATCGCTCCTACCTCTATGCATATTTCACGCAAATACATCGTCGTCTCATAACCTGAATGTAAATAAATTCTCGGAAATATTGCTTTTTTTCAATTGAGAAAATGTACGAAATCGTTCTTTTTATTTATTGCTAGTACACAGATGGGATCATGAAATACCGATTGCAAATATCATGAAAAAAAAATCACTGCAGGAGGTATTTCCCAATTGATAGACCAATCAGTTTTTTTTAAAGTAATGGGATCTAAATTTATTTGAATACGATTAGTGCTTTTCAACCGATTGTATAGTATGTTTGGGAAAATAGCATCGCCGTTACCATCTATTTTTAATATTCCATACACGATAAAAAGTAAAGAATAAACACGTGAAGGCATATTAGCGGGTCTACATAACCTTGGGACCCAAAAAACGGGTAGATTTTCAATATTTTAATCTGATGACAGTATCGGGAAGACGCGGTAGGATTTTTACACACAATTAATGTATGGTTTTGCCAAGTGTGATTTTTTTATGGGAAGATCATCTACCACTCCTATTTTATTGCTTACTTTATTTTTTCCCATTCACATACGTGGACCAGGGTTTCTACTTGTGGAAGACATGCCAGGCGATTTATGGCTGTGTACCCCTTGTTTGCTTCCCTCCCAACATTTCTACATCTCATTCTTGCCCACTCCTCCTTTGTTTGCCCTTTTCTTTCCTTATCCTTCCAATAATCTTCAGATCCTCAGCTCTCCTTGATGTCTGTGTACCCGCTGCAGTACGTTGACTTCATTTTGGTAGTCCGCTCTATTGCCACCTCTACTCCTCCCATACCCGCGTTTCTTATTTTTTGCCATATTTACGCATCCCCCGGTTCTTGCATGGCTAATCTCGTTTCTTTTCCCCATTTTGTTAGATTTTCGTTCATAATGTATCTAGCTTCCTCCCTTCAGACAAACCTGTGGCCATCTGTAGTTTTCCATGTCCATTAGTTTATGAAGTTATTATTATTTGAACATAGTGCCGCCATCGTTGCACTGCCAATCGGTGCAAGGCTAACAGCTCGGATCGATGAGATTATAACAATCCGCTCAAACACTTAATTTTACAAAACATACAATTTACTAAGATCAATCAATTAAGCTTAGAAATTGGTCGTTTTCACTGAGGGAAATCTTTATGGAGGTTACCATGAGCACCCGTGGTAAAGTTAGATGTGAAGATAATTAGTTTGTACACAAGGCAATACAAATATAAATGACACAGCTGCATTAGGATGGGCTGGCCAATAAACTGGGATTAGTATCAGTATGAGTATACTTATATACAAACATACAAAATGTATATAATAGAGGGCTTATTTACCATTTTTCTATTACTATTCTTTACATATACACATAATTGTAGTCTTTTAATAAAATCTCTTTTGACGAATTTTGAAGTCAAGAAGGTAATGTTGGTAATTGTTGGGACTATAAATAAGTCTCCGCCGTTTGACAAAAGATGGCCCCACCAGGAGGTTACGGTTGAATTTGTCCGATGTAAAACGTCATCTCATAAGGTTGGGCGTCTGGCACGACCATAACCTTGAAATATTAGCGATTTTGTATCAGCATCACATCATTTTTTCACATGGTGAGGCTGCTTTAAGTAAGAGAAATTGTCGTGAGTGGTTTCAAAAGTCTATGAACAGTGAGTTTGACGTCGAAGACAAAGAACGTAGCGAAAGGCCGAAACGAAGACGCGGAATTGGAAGCATTATCGGAGGGTCATTCGTGCGAAACGCAAGAGTTCCCGCTAATGACTCATATTCGGCTGAAAACTCGACATTTTCGCACGAGAAATAATATGTGATGCTGATACAAAATCGCTAATATTTCAAGGTTATGGTCTTGCCAGACGTCCAACCTTACGATATGACGTTTCACATCTGACAATTTCTACCATAACATCCTGGTAAGGCGATCTTTTATCAAACGGCGTATACTTATTTGTACTCCCAATACATTTTTTAATTTCACTTCGCGAAAAATTTACCTAATTTTTATATCGCTGGATCTGTGTAATTAAACTTTCCTACGTCTTAAGTAGAGAAATATATATATGACCCACGTTGCGAAATCATTGCATATAAATTTCCACCTTTGTGCAAATAATTATTCACTTCTTGTCGCTTGTCCATGGTCTAACAATGAGCACTAAATTGATAAAACGTCACGTATAGTCGTCCAGTCGGAATATACGGAACTGTTCGGACGTACAGTCGGAATGTACAGAAACTCAACCGACTTCTATTCTCGGAGGCCAGCACGTTGTAGGATCTTTGGCTTACCAGGAATGTAACCGAATAATAATAATAATAACCTAAAGTTTCCCAAAAAATGATGTTTTGCGACCACCAGCGCCTATTAAAAAGAAACTCTGTTTTTCAATGATATCTTCATTCGAATTGGTTTTATCGAAAAATGCTCCCTACAAAAAATGTTCAGCATAATGTCATCTATAAAATCAGTCATGTACAAAAACCACAAAGGATTGTTAGTTTAACGGTAAATCACCGGTGAACCAGAACTTTTTGCATGTGATTCGTTTATTAGTGAACTTAGTGTTCTGAAACTTAATCAGCATCTAGAAGAATCTATCCCCAAAATATATCTTTCACTTTTATTGTGCTAGGTCATATAGTTAACGAGTATATACCGATTTATGTAAATCCGGCACCTCCTTCTGCATCCAAAATCCAATGTAGAAAAGCGATTTTTACGATAAAAGATTTTTTTCGAAGGTTCGAATGTTTTTCCCATAAACAAATTCAATTATGTACTTGAATTTTAAGGTTACTTGAAATTCTCTTTTAGATCCTTGTAGGGCTCTGTAAGACTCGCAATTTCCAAAAAGATAACTAACTCGATATCTTCATTACAAGGGAAGATATAGTCATTTTTACGTTTCTTTAATTTGATATTTTTGTTATCAACATTCTCGCGTTTTTTTTAATTCTCCCACCGGGGCACCCCTCGCCGCAATTTCAATAAGCTAAATCATTTTAGCTTGGAAATTGATCATTTACGCTGAGGGAAAACTTCATCGTGTTTGCATGGGACGTAAGTGAAGTTTACGTGAAAACGTAAGCACCCGTGGTAAAGATAGATTTGGATATAATTAACTTGTTGGCAAGGCAATAAAAATATAGTTGACACAGCTACACTAAGTCGGCACAGCCTGTAAACTGGTTCGAATCAGTACCAGATACTCTTTTGACGCCGGTCAAAAGAATAATGTGGGTAATGATATTTCTTCAATTCCAATTTGAGAAGAATGTACCTAATTTCTATGTCACTGTCTTTACGTGATTAACCCTGGTACAATCGGGCTTCGGACGAACGTGTGGGAAGAAAGGTCTCGCTCGACGTAAATCTTTACTACGACCTAAAACGCTATGCCGGGTGTCCCATTTCAATCTCACACCTGATTTATCTCGAAAAATACTGCTCCGATCAAATATTGAGTATAGAAAAAGATGTTGGGTTCAAAGGGGGACGTTAAAAAATGTCTTTCGGTGCAATATTCAAAATGGCGACGTTAAGATGGCTGACATGTTTTTTTAATGGGAGCATCATTTTTTTCACCAAAAAATTAGTCGTGCCGAAACTAACAACTTTTGTACGATTTTTCAAAAGTTTTATGAAGTCTATAATTTATTATTTCTTCGAGTCCCCCTTTGTACCCTCAAAGTATCACTACATTTAATACTTGATCGGAGCAGTATTTTTCGAGATAAATCAGGTGTAAGATGAAAATGGGATGCCCGGTATAAATCACGATGCGAATTCATTGCATATGAATTTCCGTCTTTCAGCGAATAATTATTCCTTTCTTCGTCGCCTGTCGGTATTCTAACAATAAACAGTGGATTGGTAAAATGTCACGTAGTCCGGGCGTTCATTTGAAAGGAATTCTCACGACAGCTACTGATAATCTCGCTTTTTCTACGCTCACGCGATCCGAATACCAACACTTGGATCATCTCGTTACCAAAACATACGCGACTTCTCCAAAGCATCACTTTCTTTAGTCAAAAATATATATGTAATTTAATTTATAATGTAAATGAAAATCGCCATGATTGTTTTCTTTTATTTAGCACAAGATGAAGCAATAGCGTAAAAATTACACAGTTCCCAAGAAGAAAATGTAATTCCGAACGATCTTGCGGCATTCATCAAGAATTTATCTTTTTTTTTCGAATAAATTTATCTGCCGACAAGAACTTTGATCTTATTAGTGTTTTCCAATCGTTTGTTCAGTTTATTTACTAATATAGAATCGCCGTTATAATGCCAAAGTTATCATCCGTCGTCGTCATCAGAAAGTTATGGGTTTTTTTATAAATTAAGTGGATTTCGACGCGCTTATCTTTTTCGGTAAATACGATACGAATGACATTCCTGGAGTGAATTCTCTAATTCTGCTCTTCCCGATGACAAAATGGAACGCTCGTAATAATATTTTTATGTTCCTTTGTCTCGGCGTGGCAGTGTAGGTTATCTGTCTAATAATCAATGTTAACGGCCCCGAATTTTGCGTGCACCTGTATGTTTCGTTACACCAATCGGTGAGAAGGCATCAGCTTGTGGTTTTCATATACGTGATTTCCGTTTTGCTCGATTTTCGCTGATTATTCCTGTACAACTTCCAAAAAAGAGAAAAACTAGAAAAAATGAACTATAAGAAAGAAAACCCCAGTGCTTTGGAAGAGGCGTTGCCAGGGCTTGCCTGTGGCGCGGGGGGGGGGGGGGGGGGGGGGCGAGGCAGTCGATATGAAGTAATTATTAAATAACTTGTCTAAAAATTGTAATTGACTTCGATCATGTTGAAACCGTATGCCGTACCTACAACGTTTTCGCGGCCGCTCAGCTCGTCCGTAGCCTTTACATATCCTGGCATAGCAACTCTGAGCTCACTACATTGGGCCTCAAAAATAACGCTTTGGCAATCCTAAGAATAAAATAATAAATATTTTGGGACGATCAGTATAATGTGAAAATTCGCGTTAAAGTTTTGCCGAATAGGGGAACTCGGAGCAAGACGAATACGCGGGGTAAGATGAATCAAAAGTCTAGCCACTAAAGGGGCGTACACACATTACATAACGCAAAATTTGCCAATTTTTATTCAAGAATTACATAAAAAAAAGTTTCCTCCAACTTTTGCTTGGGGGATGCACAGTGGTTCCAAACGCCGAAAAGCTGGCCAAAAATAGGGAAAATCGCGTTACTAAATATAGGACTTTTTTGTATGCCATATGTTAGGTTGGTACCTGTACTTTAAGAACGCAGCATTACCAATGCCAATAATACACACTCGTTGGCAGCGTGGCGTCGTGAAGTTAAGGTTAAATTTCGTGAATGTCACGTGTTTTTTGACTTAAACATTTAATTTAGACAAGTTAGTGTTAATTATTCATGGTGAAGTGAATTGTTTCGAAGAGAGGGATATCTGAGGTTAGTAAAATACGTTTTGTTTGAAATTTTAAGTGCTTGTACATTGTTTATATATTATTGTTTGTAAATCACAAAATTTCGTCATTTTTATGCCACTTTTACTTTCTCATTTTCTCAAAAGTCCCGCTAGATCCCGGGCTGAAATTAATTGCATATGGTAAGGGCATCATAGCACTAAATTATGACGCCAATAACTTTTGCCCGAATTTGCCCGAAATTGAGAAAATGCAATTTGAAAATTTACTTATAAAAATGGCTAAAATTATGATTTTTACGTTATATGTAGCCCAATATCGTCAAAAAAAATTTGTTCAAGTTATTTAATGTTGAGTATACATACTACCAATGATTTTGACATTATAAACAATGAATTTGTTATAAACAATAAATTATTTTTCTCAAAAAACTTAATTAAAAATTTTTTCCGATTTGATTAAATGTCAAGTTCTGATTCAGCGACGTCGAAAACCCCTTAATCAACAGGTTTTATCATTCACAATTATAATCATTTTTTTTGGTCCGCCATCTTGTTTTTGTCTTTATTTTGTATTTTTTTATGATACTGATGTCAAATTTCGATTTAGCGACCTCAAAAACTCCTTATAACATCATTTTTTATTGTTTCAAGTTGATTTAACATTTTTTTTGGTCCGCCATCTTGTTTTTGACTTTTTGACTCATTTTTTTCGAAAATCTAACATCAGATTCGGATTCAGCGACCCCCAGAACCTATATATACCCACCACCATCCGTTTTTCCGATGATTTTGATTTTTGGCCAGCTTTTCGGCGTTTGGAACCACTGTGGGATGTGGGAAAGCTACTGTGCAAGTTCTTGCACAGTGACTTTCCCCCTTGACTGACAGTGCGTATAGAAAGCTGTGAGCTGTCTACGTTAAAATTGCACGCGAGGTTTAAATTAAAAACTTGAAAGTGCAGAAATTTTGCTATTCCTGGCAGTTTTAAAATCGTGACGTAACGCAAACCTTGACCCCCCCCCCTCCCCACGTACGTACATCGTAATGCCTGGCCGACCCCCCATTTGCGTTACGTAATTTGCGTACGGCTCCTAAACAGTGTGTGCGAGCACAGTGCTCCCCCGTTTGTGTTTGGTGGGGCGGCGGTGAGGTGAATGAGTGTGAAAGTATCAACTTTGGCGGAAGCACGCTTCTCGAGTGAGAAAACATATCATTAAGGCCCAGATGTTGAGAAACATGCTAGGTTTACGAGTTTTTTTTCGAATTTTTGGAAAACGTACTTGGAATAAAATAGTTTTGAAAAAGATAAAATTTACTAAGATCAATTAATTAAGTTTAGAAATTGGTCGTTTAAATTGAGGGAAAACTTTATGGAGATTACCATGAGCCCCCGTGGTAAAGATGGACATGAAGATAATTACCTTGTACGCAAGGCAATAAAAATATAATTGACACAGCTACATTAGGATGGGTCGGTCAGTAAACTGTGATTAGTATCAGTATAAGTATACTCATATAAAAATATACAATTACTACATAATAGAGGGCCTATATACAATTTTTCTATAGGTATCCTTATAAGTTCACATGTCCAAAAATTGTAGTGCTTTAATCGAAACTCGTTTGACGTCTTTTTAAGTAAAAAAAATAATGTGGGTAACTATATTTTTTTCAATTTCACTTCGCGAAAAACGTACCTAATTTTCATTTCGCTGCATCTGTGTAATTAACCGTGGTTCAATCGTGCTCCGGCCGAACGGCGTGAAAAATCTAATCGCTTGCTGTGAAACTTTGCTACGTCTTAAGTAGAGAAATATATACAACCCACGTTTCGAATTCATTGCATATAAATGTTCACCTTTGTGCAAATAATTATTCACTTCCTCGTCGCTTGTCCGTGTTCTTACAATGAGCAGAGAATTGGTAAACTGTCACGTAGTCCGGGCGTTTATTCAAAAGGCACTATCGTAAAAATGTAACCAATCTCTCTTACTTCAATGCATATTTTATCGAAATACATTGTCGTATTATAACCGGACTGTAAGCCAATTCTCCGAAAATTGTTTTTTTTTTTTATTACCAAATCGAACGTTATTCCATTTATAATGTAAACGAAAATAGACATCATTTATTTTTTTACTTATTGCTAGTACACTTATGCGACAATGAATTACCGATTGCAAAGATCGATCAAAAAAATCACTACAAGAAATATTCCCCGATTCATGGAGCAATAATTTTTTTTGAAAATCATTCGACCTACTGATGATAGCTTGAAGATAATTAGTGTTGGTCAATCGATTGTTTGGTATATTTACAAAAACAGCATCACTGTTAGCATCCATTTTCAATATTCTATATAGGGTGTCTCAAAATGACCTGACATTTAAATTTATCAATAAAACGTATTATTTATATGCCAAGGACGAATGTTTTTATTTTTACATAAAGTACAAACATGGATGTTATGTATGAAACATAATATCGGATAAATGGCCGCCTCGTCCCGGTTTGCAAACGTTCACGCTTTTGACAAGATTTTCAATACCATTTTGGCATAATTGCGGACTAGTTTCATTAATGTCGTGTCAAATCGCACGATCGTGGTGGCCATTTCACATCGGCGCGGCGCGAGATAACACGACCATGAAACTTCGTCTGCGATAACTGCATTGTTTCGCTCGCAGTGTCGGAGGTTGCGCCAGCTTGTTGAAAGAATATGTCTTCCAAGTCTATGCCGTTTATGCCATTTATCGGATATTATGTTTCACACATAACTTCCATGATTGTACCTCATATTAAAATAAAAATATTCGGACTTTTCAAATAAATAATACACGATATTAATAAATAAAAACGTCAGGTTATTTTGAGATACCCTTTATGTACGTTAATAAGTAAAAGAAACATGCGCGAAGGTATACTAAGGAGTCTGCATGATCTTGGGTTCCAGAAAACAAGTCGAATGTCAATGTTGTCTTTTTATGCTGAGAGCATCGCGATGGCGAGGTCGGGATTTAGCACACAATCAATACATGGTTTTGCCAAGTTTGAGCTTTTTTTCATGAAAAATTTTGAGAAACAGTGGAGTTATTATTATTTAACCAAAGTGCTGCCGTTCTTGCATGGCCAATCAGTACAAGGTACTGCATACGTGTGTCCAAAATAATTTTCGTCCAGAACTTCTACAGCCCATATATGTATTGGAGGGAATAAAAATTGCAATGAAAATAGTATGAAGTGAACGCCCGAGTCGAAATTTTCGAGCCGCGTTCAACCCACAAATGAAGGCGAGCAGAAATCGGTGTGACCGGATTATTGGGTATCTAAAAGAGGGTACAATGTTTGAAAGTACCATGCGTTAGAGCCTTCGAAGAACCTCCGGCATGGCAGAAAGTAGACTTTTTGTCTACTTTCAATTAGTTAATATGATTGTGATAATTAGAGAGTTTCATCGAATAACATGCTATAGATTTTTCAAACACACACACACACACGCACACGCACGCACGCACGCACGCACGCACGCACGCACACACACACACACACACACACACACACACACACACAAAATTCCTCTCTCTCTCCACCTTCTCTACCCCCCGCCGCTTTGATATGAGTGTTGCAATAAAGATGGACCATTAGTTCAATCAAATAGAAAAATGGTTAACTCTACGAAAATTTCATTCATTTAAGGTAAATTAAAAAAAAATAACTAGATCCATTCAGTGAACTTGACTAAATTGTTTTTTTTGAACAGATGAAAATGTTGAACTGATGAAACCGAATCACAGATTTATTAGGATCAAATAAAATATGTAGTTATTGGACGATATTAAATAGATTGATTTTCTATAAATAAACATTTTTGAAATCAATAATTTTAATAATGGAATGCAATAGGATGGAATAATTTGGTTCTATGAAAAATCTAGTTAATTCAAATAAAAAAGAATCAGATAGACGCGGTTAGTTAATATCATAATATTTAGCGGAAAAAAATAAAAATATGCTTCATACATACACGTGGAAATATTTTTTAAATTTTCGACGTGCTAAAAATGAAACCAAAGAAAAATCAAACATTTTATTTGAAATCGACGGTAATCGGCCGTCGCCATTTATCAACCCATCATTGAATGAACAAAAAAAACAAAACGAACAAAAACAAAAAGAAAAAATAAAGGAAAAAATCGAATGAGGCTGAATTCTAAACCTACAATTTCAATCCTTTAGAACATGAAATAGACTATAATTAACACCCTAACGTTCCATATAGAAATCAAAATTATATGTTATTTAGATCTACACTGCCAGCCAAAAGTTTTCGGACACTCCACATAATCGCAAAACTTTTGAACGCTGGATAATTGCCAAATAATGTTAGAGTAATATAATTCATTTCATTCATTATTTCATGAAGATACTATAAAGATCTATATGATTAAGTAATTTTACAGAGCTTTATAGTATCTTCGTAAAATAATAATTATTCTACCATAAGTTTGCAATGATCCAAAGTGATATTAAGTTTTGCAGTTATCTGAAGTGTCCGAATACTTTTGACTGGTGGTGTATATTCGAATATATTAACGCAACCACATAATTATATATATATATATATATATATAGTATTATATAATATATACCGTCGCTTAAAAATTTGGATACACCAGTCGATATTTCTTGCTGCACTAAAAGTCACATAGCTTCGTAAAAAAAAAGATAACCAAATTTACCGAACGGCGTTTTGACGGGAATAAATTCAGCTTTATATTGCTTTTCTGAAATATTTTTTTATAATTTTCTTTTCGACCCGGTACGCACTTTTATACGTGACTGATTTTCGGCTTTTTTTCGACCATCGACAATTGGGCGCATGACGTATGCAACAAAAATTTGTTACGTTTATCCATGCTGAACTTAAATAGCAGGGTAGCAGGAACTTTATTTGCGTTTTTTACAAAGTTTTGTAGGATTTTTTTCGCAATATTATTTCATTTTTTGCTAAAAAAGACTAATTCTAGATAATGCAATGTAACTCAAGAACTAGAGGGTTTAAGAAGAAATGTTAAGGACGAAAAACGTCGCGTAAGCTTATACTGGATAGACGGGCATTTTTAAAAGAATTTTCCTGTGAGATTTTTTCTAACAGGAAAACGCCCATTAATCCGACAGAATTGGAGTAAGACTGTATATACAAGCATTCTTTTATGAATTGCCTATAAAATAATAATAAATCGATATTGAGCAAATTTGATTATTCGCATATTAATATTGCACTAATAATTTGATAAGGGGACGATGTATTTTTTATTAATTTCGTATTATTTTCGTCATCGAACGGGTTACCGATCAGGCCACAATGGAATGATGATGAAGGAGATATCGAATTTGGGCCGAAAGCAGGTTAGGTGGGGTCGAGGCAACAGTTTGAGATTGAAAGCAGGTTAAGGAGGCCTATGCTCTGCACGTTTCACTAAACTGGGGGTCGTGAGAAGGTTTGGGAGGTCTAGCAGAGGCTACCCTTGACCAAGAGGAGGTCTCTTCATGGCACTGAACGCGACAAATGAGGTTTCGTCGGTTCAACGGAGGCTCGCGGCTTATGTATTATAAAATAAATGGGTCCTGCGAAGGTTCAGAGGAGGCTATACATTTTGTCTCGGGCGTCAGGTATTAAATAACAGCGAGGATCTATGAATTTATGACACTCCGTCCGAAATAATTTTACAAGAGATGAAATCCACTAACCCATGTAGAGATTGACCGTTGGCCCTGGGACGGGCCTTCACAGTTAGCCTTTCTTGAATATTGGGCCGTGAGTATTCACCAATGAGGTGCCTTTGTAGAAATGATAAGACCGGCCCGATATCGGCCAACAGAGCCAACAATTATTGGGCCAATGATTTAATTCATTGTAGCGCCAATATTGGTGATTGCACTTGGCCCTACGTGGGCTCCCTTGAAGGGCCTATGTATAAATTGACCACTGGCTCTATGATGGGCCTTCCCAGTTGGTCTATCTAGAAGTTAGTCTATCTAGAATATTGGGCCGTGAGTCTTAACCATTAAAGTGCCTTTCTTGAAATGATAGGAACGGCCCCAAGTCGGCCAACAGAGCAAACGATTATTGGGCCAGTGATTAAATGTATTGTAGCGCCAATATTGGTGACTGCACTCGGCCTTGGGTGGGTTACTCTTCAAGGGACTATCTCCCCATTAGAAACGAGCCACAATAGACCCAATCAAGGGCCACCAGTTCGCGAACATTGTACCAATATCTCTTCTGCAAGGATCTCTACATCGACTTGATTTATTGGGTTGACTCTGGAGTTAGGAAATGACCCAATAATTTTTATTTAAATAATATAGTCAGAATACATGTTTTGTTTTTATATTGTTTTATTCTGAGCATAATATTGATGGTACATGCAATGAAAAAAACAAAATTATTTTTAAAACATATATACTGGGAAACTCATATTTTTAAATTGTCAATACATAATATCTGTATGTATATAATAATAAATCATATATATTAATATATGGCACATAATAAAATACTTCTTATTATAAGTAAATTAAATATTATCAGAAATACTTGAATGTATGTATTGCCTTTCACTCTAGGGCCAATATTCACAGCATGAGATATTATATAATATTATATAATAATATTATTATATAATATTGAAGACAATAAAAAAAATGTGAATGAAAAAAATAATATAAATGGAAAAAAACTCATACAAAAGAAATAAAAACCGTTTCGTGCAGGCCAAAAAATGTGAATAACCTTATTCGCTGTCGCCGTCTCTGGAGTCCTTTGTCTCTCGATTACGTCTACCTTTTTCTCGGTCATTTGCCCCTGCAAATCAAACACCCGTGTATTTGAGGATATCACTCTGCTTCACATTGTCTTTGGCGAAGACAGAACCGATGATTCCTATAAATTCAATAGATTTCTATTTAGACGATTTAACGAAATAAAAAAAGAATACGTCTAATAATTAACTATAATTACCTTGCATTTTTTTATACAGAGATGTTTCGCTGAAATTATGTTTGGATGATTTTTTGGTTTGTTTCCCTTGGCCGCTATATTGCAACTGCATGGTTTTAGCCATTAAAGCACCGAGAACAGAAGCAATTCTGAGCAACAATGCTCAGCACTTGTGAGTGAACTGCAATTTGGAATGCAATATACTTACAAAGAATTCCTCATGGGTTTCGTCACTTATCATTGTATCGAGTTTCATGTACTCCTCTAATGTTCCCACCGGTAACGAAATTCCCAATTTATTCTCACCGAGCTCCGAATATTTATCAAGATTTGACCAACCATAATTCAGAGTCATTGAATTTTTTAGCTCTGTGATCCTTTTTTTAAGATAAAAAACAATACTACTCTGTGAACGTTTGATACGGTTTTTGATAAAGGTTTGCAGTCTCTCCTCAGATGCCTCGACCGCTTGACAAAAATACTGCACCATCTGACCAGCTGTCATAGAATCTAAGTCATCTGAAAAAAAAAAAATGATAAATAATCAAGGAAGAAATCATTATTATCAATTATTTTATTCATAGTGCTTTTTTAAAATGAATTCCGATGGAGCGTAAGCCTGAGAATAATTGAAAAAATCTCTTCACCTTCAATTTTTTCTTCGATAATAATTTTGAGTTGATCCGATTTCTTATCGGTTACTTCATTTGACACTTCTTGTTCGTGTTCAATCAATTTGTGAGTGTTTGAAGATGATGCTTTATCCGAATTGCAGCCCGAGAAAGATAGTGCTAAAAGCAAAATACACATATATTATTCATAATAATTATATTTGTAAGAAAAAAACGTTAAACCAAAACGAAATATGTAAATACTTCTGCTCGCGTGAACTTGCGGCCTCTCCTAAAATTGATCTGGAGCATCACTCAGAAGCAAAACAGGTGATTCTAGTACAGAAATAGAGAAGTCATGAGCACTCAAACGATTTGATAAAATATTTTTGCAAAGTTTGTACTACACAGTTACTATTAATGTCATGTCGGATTATCCTTGTTCGCACATTGTCCCCTTTTTTGTATTTTTTTGCTTCTGGCGATAAATCGCTACTACAAGATGAATATCCTGGAATTGAATTAGATTATGATTTTAAATAAGACTTCTCGGTACACGAACAACAGTTTTTATTCATAAGGAAATTACTTCTAGCTCTTGTTTGATGATTATCGGCTATACTCTGCAAAATTTGCCTTGCACTATCAATGCTTTCAACAACAGTTGCTGGTTCTTTTATTTTTTGATTTCTTTCAATTTCTGCATTCGTTGTTGTTTCCACAGTAGATTGAACACATGACCTTTCAAGTCGTCGTATGCCTTGTTCATAATTATCTGCAAATGGAACAATAAAGTAACATAAAATAAAATATCTTCGTTTGACAAACTAGGAAACGAAGTTTTCGAAATTGCCCTTCTCAAATAAATGGTAAAAAATGCAAAAATATAGTTTTTAGTAATACGTGCTCGAGTAATAATTTCTACAGGATATTTCACCGAAGTCTTTCCAGTAGGTTTTAGCTCTTTTAGCTATGTCTGTAAATGACGATAATCTCGTTGCGGAGGATAGCAACAAAATACCTCTCCATCGATACTATTATCTACCCATATCATCGGAACCAATTCCACGACTGTCTGTCCTTCCGCGTTACATTCATGCTGGAACTTGACCACTGCGTAAGGCGCGTCGTTTTCTGTCATGACGTATATTTACTTTTCTGAAAATATAACAAAAAGTAACAATGTCAGTAACAATTTGTTAGTTTTGGCTGTTCTAATTTTCTTCCGATAAAATTTATCGTTGAAACGAAAATCGAGAAGTCTATTGAATGTGAAGTTATGTAATCCTGGAGATATGGTCCTAAGTAAAACAATTTCGCCTTACAGCGTAAAAAAAACATATTTTACGGTTTTCGAGAACGCGCGATCTTTTCACGTGGTATTTTGATAATCCTTACAAAGTATTTATCAATGTTTCATTATTGATACAAATTCACCGCCAATATAACCTAACTTGTAGAGCCGATCGGAATTGTTTACGATTTTTGTGAACGTTCTCCATAGGATTTCATTATTCTTATTGTCTTTTTTATTGATCCATGTTTTTTGTCCTACAAAAATGTAATTCGAAAAAAGCTAAATAGGATAGAGCGTACATCTATTTATAATGGAACTATCATGGTCTAATAACGGCACTTTCATAGCTCAATATCGGGCCTTTTATGGCGATGCCCAAGCTAGTTCAAGCACACGGCACTTGGTTGTTTCCCTTTTTTTTTTAATTTGAAATACAGCTCCGTGTTGACACACATCAATCTAGGAGATCTGGTCCTAAGTAAAACTACTTCGCTTTACACCGTATAAATATCATATCGTATAGTTTTCGGCATTCTAAAATATAAAGATATGATACTTATGCGCTGTGTGACGAAATTGTCTGAATTGTGACCATATTTCCAGGACTAACGTGTATCAACACGGAACCGTATTTCAAATTTAAAAAAAATAAAAGAACCAAGTGCCGTGTGCTTGAACTAGCTTGAGCATCGTCATAAAAGGCCCGATATTGGGCCATGAAGGTGCCGTTATTGGACCATGATAGTGCTATTATAATTAGATGTACGTAATACATGAACGCTCTATGCTAATTAGCTATATTTGGATTATATTTTTGTAGGACAAAAAAATAGATCAACAAAAAAGAAAAAAAGAAGAATGAAATTCTATGCGACACGTTCACAAAATCGTAAACAATCCCGATCAGCTCTACACGCTAGGTTACATTGGCGATGAATTAGTATTGAAGTCAACGTTTAAGGGTATAGGTCCCCGCGAATTAAAAGAATATTCTCAAAGAAATGTAACATTAAATATTAAATTATCCTTTACTACTATTGACAACATATCGAAACCAAGTTATATTTTCGGGTTTAAATAAATTCACTACAGTATCAATTATGAAACATTCATAAATACTTTGTAGGGATGATTAAAATACTAGATGAAATATTCGCTTGAAGTAAATTAGTTCTGAATTAATCGTACGCTCTATGCTAATTCATTATTTTTTAATTATATTTTTGTAGAATCAAAGAACATAGATCAACAAAAAAGACAATGAGAATAATTCAATTAAATTTTATGGAAAACGTTCGCGAAAATCGTAAAAAATCCCAATCAACACTACAAGTTAGGTTATATTGGCGATGAATATAGTATGAAACATTTATAAATACCTTGTAAAGATGATCAAAATACTACGGTGAAAAGTTTGCGCGTTCTGAATTGCGCTTATTACAAAAAAAGTCACTTAAATAATATGAATTAAATTGAATGAATCAAAACAATTAAACAGAAAAAAAAATAAAAAATTAAAACAAATCTTAAAAAATCTTTGCACGTAAAACTCTCCAGGCTTTGTCACACTGTCATACTAATGCGTTAGACTGAGCGGCGCGAGAGAAGACTCCATCCTCGTAGAAAAAGACAGCAGTCTTGGTTCCCATAGGAACCGCAGACACTAGCGTTCTCACTTTGGTAAGAGTGTATTAGTGTTCACCACCGCTGGTACGCTCAGTCCAGTGTGTGTATTATATACTGATGGGTTACAAAGGAAACGCTTACGCACACTCTTACACACTACGCAACACGCGTTGTTTTCATTTTCACTCGTCTACTACAGGGCGTAACCTTCAGAATGTCACGACGGACTATTGGCGTTCCAACTGTGCCTTGGTAGGGCCTAGTTCAAAACCCAACAATGGATCGAGAAAGAATATAAATGATACTTTGTACGTTAAAACAGAGCATTTACATGATAAAATGAGAATTACGGTATAATCACATATTTCGTACGGGTATTAATCAATGTTTAAGTATCTTATTAATAAATTAATGTTATTCGGATACCGATATAATGCAAACGAATACAAGAGTTGTATGATTGTGGTTAGGATTCCCTCTCAATAGTTTCACAAATTTGCTATTAATTAATTCCATAATTGTTACGATTGTTATTATTATTGAAGAAGGTATTTGATTAAACTATAATACTTACGGTTGTTTCATTGGAGTTAATTGTGCAGTAAAGTAACTGCATAATCATCATCTTCGATTAAAATTTGAACACGTTTAACATCGATTTCCGCGAGGCAACAGGTTCGTTGATTTTCACACACAGAATTAATTCGCAACACTCCTATTACTTTTGATGGCTGCGGAAATCTTAAAGCACCTTTACTGACTTGATATATTCTTTCAGTAAAATTGATGTTTTCCACTGTTGGCCTCGCAGATTTTTCTTTCAAACTAATTTTATCTATCAAAAAAACCTTCCTACTTTTCAATAAAACCATATTATTTGGCTTACAACATTTTATTGTGAAATTTTGATATCGTATTTCTTTGAAATGTAATGTATTTTTTTCGTAGGAATAAGATAAGCTTCCAATTTGATTGTCGACCGAAAACAATGGATGCATTTTAATAATCAAATCAGTACCTCCTTCAAGTTCTGGAAATCGCTGAGAGACTTGGACCAATGGATCGACTGGCGTGCGGACCAATTTTTTTATTTGGTTTAAACAATTTTTAAAGGGAAAGGCCGAAAACTGTACCACTGCACTTTGCATGTATCGCACATCGTCTGCCAGATGGATCAAATTATGAAAATTCATAATTTGACCGGCTTTTCCAAAGAATGTAGGCAATAGCAAAAAAAATTCTTTAAATATTTCTCAGCCAAATCAACATAGTTTTTTTTGTCGGCAATTTTTCGTCAGATAATATACGACAGGCGGTGTATAAAAGCAAGAAATGTTGATACTGATCTTTCGGTAATACGTGACGTAGTATCAAGGCTCCAGAATATAATAAGAAAAATCGGTACTGAGTTGCTTTCCAATTAGGCAAATCGTCTAAATCGAATGTTTTCCTTTGAAATTCGCGAGGGACATTTTCTGTAAGAGATTCTAGTCTCGTTTTCAACAACGCTTTGTTGTCAGCAGGTAGTCTGCAAGGGCATCGACCAGTTGTCCACTTCAGAATCAAGGTTTTCATTACACCTGCACAGAGAAGGTGCATATAGTCCAACACGACTCCTTCGATAATGTTAAAGTTCGGAATTCGTAGCAAAAGGGAAGTGAGTCCAGGCATGTGATGCTCTAGCGTGTCTTTTCTGACAAACGAGGAGGTAGTTCGCCGTTTTGCATCAATTTCCGGGTAAATTTGCTTCTTGCTTTGTTCTGCAGATGATTTTCGAGAGGATTTTTCTGTTGGAACTGAAACACCCATTGTTTCGCACCGTTCACAAGCCTGGAAACCAGTATGTCCCTTGATTACATTTGATAAAAGCACGGGCCGGCGTATCAGCTACAAATGCTTTTAATTCAAAATCTAAATGTCTACCGGAAATTTCAAGGCCGTTTTGAGTTAAGTAAATAACTTCTGCTATAAAATCTTCTAAATAGTCCTCCGCTGACATAGGTTTTGATTCACCAAACCATAATGCCACTACGAATGGTTTACATTGAAATTGTGGGTGAAATATTTGCACGAGAAAAGACCAAAATCCCTGTTTGGAATTACGAAATATTGGGAAGCCATCTACGTTCGCTAAAACTCGAATCGTAGGATCTTGAAATGTTTCTGGGCAAATACGTCTCCTCAAACCAATTGCGATTCCAAACAATCGATAACTCCCTATCGATTCATGAAGAGACAACATTGGTCTAATAGGTTCGTACGTTATACGTCCAGTACCCAATAATGCAGTGGTCGTTTTTGGTACGTCTAAGCCTTCACTTCTCAACACGCCAAGTATTTTTGTAATGAATTCATTATTTACTACTGCAATGTTTTCAAGACATACTTTTTAAAGTTTTTCGCGTAAATTGAGGGGCCGCGAAACTTCATCTCCGCTGTTAATTGAATCTACACTCCATCGTTGAGTACTAAAAGAACTATGGCAACTGAAATCCTCTGAAGATGACGCAACTGAAGATGACGCAACAGGAGTCAAACAATCGTATGAGGCCTCTGCTTGGACAGACGAAAGTTGATTAATGTTATTATCCTCGTCATTTAGAACTGCACTTATTAGTTTATCACCACACTCACTATTAATCTCTGGGTTAGAACACAAAGTATCGGAGAGGGTGGAGGTTATGTTGCAACTATTGTCTGTGCTTCGACCACTCTCAGATGAACTTAATCGTTTTCTCTTCAAAGCACAAAATTTTTTCACATAATTATACTGGGCAGACATTTTTGTAAAATCGGATAAAGTGTCTAAATATATTTTGGACAAAACATGCACTTTGCATATACGTAAACGATGTCTAGTCATTCACTTTAAAAACGTTTTAATTATCCTAAAAGATTTTCCAGCTGGACGAAGCAGCCCGCGCATGCGTCCTCTCTAGAGGATGCATGCATGGCATGCGTGATAAATATTCAATCTATATCGGGCCAAGATTGGCCCAAGATTGGTCCTTGTGGATAGATATTTCATGGACTAACCTTGAAATAAATTGTGATTTGCGTATATGTCAGGTTTCAAAATTGGCATATTTTACTTACTTATGTTGGTTATTTACAACTGCCAAGAATAGGCCAAGACTTGATTACAAACACTGAACTACAAAATATAGACGATTAATATATGACGTGCCAGTTATTTGCCTATTCTGGCACTATATACAGATAATGAATAACCCAAGGCTTAAATAAAATAGAAGCAGGTATGGTTGACCCACTTAGCCAATGAAGGGCTTAGATTAATTAAATGTAATTTCCAGTATTTTAGCATTGCCAGTTTTAAAATTGGCAAATTTCGATGAACTATTAGGCCTGTTTATTGGTTTTAACAGATGGGCCCCGATAGGTTTTAGTAATGGGCCGATATTGTGCCGGTTCTCAATTTATAACGGGACAAAAATGGGCCAATGTAATAGTCAGTATTTTAGGATTGCCAGCTTTAGGATTGGCAAATTTAGTTTAACTATCACTGCTATTTATTGGTTTTGAAAGATGGGCCAGGATAATCTTCAGTAATGGGCCGATATTGTGCCGGTTCGCAATTTATAACGGGACAATAATCGGCCAATGTAATTGCTTGTATTTTAGCATCACCAGTTTTTAAATTGGCAAATATAGTTCAACCATGACGGCTATTTATTGATTTTAAACGATGGGCCAGGATAGGCTTTACCGGATTTCAATTCATAACGGAACAATATTGGGCCAATGGAATAGTCAGTATTTTGGCATCCCCAGTTTTTAAATTGGCAAATTTAGTTTCACTATCACGGCTGTTTATTAGTTTTTAAAGATGGGCCAGGACAGGCTTTAGGGATGGGCCGATATTGTGCCAGTTTTCAGTTTAGAGCGGCACAGTAATGGGCCAATATTATTTCTCTTTTGTTGGCTTATACGATGGTCCCAATATTGGCCTGATCGTAACATTGGGCAACTCATGGCAACCTCTACATGGGAAGGGCTTAGATTAATTAAATGTAATTTCCAGTATTTTAGCATTGCCAGTTTGAAAATTGGCAAATTTCGATGAACTATCACGGCTGTTTATTGGTTTAAACAGATGGGCCCGGATAGGTTTTAGTAATGGGCTGATAATGTGCGAGGTCTCAATTTATAACGGAACAATAATGGGCCAATGTAATTGGCAATACCTCAGCATCACCAGTTTAAAAATTGGCAAATATTGTTTATCTTTCATGACTGTTTAATGAATTTAAAAGATGGGCCATGATAGGTTTTAACTATGGACCGATATTGGGTCGGTTTTCAATTTAGAACGAGACAATAATGAGCCAATGTAATAGCCAGTATTTTAGGATTGCCAGCTTTAGGATTCGCAAATTTGGTTTAACTATCACTGCTGTTTATTGGTTTTGAAAGATGGGCCAGGACAATTTTTAGTAATGGGCCGATGTTGTGCCGATTCTCAATTTATAACGGGACAATAATGGGTAATGTATTGCTTGTATTTTAGCATTACCAGTTTTTAAATTGGCAAATATAGTTCAACCATCACGGCTATTTATTGGTTTTAAACGATGGGCCGATATTGTGCCGGTTTTCAATTCATAACGGAACAATATTGGGCCAATGGAATTCTCAGTATTTTAGTATCCCCAGTTTTTAAATTGGCAAATTTAGTTCAACTATCACGGCTGTTTATTAGTTCTTAAAGATGGGCCAGGACAGGCTTTAGGGATGGGCCGATATTGTACCAGTTTTCAGTTTAGAGCGGAACAGTAATGGACCAATATTATTTCTCTTTTGTTGGCTTATACGATGGTCCCAATATTGGCCTGGTCGTAACATTGGGCAACTCATCGCAACCTCTACATGGGCTAGGAGATTTTGGGAGAGAACAATGCCACCACCCCAGCCGGTCGCCAAGTTTTACCGGCAGGTTCGCTGCGTGGCGTAACGCTTTTTTTTTAAATTTCCATCGAACTCAACCACTTTGGTTCTTCGCTAAAGCATCCCTCCGTCGTCAAGGTAATCCTATTTCCAGGTTTCAATGCATGGGATTTTCATTTTTCCTTGAGCTTCACTAAATATATTAATAATCGTCACTGTAACATTTCCGGGTTGGTTATCGACCTAATTACAGAGAAACAAATATTAAGATTGCGTATTCCCATAAAGGGTCGCCTGTCGTTACAAAAATGCCAGCATTCAGTCATTTAACGGTTTGCTGATAATCGGCCAATAATTCGTCGACCAGCATTGGGGTACTGTAGGCGGATGAACGGCTTGCCAGATCTACGCCAGCCATTCGTGCGCCGATACTGTCGCACCGATAATATGGCCATCAGCATTGGGGTGTCGTAAGCAGATGAACGGCTTGCCAGATCTATGCCAGCCATTGGTGGGCCAATACCATCGCACCGATAATATGGCGATCAGCATTGGGGTATCGTAGGCGGATGAACGGCTTGCCAGATCTGTTCCAGCCATTGATTGTTTGTTCTTGGGCGTTTTGCAAATGCAGGTCGTTAAACTGTAACACGTAAAAACAAGGGATGAGGTTTCGAAAAGCATATCCCACTGATGAAGCTAAAATTTTGCACCGACCCTCTTTTCAATATTTTAAGAGAACCTTTAAAAGGATATTGGCGACTAGCAATAGTTTTCGATATATCGTATATTGAAAGTTATTTATTGTACTGCACTTCTACTATATTAAATAAACCCAAACAAACCCATCCCACATGGCAAGTGATATGCACATACGGGCGAGCACTGTTTGCGAGGAAGCAGCGCGGCCGGAGGAGTGGGGGGGTATCTATCGGATATATAGATATACTCGTATGGCGTGAAATAATAAACTTTACAATGCGATATATCGAAAACTATTGCTAGTCGTCAAAAATCCGTTAACGGTTTCTCTTAGGATAATGAGAGTAAGTTCGGTGCAAAATTTCAGCTCGATCAGAGGAGTATTCTTTTCGGAACTTCACCCAAAACTAGCGAGTTATTTTTACAGCCTAAATGGACCAAAAAAATTGTCGGTAAACTTTAATGTCACGAATAAAATGATCGGCATAAAAGTAAGGAACGAACAAACGATGGATTCTCTAAGTGTTAGAATGGCTAAGTGGGTAAGGCGCTCGACAGTAGAACGAAAGGCGCAGGTTCGATCCTGATGGAAGGTAAAAACTCTAACAATGCAGAAAGCGTTTTTAATGCAATTATTCTATGTACATGGACGTAAGTAAAGCATAAGAAAACAAAAAAGATACTACTAGAATTTTTATATTCATAAATTGTAAATTTTTTGTTTTTCATTTCCGGCAGCCGTTGCTGGGCCAATATAGGTGTAAGATAGTTGGCCAAGTCTTAGCAGCCATTCATGGTTTACCATTACCAACCATGCATGGTGCGGATCTGGCCCGTTTATATAGCCATTACCGCGCCATCGTTTGTTCTCTGGCAACCACTCGTGGGCCATTACTGTGCCGATTGTAAAACCCTATTTGGGTTTTTGCGAAGGAGACGCGACGACATATAATAGTGGGAATTCGTCGGATTCTTAAAAATAATTAAATTCACAAACTTAACGCTTGTAAAAATCAGATGCCTTCAGCAAAAATTACGCTTATTGACCTAACTTTTATGTAATATTAAGTTTAATTTGAACTTCCGGTATTGGATTTATGACCACTTGCTACGATAAAGCGACGTGGCAACAAGGCAACAGCTGACTGTAGTGCTAACCTCATCTCACTCATTCGAATTTCCACACATATTTTATTTTTAACCGACATATTTCGGCGACACAAATTTTCCACGCTTCTTGCCATTCGTGGCCCGAATACAATGCTTTATATTTCCCGCACCTGACATTGTTTTGACAGATCGACGTTGAAAAGCATGGAGGTTAAACTCGCCTGGTTCAGTAAAAAGAGACGGAGATAGGACCAATGTTGCCAAATATCAAACCTAAAAATACTGCGCGAATCGTTGGAATAGCAATTTTTTCATTTTTCTTATTAAATGTGAACAGTCATCAACGGGAGATATACACCTAGATGGTCGAGGTCGAGGATTTAGAAGCTATGAACATTCCGTCGACCGTAGGAGACCTACACTATGGGCCTGGTATCGATGATTCCATGTAAGTTGACAAATTTCATGATTTATTCATTCCCGAATTTTCAAGCGCGTTTTTCTCAAAACCACGTTTTTCAAATCGGTACCCAACATTTCTCGAAAACCAATGAACCGATTGCCTTCAGGTTTTTTGTGGTTATTCTATACACCATTATCTAGTACTTGTCATAAGATTTTTTTCCGTCACTTAGTTTTTATTTTATAGGCAAAATAATAACTATTTTTTGGCTCAAAAATCACTATTTATGTTCAAACGTCCGCCATTTTGTCATAAATCGATGTTTTCTAAATCGGGTATGACAAGTACTAGATTATAGTATCTAATTTGATAATCCTTTTGGTTTTTTTAGATGATTTTTGAAGAAACGCCAGCGGGTACCGTATACGCAGATTTTTTTACGACGCTCCAAGGATCATACAATATCCTTGTATATTTTTGATATTTTTAAATAAAGAAAATTAAACATATTTTTTAATGTATATACTTTTAGATAATTAAAACCCCAATCCGAAATTTTGAATAGTTTTCGTTGAAAAAATTCACAAAAATGATCCTTTTTCCGGCTCCTAGGTGTATATCTCCCCTTAAACAGTTTACACATGGAACATTTTAGTTATTACAATTTTTTTTTTTGCACATGTTACAAATATAGATTGCACAAGTCTCAAGTGTGATAAGTGGTGTGGCTAGTGTGAAGCGATAGGATTACCTTAAGGAGGTTGGAGCGTTCGCCACAATCCAATATTAAATTTGAATATAATATATGTTATTGTCTAGACTATACTGAGTCTTTACGAATTTTTCGAATTTCTTTTATCACAAAACACCAGCGATAAGAAGTAGTTTAAGGCGGGATTGTCTTTTTTTTTCGCAAAATGTACCGCTTTTTGGGAATTTTTTGTAAAGGAAGTATACAACGGAAAACTTGTGAAACTTGGCATATAGTTTTATTGATCTGTTTACTACATACAAAAAAATTTTTAAACAATTTCATCAAAAAATCCCCGCTTAAACGCGTTTTTCTCGAAACAGCTTTTTCACAACTGGTGTGCACGATTTCTCAAAAACTATTCAACCCATTGCCTTCAAATTTGGACAGAATGCTCAGCTGACATCCTTTTATCGTTTGATGAAGCAAAAAAGCAATACGTTTAATAGTTTTTTATTTATAACAAAAAATCGATCAGTTTTTTTCGAAAAATCGATACTTCAAGTTCAAAACGTCACCAAATCGTCAATTTTTTTTCCCCTTCATCAAACGATAGCTATATGTGTCTAAAGTAAAATGCTTTTTGGGTTTTTGTTGCAGGATGAACGTGAAGGCTGTAATCGTGCACACCATCAAAAAAGGACCATCGCGCGTCGAAGGGGGTGGGAGGCGGATTTCTTGATGAAATTGATTAAAAAATTTTTTGTATGTAGTAAACAGATCAATATAACTATATGCCAAGTTTCACAAGTTTTCCGTTGTATACTTTCTTCACAAAAAAAATCCCAAAAAGCGGTAAATTTTGCGAAAAAAAAGACAATCCCCCCTTAATGTATGTAATTTCACGAACAAGACGTTCACGCTACAGGTGATGGAATTTTTTTGGCTATTTAGCACCAAGATAAACCATTTCTGACAACGGATAAACGCAAACTAAACCTTTGTGAATATTTATTTTAAAAAACCACCCCATCATGCACATTGTAAACCATATATATTGAATATTGCACCATCAAGGTTCGACGAAACATTACGAATCTTGGCTGGCGAATGAAAAGCATTGCTGCCAACCTGAATGTCGGCGAAGTTGCCATATTTCAGTAATACTTAATATTAATTAATGGTAATAATAAAAAATCTCGTGATATAAATATGAATACGCTGTGTTGTATAAACAACTCAGAATGAAATTTCATTATCGATGATGAAAAATAATCATCGATAATGTTTTACTATTTCAAGTTGGTAGTAACACACAAGTTTTTTCTTATTTACGTATTCAATAAAAATATAAAATTGCATAATTTCTCCCTCATATATTTTGTAAAAATTTTCCTAAATTTTGTTTATGAAATTTTATGAAATTTGCCCTTATACATTATATGAAAAATTAGTGTATACAGAATAAATCTATACGTCGTATGCATTTTTTTGCGGTTCATTGGAAGAAAAATTCATAAGCCGTGATTTGACCTCCTTAAGATGTGCAATTTCTATAATGATATTCAATTTTAGCCGATTATTCCTACGAAACTTCCGAAGATGATATAAAGTCGATTTTTTTTAACGCAACCACGGTGCATTGCGCCCCCCCATTATTCCAGGTACACCACGACTCTCACGCACATCCGGGGTGCCCCGCGCCCGCAGTAACTTTATGCATCTCACGATTTCATACACAAACACACACCTACGCACTCAAAAAATGTTGAAGGGGGGACCGGGATTACATCCATTGGTACACTCAGAACATAACCTTCTTGCAATGGTCGGCGGAAAAACGTTAATCCGTTAATCGTCAATTAACGAAGTTTACATATTGCTTAATGAATTAACTTTTAATTTAAATTCAAAAACTATTAACGGTCTTATTAACTTCCGGTAAGGCGAAGTACATGTACCACCTGACATATGAGTGCGAGAGAGATAGCTGACATTTTCGAACAGAGATTTCTCAATGATGAATAATATTTAGGGCAAAAGGAAATCATCAAGCTCTGCGTCAGAAAATTCTCTAGAGCCTAATGCTTTGTTTTCCTTTAAAAATTCAACCATCTCTGAGAAAATAGGGTTGAAATATTTTTCGAGATATGTTTTTTAAGTATTGAATTTCGAGTTTCCTTTTATTTTTATAATATGGAAACAACCTTAATAATCTACTACTCGACTTCAGTAGTACGCCATATAGTTGACGCTTAGCATCGTCGCATTTTCGGTGGCTGTCATCGGTTCCACGCGCCCAGCTTATTATTTTTTGAAGCCGGTTAACATGGAGAATGAAAATACTGTGGAAGTTTATCAAAAGAGTAACGGGATTGTACCTGAAGTCCAGTTTAGAGACAAATGTAGATTCCGACGGACAAGAATTGGAAAATGAAAAGATAATATTGCGATTGCAAATAAAAAACGCCGCGTTGAAGTTAACCTCAATGTCCAATGTCCAATCTGTCCAAAGTCAAAACATATTTCATCGATTGTTACGTTATTTTTCCCTTTCCCAATTTTCACAATATTTGCAGGTATAAAACGGAACGTTTATTTTATATGACGGTTCTCCCATGCTGAATTTATATATAGATGCGTTGTATAGGTACATGTCGCCAGAAAAATTGAGATGCCTTTGCTGTACGTAAAAGAACTTTAAGTAAATATCGACGAAAGGCCGTTTATAATCCATAAAAAAATGTACGGCTTCGCACAATCATATTTTTAATTCGAGTTGAAAATATCCGATAGACGAATCAAATTTGCGCGGGTATCCGGCGTTGCCACACGTCGAGCAAGATGGCTGCTGTTATGTCACGAGAAGTCTCGCTCTCCGAAAACTTCGGGTTTTGCGACTTTATTTCTAAATCTATTGCTTATTTCTGCGGTGAGCTTTTCAATTCAAGGCGCCTTATCGATCACAAAGATTCAACGAACGCAACCATCAGTTTTTTTTACGTGTTTCTTGGCCCCAACTAGCACAAAAAAAAACGATATATGAGAGGACAGGCACATTTTGTCGTCTACGTGTGACTAATTCACAAACTTTAACAATTAATGACTCGGAAAGTGCACGGTAAATCTCGTGGAAACTCCGCATACGCATGGACGAAGGTCTCGGCAATGCTATAAAAAAATAGGGCTTTTATCTTGAACTCGCTCCAATCACCGTACCTCCTTAATTTAAGTCCGTTACTTCGTCGTCGCGACCAGGAAGACTAGAGGTAAGGAGAACGAACGCCTGTGGCGAGCCCGATCCAAAAGCGTCCGTCAAACTGTGGATTTTAGTAGTTAGTGTTTTCACGGCGCGCGTCGCTAGTGTTCGACCACACCGAAGTGAACTAAGCGACAAGAACACAACTGACCTCATGTGTCATCGATGATTCCCGCTCGTCGTCCGTGTTGGCATAAAGCATGTCTATCCAATTTTGCAAATTGTGTTAGATGTGAAAAAAAATAATTGTGTCTCGGTATAAAATATATTCGGTGATCTGCGGCGAAAACAATCAATCATAGGTAAGAAAAATAGTACTTACATTCACAAAAAGAATGGATTCGTTTTATCGTACCATTATCGTACTGAGTGAAATAAAAATTATCACAAACGCGAGATATGGAGCAAGTGTCCCGTCGATGAGACAAAACGTGCAATGTATGGATTTTTCATATATTGCACGTTTTGTCTCATGTCTCGAAAATAAACAAAATGTTTATTTTCGAGGCGTGAAAATAGGATGCCAAGTACATAACGAAGAGCTCACGAAGAGAGTGATAAACTATTATCTCGTCATGAGAGGACATTTTCTAGCGCGATCGGTCAACGAAAATAATCACGCAAGGAAAATCAAAACGAAAGACAATAGGAAAAAAATCAAAACTGTAAGATCGATTTATCTGTACAGTATGTCATAATGTGCAAATATGATGTGTGATAATTTGTAAATCTTTTGTTTGAATTCAAAATTCTTATGAATTGTCTTGTGTCTATGTTTTTACTGCTTCCGCAACGAAAAAAGAACATTCACTTAATATCTGTATTTCGTTATTATTCTTTATCTGTACAGCGTATCATAATGTGTAAATATAATATGTGGGAATTTGAAAAATTGTTATGAATTTTCTTGTGTCTATAAATAAATTGTGTTTGTTACGGTTTCTGCAAGGAAAAAAAACTGACTTAATTTCTGTATTTCGTTATTATTCTTAATCTGTACAGCGTGTCATAATCTGTAAATTTTTTGTCTGGATGACAATTTATTATGACTTTCCTTGTGACTATAAATAAATTTTGTTTGTTACTGCTCCCGCAACAAAAAAAACATTGACTTAATTTCTGTATTTCGTTAGTTCCCAAAACTATGTATATATGAGAATTCTGTCTATCTATATAGAAATTGCCTTCATCAACTGGTTGTACAATTTATTTGATGAAATGATCGCTCCATATGAAGTAGCAAAGGGTGCTTTTCGCATATCGTACGGCACTGCCTTTACAATTCATTTGATCAAATTATCGCTCCATATGAGGGAGCGTATCGTACGGCACTTGTTTGTTGCTGACTTTACTTCGGTGCGGTAGGAGAGCAGCGCCGCCCTTCTCGTCCTCGCTTTTGCGGACGTTTCGACGACACGGCGTTCGTACTCCTTACCTCTAGTCTTCCTGGTCGCGACGCCCGCCACGCCCATGTGGCAGGCGGCGAACGAATGAAGTGCGCGGCGCAAGTGCGAGTGAGATGAGTAGCTACACGGACGCTATGCATAGCGTGGGTGGAAGCAGAAACCCTATACTGCGTTCAACAAGAGAACGACACACTTCCGAACCCAAATTCGTTCGGTGCAGTCAGAGCCCGCCGCTTCTTTACCGTCTCTACTTAGTTTTTTTAATTTACTTTCGTTACCTAGCCTACCCTACTAGGCCTTATTATACTGTACATCCAACTCCTGTAGTACTATGTGCCCATGCTGTTATAAAAAAGTAGTTATGTATTAATCTGACTATAAAATCCTTATTTGACTGGTTAGTTTTAAAAATAAGTGTTAGGTACAACATAATAATAAGAATTACCTACAATTTCATATAAATTGTTAACTTTAACTTGCGTTAATTTTTCAAGCAACTACCGCTTTAACAATTAACGAAGTTAACTCTTCGAGTAGCGTAATAACGATTAACAAAGTTCATTTTTGGATTAACTTTGCCCACCTTTGCCTACTTGACATAAAAGGTGTCTCAAAATGACCTGACATTTCAAATTGCGCGCCATTGTTTCCGTGGCGAACATAGAGTACTAATCTTTGTCAACTGGCATCACGAAGTATCGAGGTTTAGTCATGGAGAATTACACGATCGAGCACTGCATAGAAATTGCTATTTGCTGCATCCTTACCCTACCAAATAGTAATATAGTTCTTGCAGACGCAGTTTCACAATCGTGTTATCTCGCGCCCCGGCGATGTGAATTGGCCATCAATATCGTGCCATTTAACGCCATTGGACTTCTCTCTTTGCGGTTTCCTGAAAGAAAAAGTGTATGCCAATGATCCACAGATCATTCCGAAGCTCAATACAGCAATAGGGAATCGGAAAACTTTCGAGATAGTGTTTAAAATTAACCATAATGGATATATATTGCCATTTTAAGTACCTAAAACTATATCTAAATGTAATTTTTTTTAAATCGCCGCGCAAACCATACACTACGCCATCTCAGAACGCATGACGTCATATGTGTGTAAACAAACGACAAACTAACCTCGAAATCAAGTGTAAGGTGTTATTTTTTACGTTTATGTGAAATTTGGGGTTCCTCGTTAAATCCTAGTTCCAAGTAAGAAATAACGTAAGAGAGAAAAATACGCGCACGGAAACGTTTGCTTACACACGAATGACGTCATACGCTGTGATTGTTGTTTCGTTTGAGGTGAAGAACAGATTCACAATTTTTGAATCATTACATTTTATTTATTGACTCAAAAGTATAAACCATTATTATTTAACAACAATATTGATTGAACGATCGTTTTTATTATTTAAACATTCATTCTAACTACATTTTAGATTTCTTTCTGATTACTGTCCGATTGCCTATTGGATGCACCATTAAGGGGCTATACCAGTGTGAACGCTGAAAATTTGGGTGATTTTCGGGAATTTTTTGGAAGAAAGTACTCAATTAAATGTTTCGGAAAATTGAGAATATGGTTGGCTATATTTGACCTATATTACAAAAATGTTTCATAGAAAAATATTGAGATTCGAGCGACTTATGCGTTGCCTTTGGGGAGCGCCAAAAAAAAGTTCCTCCACTGCTGACATGATTCCGGCCGATTGAGTAGCTGAAACCGAAAAAGGAAAAAATGTCGTTAAACTGGAAGGTATTTCCTGTACAATGACGTAGGATTTTCGAAAAATATCAAAATCTAACAAAATGGCGTTGTTATGAAAAAAAGTATTTTTTCTTGCCTATAAAATGGTCGTTTTTTCCAATGCCAAATCGTCAATTTTCATCCAATCAAAAATATCCTACGACATTGCAGAGTAAATATATTCAAGAGAACTCAGTTCAAATTTCAAGTCAATCGGATAATTGCTCTTTGAGTTACAATGTCAGCAAATTTGGAAAATCTCATTTCGAGAGAAACGCGTTTAAGGCGGTCCTCTAGTTTCTCGGGTCGAAAAAATCAATTTTTTTTTTTCATCAATCACATCTACAACATGTGTAGAAAATGTGTGCCAAAGGATTTTTCGATATTCGAAGTGGTTCACAAGTTACGGCCCTGGAACGGAGCAGGTATACGGAGCGGCTTTCGGTTATAAGTTATAAGTTATAAAGCCAATTTATGAGGATTTATCCAAACAAGAATTGTTAAGCAGATGCCTGGGAGCGGAAACTCAAAATAATAACGAGTGGCTCAATTCGTTAATCTGGAGTTTTGCTCCGAAGCGCCTCCATTCTGGGCCAAAAGTGGTTGAAATCGCCACGTTTCTCGCTGTCATAATCTTCAACGAAGGATTCAAATCTATCCTGAAGACCTTGGAAACCATGGGAGTGAAAATCGGCCCACAAGCTAAAGGATATGTTCAACAGTGTGGTAGCTCTCGGATCGACCGTTCAGAAAGGCGCACGAGTGATGTTGTAAAACAGGCCCGAATCGCGAAAAGGGAAGACGGAGCAGCTCTGCGTGACTTCCAAGAAGAAGAGGAAGGCCCATTGTATGGTCCAGGCATAGCAGATTGACGGTGAGATGTAATTTTTAGTATAAATCACATGCGCGAACTTTCAAACGTGTTTTTCTCGAAACACCATTTTTCGAAACGGTCACCACGATATTTCAGAAACTACTGCACCGATCTTGTTCAAATTTATACAGCAACTTTAATATGTTATAAGCCAGCAATTGAACTAGGATTATCATGATTGCTTCGATAGTTGTTTTTTGTACGAGCGAAAAACTTAAGAAAAAATGAGTAAAAAATAGAATGTAATTTTCAAAAGTGTATAAAAAAAGTCAATTTTTGTAATTTAGAATTCACTCTAGATCAATCGCTAGTCTTAAATATGAAGATTAAAATGCCGTTTGGTTTTTTGATTTCAGATAAGCAGAACAGCCGCAATCTTGATCACCGTCAAGCACCTCTTTTACTTGATGTCTTCCTGTCGGCCACTATGACTTTTATTCTATTATATATTTTGACTTCCAAAAATTTGTAAAGCTTATTTAAATGTTAATAAAGATTATTCAAAAACAATGAGATTGATTATTTCGATGCTTTGCCTGTAAAAAATTATTGACGAATCCGTAAAAAAACAGCCGAGAAACTAGAGGACCGCCTTAAAGATTTAAGTATCGATTTTTGCAAGATAAAATGATTAGGCCTTGAAATTTTTACAGTATATTCTTGAAAGTATAAATCGTCGAAAAAGGCGGAAAAAATCGATTTTTTAAAAGTGTCACACTGGTATAGCCCCTTAATGAAATTAGTCCGCAGTTATGCCAAAATTTTATTGAAAATTTCTTTAAAAGAGTGAACGTTTGTAAGTAGGGACGAGGCGGCGATTTATCAGCTATTGTGCTCCACACATAACCTCCACGTTTGTACCTTATATTAAAATAAAAATATTCGTACTTTTCAAATAATACGTTATATTAATAAATAAAAATGTCAGGTCATTTTGAGACACCCTATAGTAGGAGCAGAGTAAAATAAATAAGTTCTAAAGATCCATATTTGGTAAACTACTGCAAGTCGCAAGGAATTCGTTTGCGGAATTCTTTTAAACTGTCACAAGGCAGGTCTGTGTAAAATTTCAGCTTGATCGGTGGTTTACCTTTTTCGGAACAAATACAGGTCACCTCGACTGGTACAGTAAATTATCGCCCATAAAGTGTCGTTCATTAAAAGTGCGGTGCCTTGGTTGATTGAGACTTGCATTATAATAATAATAAGGTCGTGACGAGGATTCATTTGAAGAGTAAACACGGTTTTTTTGTCCCCCGTTACACGACTCGAGTTAACTCGAATTTAAGGACGAATGGACCAATTACAAATCACGTTGCGCGCGGAACCCCTTTAAACTCGGGTTAACACGAGTTGTCTAACTGGGAACAACAGACACGCGGCACAGCCTTAACGGCAGGTAATCGAAAAGTACTTCTCAATATACTGCTAAAATATCAAGCCGAGTTACCGAAATTTTAACCAAAAATCGTCCAATTTATACGGCACTCTATAGAGACGACATGCTGGCCACATTTCAATCTAATAATTTATACACCAAATAACTCTAGATGTCTGATATATACTGCTCTATAGGTACAAAAAATTCTGAAGATTCCGCAATGACAATAAAAACAGGGCGCTCACATAATGATTAAAGACAATATCAATGATAAATCTTGGAAAAATTTGGCTACCAGAAGAATTTTCGTACCCGCTATTCAATGAAAATGTAAAAACGTCTAAAACCACTAAATTCACGCGTAATTTTCAAATCCAGTTCATCGTTGAGTACAATAACTGATTGTAACTTATTTTTATTAAGCGCCACTGTAATTTACCAATGATTCAGAAGGGCCCTGCTTATGCCCCCACAAAATACGGGCCTTCACGAAAGGAATACATCAATCGTCTTGAGAGATGCGTTATCCAGTAGGGTCAGAGTAGGATCAGTGGCTCATTTTTTTCAGAGGTCTATAGCTGCCTAACCGTTCACACAATCTCAATGAAACCTTGACTAACAAGGGGACCTTACACGCTGTCACTCACGGATTTTGATAAGTCTCCGATATGTTGTTGAGGGACCTACCCTGAGTACCTAAGTAAAGGGATTTTAGACAACGCTTTTTAGTTTTCGAGAAAAAACGTTCGAAACTTTAGCTCGTAGCTACTAGTAGCTACTATACCGGTACGGTTGCACCTTTGTCGAACCAGCGGGCGTGGCCCAATGGACAAGATTCCCAGCTCTGACGCTCGAGGTCCAGGGATCCAGTCCCGTGATGGCGTTTTTTTTCACAAAATATAAATAAATTCGATGGATGATGCAAAACCGTCTAATTATTTATTATTATTTTATTCATTTATTAAAAAAAAAATTGATTCATTTTCATCAAATTCATTTATTTTCGGTGGCGACTTGAGATAGCGCACTTGTACAAAAAAAATCTTCAGCTAAGAACATCGCAGTAAGTTTTTTTTTTCCTACACGGATACTCACAGGCAAGGTGGAAACGCCCCTGAAGCTCGAGCCCCAACAAAGTAGAAAAAATGTGCATCTTTCGAAAGTGGCACTAACGAAGCAAAAAAAGTGTGTAAAAAATCAGCGATGAAAGCAAAGGATGAGGCAATGGAATGGTTTCGTGTCGCAGAAGAATGTTGAAAATCACACTTTTATTTAAATTCTTGCTTCCGGTTCCGGGTAATACATTATTTTCATGGGTTCTTAAGTCAGGACTCGCACGTAGATTTTTCAATTTTATATGCTTTCGTATGTGTCCATGTTACAGTGTTAGACGAGGGCGTTTCGCCTGCGACGAACCTTCGGATGAGAGTTCTGAACTTGAAGACGTTTTACGTCTCGTGCAATTTTCTATGAAAGTTTTCCATCTGAAGACGTTTACGAAGAAGGAACTTTGGACATTTCTACTAGAAGTTGTCGAAAGTATTCCTATGATTCTCCCGTCATAGACAAGTGGCGCACCGCGATCGACCTGTAATGAGAGGCGTATAAAGCGAGCTATACAATTATATGTACATATCTATGGCTGATTCAGTATAGCCAGGCAGATGAAAAAGTAGGAAGAATCTAATCTAAGATGTCCGCATTAAATTTTTAGGGACGTGAACAGTAGAAATATTCGCGTGCAACCATTTTTTTGCTTATTGACAATGTCATATAGAACAAATTGTATTCCGTGAATGAGCTACTTGATGTGACTTTCGAAATAACGATGTTGTTTTAGAAGTTAAAAAAATCCGCTCTATCTTCAATTAAGGAGGTACGGTGATTGGAGCGAGTTGAACATAAAAGCCCGATTTTTTTTTATAGCATTGTCGAGACCTTCGTCCATTCGTATGCGGAGTTTCCACGAGATTTGCCGTACACTTTCCGAGTTATTAATTGTTAAAGTTGGTGAATTAGTCATACGTAGACGACAAAATGTGCATGTCCTCTCATATATCGATTTTTTGGTGCTACTTGGAGCCAAGAAACACGTAAAAAAAACTGATGGTTGCGTTCGTTGAATCTTTGTGATCGATAAGGCACCTTGAATTGGAAAGCTCACCGCAGAAATAAGCAATAAATTTAGAAATAAAGTCGCAAAAACCGAAGTTTTCGGAGAGCGAGACTTCTCGTGACGTAACAGCAGTCATCTTGCTCGACGTGTGGCAACGCTGGATACCCGCGCAAATTTGATTCGTCTATCGGATATTTTCAACGCGAGTTAAAAATATGATTGTGCGAAGCCGTACATTTTTTAATGGATTATAAAGGGCCTTTCATCGATATTTACTTGGAATTCTTTTACGTACAGCAAAGGCATCTCAATTTTTCTGGCGACATGTACCTATACAACGCATCTATATATAAATTCAGCATGGAAGAATCGTCATATAAAATAAACGTCCCTTTTTACACCTGCAAATATTGTGAAAATTGGAAAAGAGAAAAATAACATAACAATCGATGAAATATGTTTTGACTTTGGACAGATTGGACATTGGACATTGAGGTTAACTTCAACGCGACGTTTTTTATTTGCAATCGCAATATTATCTTTTCATTTTCTAATTATTTTCCGTCAGAATCTACATTTGTCTCTAAACTGGACTTCAGGTACAATCCCGTTACTCTTTTGATAAACTTCCACAGTATTTCCATTCTCCATGTTAACCGGCTACAAAAAATAATAAGTCGGGCGCGTGGAACCAATGACAGCTACTGAAAATGCGACGATGCTAAACGTCAACGATATGGCGTACTGCTGAAGTCGAGTAGTAGATTATTGAGGTTGTTTCCATATTATAAAAATAATAGGAAACTCGAAATTCAATACTTAAAAAATATTTCTCGAAAAATAGGCCATATACATATATCTAAAACGTGGCGGTATTGCGGCGTGAAATAGACTCCAAGTTTACTAGCTAGTCATCACCGTACCTCCTTAATCTATACACTTTTGATTATTATTGTTTTTAGAATACGCGAATTTGATCATCCACAGATACATTTCATCTGCTTGTTGACAAACATTGGCCGTTAACGTATTTCATTCTAGTCAGTAGAAACGTCTTTGTGGCTACGTGTTGTAGTGCACAATGGTAATGGGCCCCGTGATGCCGAAGCGATTGTGCATTCGACTGTTTAATGGAAACATCGCACGTTGAATAGAAAACAAATATTCACGTGATCAGTACAAGAACAGGTTACCCGACGGGAGTACTCACGAAGTTTATTCTTTTGCCGCGTGGAACAGTTCCATAAAAGATCTTATCTAAATCGTCTACATCGTCGGAAGCTGGAGCGAAGGGGGACATTTTCACCGACATCTGTTTCAGACCAGTGTTTCTCAGTATTTTAAATGTCGTCAATGTGGCGTGTTCGGTATACGATACATCTGTATTTGGCAATGGTATTTCCCTTTGTTTTTCGTTCGATTCGATGTCCACCATTAACTGCAACGTTTCGGGAGAAAACTAGTCAAACGTTCAGGCTGTTAGGTTTAGTTTTATGCGACAAGCTTGATTTAGAGAGTAGCCATGGAACTAAAACAGGATCCACATAGTTCATTCGTGATTTAAGAGGTTTTCTCACTTCAGGCGCTAGAAAAAGGCTTTTTTCATAATTAAAAAAAAGATTTATATTATAGATATTGATATAAAAATTGTTACATTAATAAATACACTTTCGAAAAACATTTAAAAAATTGTTTTTGTGTATTTATGGGACCCAAACAAACATTAAACGCGTTTTTCTCGAAACAACGTTTTTCGACGGCTTGTTGATAAAATCTTCGAAACTGCTGAACCGATCCTTACGAAATTTTAACCCCATATTCTTTACAACTATGGCTATAGCGCATATCAGGGATTGAAAAAATAATTATATTTACTATTTTTTTTTACAAAAACGGTGAAAAAAAAATGTTTTTTTTTTGTTTTTTCGAAAAATGTCCGCCACTTTGTTATTTTTGGATAAATCAAAGTCGAATGATATGCGCTATAGCCATTAACATAATGAATCAAAAACCGTTTGTTTTTTTTTTGTTTCGGATGATCCATCTCCGAGATTTCATCGACCTACAACTTTTTTAGAACATTTTTTTAATTACCATTTTCGTCTATAAATAGTGACTTAAATAAATATATATGTTTTTTAAATGTATTTCGACAGTGTATTCATCAAGTGTAACAACTTTTATATCGATATCTATAATATAAACCTATCAAAACAATTAATGAAAATAGCCTTCTTTAGCGTCTAAAGTGAGAAGACCCGTCAATAATTGAGTGTTTCGATATATTAAGAATTCTGATGACGTACAGATTCAGACTCGTAAATCAAAATGATAGATTGCCTGGAATAAATATTTTTCGTTCTCGTACCGTGATGACAGCTATGTTGCACCAAAATTTTCCCTTTAGGATAAAGTCTTCGTGTGGAGAGATCTCCATTATCCCGTGTCCCAAATCTACTTGTTTTGTGTTATCAGTACCGGTTATCACCCTTGTATCATAGAGGGGATTGAATGATGCATCCAAGACACAATCTGCCGCGGTAAGCACGTGTTGCGTGGTTATGAGTGCACCGCAGCAAACATGACGCCTGCCTCGTCTCAACGATACGACATAAAGTGCCGATTCAATTTCGGGGCCGTCTCCATCACCAGTACGCTTCAAACGGATACCCATGGTTTCTACGGCAATATGGGTCAGAGTCAGGGTCAGACATGGGTCTGAATTTTTGAGCGGCAATACTATGAATGTTTTCGAAGCACATTAATATGGCGGATTTTTGCGACCACATTGAATGAACATATGATGGATTTCTTACTAATCATATGGAATATGTACCTACACGTCAATTGCGATAACCGCAAACTTTTTCTATCTAGATAATATGAATATCCACTTCCTAAAAATTGCCAAGTGTGATCTTTGTTACAGAAGCATCAAGCTTGGAGGAAACATACTTTGACACTTGCTTCACGCAAACACGACTCTCTTATCATCCAGAAGCGAAAAAAATCGTTTAATTGGAATCATTGCCGTCAGCATGTCGATTAAAAATACATGCAATCGGTAACACAACGAAGTGAACCGTGAAAACCCTATACAGCATGCATTCGAGGAAGGCAATGAGATTGTAAACAAGAGTTGTGATGAAATACAATTGTTGACGATTTTTTGGCGATCCTAATGTTTGCATTTACAAAAATGCTGACGGACGTAGTCGCTAACATCAAACGATCAATTTAGAGCATGCGAAGGTATCTCCTCTTTTATGGTTACGTTACGTTATACGTATCAATTGTGATAAATAATCATTCAATAATGGCGAACCTCTATTACTTTATCATTAATTAATTTGTTATTGAAACTTAGGTATTGAAGCTCTTTGTATTGGCTTTACGATTGGTCGTTGATGCAGAGAGTCACAATGCTTGTCTAACAAGATTCTCGCTCTAACCTCACAAGACCCATTTTAAATGTACTTACCGCCTACTGCGAGGCAGACGAATAACAAGATTGTCTTCATGGTGGGTGGTCTTCAAAAAATGCGGTGGGCTTGCAAACGTACACCTAAAAGTATTTTTGTCAAAAAATGCCATTGTTACATTTATGTACCAGAACGAATGAAAAATGCAATAAAAAAGTACGAAATGTACTTCAAAAACTTAAGGTATTCCTTTCGCGGACGGCCATATTTTGTGGGGGCATAAGAAGGACCCATGTGAATCGTGGGTAAATTACAGTAGCGTTTAATAAAAATAAGTCACAATCAATTATCATATCCAATGACGAACTGAAAAAAAAAAAAATTTCCCGCCAATTCCGTAGATTTAGCGATTTTTACATTTTCTCGAAAAAGTCGCGGCTACGAAAATTCTTCGGCAAGTCGCAGTTTTTCAATTTTTATCGTTAATATTTTCGTTAAACGTTCGGTGACCCCCTGCTCTTATTGTCGTTACGGAATCTTCAGAACGTTTTACACGCGCGATCAGTTTATATCAGGCATCTACAGTTATTTAGTGGATCAATTATTAGATAGAAATGTGGGCCCCGTGTCATCTCTATGAAGTGCCGTATAAAGGAGACGATTTTTAGAACCGTGATTTTTCGTTCAACGTTCGGTAACATGGTTTGAAGTTTTTACCAGTATATTAAGATTTATTTTTACTTCATTATAGACAAAAATGAATTAATTGTTAAAAATTCGGGTTCGCAAAAGGAATACCTTAATAACTGCTCCGTTCGATGAGTTTATGATACCGTTCGAAAACTTTATTTAAGGGAAGGGTAGGGGTTTGCACATTTGAAAAATCGATTTTTTCGTATTTTCTTATAGTTAAACATTTCAAGAATATAAACCCAAAATGTCAAGTCAATCAGAGCAAAACTCTCGAAGTAATTGACTATTTAGTCCCGCTCCTCCAACACTGTAGCTCCGACGTCTCTAAACTTCAAACGCGTTTTTCTCGAAACCACTTTTTCTAAGTCCGAGTTCACTGCCATTTGAAAACTACATGACCGATTTATTTCAAACTTGGTACACACTTTCTATATATAAAATACCTCCCCAAACGGTTAGTTAGAGTTTTTTTACATTAAGGCGGTTTTCCACCCCCAAAATGGCGGAATTTTCTCGTGAAAGATAGCACTTTTCACTTTGCATGACCACCAAAAATTTGGAAATAAAAAAAAATTATCAAAGACCGTTGGGGGGAGGATTTGATGATACTTTGACTAAATTTTAATGATACTTGATTTCAGATAATTTCTAGCTGAGATGCAGTGAACACCGCAAATCGTATTTTTCCAAAGGCGTTCTTGGAATAGCTTTGTCACCGGCTTGTTTGTGGATATTTTCGCGTACTATTTTCACGGAATGTTCTTGAAATGACACTTAACAATGTACAAAAGGTTTCAATAAATTTACTCTATCCATATGGATGAATAAAAATCGCAGAAAAGTGTTTTTTTCACGCTGAAACCCCTACCCGCCCCTTAACGAAATATTAAATTCACTCAGCTAAATCGATAGGTCATTGAAATCGGCCATTTACACTGAGGAAAAACTCTATGATATTTAAAACAAATACCCGTGGTAAAGATAGATATAAAGAGAAATAGCTCATTGCCAAAATAATATAAGTATAGCTGTCATAGTTATACATAAACCCAGCCAGTAAACGATGATTACTACATAAGTAAAAGTATATTTATATATAGCTGAATATCTTTTAACGGGAACTCTTTCAATTCAGGTTAAAACGGTCATCTGGGGTAATTCTATTCGTAAAATTTTCATTCGAGAAAAAAGTTACCTTATTGATTCAGGTGAACTTCCTCTGCTTGGATGCTAGATCGCGATTCAGGTGAACTTGCTCTGCTTGGATGCTAGATCGTGATTCAGGTGAACTTGCTCTGCTTGGATGCTACCAACGTTGAAGGCGCGAGACGGAAAAAGAAAACAATGTGTGATTTTAAAACTCTGCTCAGATTTATATAGGCAAATGTATATGCATCACGATGCATGGCATATGAATTTCCACCTATGTGCGACTAATTATTCACTTCTTCATCGCTAGTCCGAGTTCTAACAATGACCAGTGAATTGGTAAGATGTCACGTAGTCCGAGCGTTTCTTCGAAAGGAGTTATCGCAAGAACCACCAATCGCTCCCACCTCTATGCATATTTTACGCAAATACATCGTCGTCTCATAACCTGAATGTAAACGAATTCTCGGAAATATTGCTTTTTTCAATTGAGAAAATGTACGAAATCGTTCTTTTTACTTATTGCTAGTACACAGATGGGATCATGAAATACCGATTGCAAATATCATGAAAAAAAAAATCACTGCAGGAGGTATTTCCCAATTGATAGACCAATCAGTTTTTTTTAAAGTAATGGGATCTAAATTTATTTGAATACGATTAGTGCTTTTCAACCGATTGTATAGTATGTTTGGGAAAATAGCATCGCCGTTACCATCTATTTTTAATATTCCATACACGATAAAAAGTAAAGAATAAACACGTGAAGGCATATTAGCGGGTCTACATAACCTTGGGACCCAAAAAACGGGTAGATTTTCAATATTTTAATCTGATGACAGTATCGGGAAGACGCGGTAGGATTTTTACACACAATTAATGTATGGTTTTGCCAAGTGTGATTTTTTTATGGGATGATCATCTACCACTCCTATTTTATTGCTTACTTTATTTTTTCCCATTCACATACGTGGACCAGGGTTTCTACTTGTGGAAGACATGCCAGGCGATTTATGGCTGTGTACCCCTTGTTTGCTTCCCTCCCAACATTTCCACATCTCATTCTTGCCCACTCGTCCTTTGTTTGCCCTTTTCTTTCCTTATCCTTCCAATAATCTTCAGATCCTCAGCTCTCCTTGATGTCTGTGTACCCGCTGCAGTACGTTGACTTCATTTTGGTAGTCCCCTCTATTGCCAGCTCTACTCCTCCCATACCCGCGTTTCTTATTTTTTGCCATATTTACGCATCCCCCGGTTCTTGCATGGCTAATCTCGTTTCTTTTCCCCATTTTGTTGGATTTTCGTTCATAATGTATCTAGCTTCCTCCCTTCAGACAAACCTGTGGCCATCTGTAGTTTTCCATGTCCATTACTTCATGAAGTTATTATTATTTACACATAGTGCCGCCGTCGTTGCACTGCCAATCGGTGCAAGGCTAACAGCTCGGATCGATGAGTCTATAACAATCCGCTCAAGAACTTAATTTTACAAAAGATAAAATTTCCTAAGATCAATCAATTAAGCTTAGAAATTGGTCGTTTTCACTGAGGGAAATCTTTATGGAGGTTACCATGGGCACCCGTGGTAAAGTTAGATGTGAAGATAATTAGTTTGTACACAAGGCAATACGAATATAAATAACACAGCTGCATTAGGATGGGCTGGCCAGTAAACTGGGATTAGTATCAGTATGAGTATACTTATATACAAACATACAATATGTATATAATAGAGGGCTCATATACAATTATTCTATTAGTATTCTATACATATACACATAATTATAGTCTTTTAATAAAATCTCTTTTGACGCATTTTGAAGTCAAGAAGATAATGTTGGTAATTGTTGGGACTATAAATAAGTCTCCGCCGTTTGACAAAAGATGGCCCCACCAGGAGGTTACGGTTGAAATTGTCCGATCTAAAACGTCATCTCATAAGGTCGGGCATCTGGCACGACCATTACCTTGAAATATTAGCGATTTTGTATCAGCATCACATCATTTTTTCACATGGTGAGGCTGCTTTAAGTAAGAGAAATTGTCGTGAGTGGTTTCAAAAGTCTAAGAACAGTGAGTTTGACGTCGAAGACAAAGAACGTAGCGAAAGGCCGAAACGAAGACGCGGAATTGGAAGCATTATCGGAGGGTCATTCGTGCGAAATTCAAGAGTTCCCGCTAATGACTCGTATTCGGCTGAAAACTCGACATTTTCGCACGAGAATTAATATGTGATGCTGATCCAAAATCGCTAATATTTCAAGGTTATGGTCTTGCCAGACGTCCAACTTTACGATATGACGTTTCACATCTGACAATTTCTACCATACCATCCTGGTAAGGCGATCTTTTATCAAACGGCGTAGACTTATTTGTACTCCCAATACATTTTTCAATTTCACTTCGCGAAAAATTTACCTAATTTTTATATCGCTGGATCTGTGTAATTAAACTTTGCTACGTCTTAAGTAGAGAAATATATATATGACCCACGTTGCGAAATCATTGCATATAAATTTCCACCTTTGTGCAAATAATTATTCACTTCTTGTCGCTTGTCCATGGTCTAACAATGAGCACTAAATTGATAAAACGTCACGTATAGTCGTCCAGTCGGAATATACGGAACTGTTCGGACGTACAGTCGGAATGTACAGAAACTCAACCGACTTCTATTCTCGGAGGCCAGCACGTTGTCAATTTTTTTGTAGGATCTTTGGCTTACCAGGAATGTAACCGAATAATAATAATAACCTAAAGTTTCCCAAAAAATGATGTTTTGCGACCACCAGCGACTATTAAAAAGAAACTCCGTTTTTTAATGATGTCTTTATTGGAATTGGTTTTATCGAAAAATGCTTCCTACAAAAAATGTTCGGCATAATGTCATCTGTACAATCAGTCCTGTACAAAAACCACAAAGGATTGTTAGTTTAACGGTAAATCACCGGTGAACGAGAACTTTTTGCATGTGATTAGTTTATTAGTGAACTTAGTGTTCTGAAACTTCATCAGCATCTAGAAGAATCTATCCCCAAAATATATCTTTCACTTTTATTGTGCTAGGTCATATAGTTAACGAGTAATTACCGATTTATGTAAATCCAGCACCTCCTTTTGCATCCAAAATCCAATGCAAAAAAGTGATTTTTACGATAAAATATTTTTTTCGAAGATTCGAATGTTTTTCCCATAAACAAATTCAATTATGTACTTGAATTTTAAGGTTACTTGAAATACTCTTTTAGATTCTTGTAGGACTCTGTAAGATTCGCAATTCCCAAAAAGAAAACTAACTCGATATCTTCATTACAAGGAAAGATATAGTCATTTTTACGTTTCTTCAATTTGATAATGTTGTTATCAACATTCTCGCGATTTTTTTAAATTCTCCCACCGGGGCACCCCTCGCCGCAATTTCAATAAGCTAAATCATTTTAGCTTGGAAATTGATCATTTACGCTGAGGGAAAACTTCATCGTGTTTGCATGGGACGTAAGTGAAGTTTACGTGAAAACGTAAGCACCCGTGGTAAAGATAGATTTGGATATAATTAACTTGTTGGCAAGGCAATAAAAATATAGTTGACACAGCTACACTAAGTCGGCACAGCCTGTAAACTGGTTCGAATCAGTACCAGATACTCTTTTAACGCCGGTCAAAAGAATAATGTGGGTAATGATGTTTCTTCAATTCCAATTTGAGAAGAATGTACCTAATTTCTATGTCACTGTCTTTACATGATTAACCCTGGTACAATCGGGCTTCGGACGAACGTGTGGGAAGAAACGTCTCGCTCGACGTAAATCTTTACTACGACCTAAAACGCTATGCCGGGTGTCCCATTTCAATCTTACATCTGATTTATCTCGAAAAATACTGCTCCGATCAAATATTGAGTATAGAAAAAGATGTAGGGTTCAAAGGGGGACGTTAAAAAATGTCTTTCGGTGCAATATTCAAAATGGCGACGTTAAGATGGCTGACATGTTTTTTCAATGGGAGCATCATTTTTTTCACCAAAAAATTAGTCGGGCCGAAACTAACAACTTTTGTACGATTTTTCAAAAGTTTTATGAAGTCTATAATTTATTATTTCTTCGAATCCCCCTTTGTACCCTCAAAGTATCACTACATTTAATACTTGATCGGAGCAGTATTTTTCGAGATAAATCAGGTGTGAGATGAAAATGGGACGCCCGGTATAAATCACGATGCGAATTCATTGCATATGAATTTCCGTCTTTCAGCGAAGAATTATTCCTTTCTTCGTCGCCTGTCGGTATTCTAACAATAAACAGTGGATTGGTAAAATGTCACGTAGTCCGGGCGTTCATTTGAAAGGAATTCTCACGACAGCTACTGATAATCTCGCTTATTTCTACGCTCACGCGATCCGAATACCAACACTTCGATCATCTCGTTACCAAAACATACGCGACTTCTCCAAAGCATCATTTTCTTTAGTCAAAAATATATATGTAATTTAATTTATAATGTAAATGAAAATCGCCATGATTGTTTTCTTTTATTTAGCACAAGATGAAGCAATGGCGTAAAAATTACACAGTTCCCAAGAAGAAAATGTAATTCCGAACGATTTTGCGGGATTCATCAAGAATTTATCTTTTTTTTTCGAATGAATTAATCTGCCGACAAGAACTTTGATCTTATTAGTGTTGTCCAAACGTTTGTTCAGTTTATTTACTAATATAGTATCGCCATTATAATGCGAAAGTTATCATCCGTCGTCGTCATCAGAAAGTTATGGGTTTTTTATAAATTAAGTGGATTTCGACGCGCTTATCTTTTTGGGTAAATACGATACGAATGACATTCCTGGAGTGAATTCTCTAATTCTGCTCTTCCCGATGACAAAATGGAACGCTCGAAATAACATTTTTATGTTCCTTTGTCTCGGCGTGGCAGTGTAGGTTATCTGTCTAATAATCAATGTTAACGGCCACGAATCTTGCGTGCACCTGTAAGTTTCATTACACCAATCGGTGAGAAGGCATCAGCTTGTGGTTTTCATATACGTGATTTCCGTTTTGCTCGATTTTCGCTGATTATTCCTGTACAACTTCCAAAAAAGAGAAAAACTAGAAAAAATGAACTATAAGAAAGAAAACCCCAGTGCTTTGGAAGAGCCAGGGACGTTGCCAGGGCTTGCCTGTAGTGGGGGGGGGGGGAGGCAGTCGATATGGAGTAATTATTAAATAACTTGTCTAAAAATTTTTATTGACTTCGATCATGTTGAAACCGTCTGCCGTACCTACAACGTTTTCGCGGCCGTTCAGCTCGTCCGTAGCCTTTACATATCCTGGCATAGCAACTCTGAGCTCACTACATTGGGCGTCAAAATTAACGCTTTGGCAATCCTAAGAATAAAATAATAAATATTTTGGGACGATCAGTATAATGTGAAAATTCGCGTTAAAGTTTTGCCGAATAGGGGAACTCGGAGCAAGACGAATACGCGGGGTAAGATGAATCAAAAGTCTAGCCACGAAAGAGGCGTACACACATTACATAACGCAAAATTTCCCAATTTTTATTCAAGAAATACATTAAAAAAAAGTTTCCTTCAAATTTTGCTTGGGGGATGTGGGAAACCTACTCTGCAATTTCTTGCACAGTGACTTTCTTCCTTAAGGGAGACTTTGTCCTTGAAATGCAGCGGGAGATGTTAGCGGCTCAATATGAGCAGCTAGAAGAAGAGGAGGGATGCCTCTATGGACCAGGCATTGCCGATTAGCGGTAATTATAAACACATTTGTGTAAATACATTACAAACCTTTAAAAGCGTTTTTCTCGAAAACGCGTTTTTAAAAATGGCTGACATTCTCCTGACCGCTGTAATTAACATATCGACCTGAAATTTGGAGAGCATACTCAGAAAATATGTCTTCACGGAATGACGGATTGTTTTTTCGATAGATACATTTTTGCATTTTTTATTTATCTTTTTATGCGAAAAAAACACGAAAATTCGTTTTTTTTTTAAATTGCCGCCATTTTCCGAAATTTGTACTAAACGAAAAACCCATCCGTCATTCCATGACCAAAGGGTCACAGATTGATAATATGCTTTGAATTTGTGTTTCAGATCAACCAAGAGGGGGCAGTGATGTCAGCCGTTTAACTCCCGCGATTTGAGGACCTGTTTTCGCGGAGCTGCAACGGCCGCCATTTTGGTTTTTTTTTCAAAAAATTTTTTTTTTGACGTTCTGTAGATCATGAATAAAAGCAAGAAAAAAACCGCACTCAAAAAGCTTTACTCGTTTCCTTTAAAAGAAAAAAAATGTAAACACCTGAAATATGGCACTCGAAGGACAAAGTCTCCCTTAACTGACATTGCGTATAGAAAGCTGTGAGCTGTCCACGTTAAAATTGCACGCGCGGTTTAATTTAAAAACTTGAAAGTGCAGAAATGTTGCTATTTCTGGCAGTTTTAAAATCGTGACGTAACGCAAACCTTGACGAACCCCCCTACATTCGTAGACCATAATGCCTGGCCGACCCCCCATTTGCGTTACGTAATTTGCGTACGGCCCCTAAACAGTGTGTGCGAGCACAGTGCTCCCCCGTTGGAGTTTGGCGGGGCGGCGGTGAGGCGAATGAGTGTGAAAGTATCAACTGTGGCGGAAGCACGCTTCTCGAGTGAGAAAACAATATCATTAGGGCCCAGATGTTGAGAAACATGCTAGGTTTACGAGTTTTTTTTCGAATTTTTGGAAAACGTACTTGGAATAAAATAGTTTTGCAAAAGATAAAATTTACTAAGATCAATTAATTAAGCTTAGAATCTGGTCGTTTAAATTGAGGGAAAACTTTATGGAGATTACCATGAGCCCCGGTGGTAAAGATGGACATGAAGATAATTACCTTGTACGCAAGGCAATAAAAATATAATTGACACAGCTACATTAGGATGGGTCGGTCAGTAAACTGTGATTAGTATCAGTATAAGTATACTCATATAAAAATATACAATTACTATATAATAGAGGGCCTATATACAATTTTTCTATAGGTATCCTTATAAGTACACATGTCCAAATATTGTAGTCCTTTAATAGAAACTCGTTTGACGTCTTTTTAAGTAAAAAAAATAATGTGGGTAACTATATTTTTTCAATTTCACTTCGCGAAAAACTTACCTAATTTTTTTTTCGCTGTATCGTGAAAAATGTAATCGCTTGATGTGAAACTTTGCTACGTCTTAAGTGGAGAAATATATATAATCCACGTTGTGAATTCATTGCATATAAATGTCCACTTTTGTGCAAATAATTATTCACTTCCTCGTCGCTTGTCCGTGTTCTAACAATGAGCAGAGAATTGGTAAAATGTCACGTAGTCCGGGCGTCTATTCAAAAGGCACTATCGTAAAAATATGGCTAATACCTCTTACCTCTATGCATATTTCATCGAAATACATTGTCGCATTATAACCGGGGTGTAAGCGAATTTTCCGAAAATTGTTTTTTTTTTTTTCAAAACAAACGTAATTCGATTTATAATGTAAACGAAAATAGACATCATTGATTTTTTACTTATTGCCAGTACACTAATGCGACAATGAAATACCGATTGCAAAGATCGATAAAAAAAACACTACAAGAAATATTCCCCGATTCATTGAGCAATAATTTTCTTGAAAATCATTCGACCTATTGATGATAACTTGAAAATAATTAGTGTTGCTCAATCGATTGTTTAGTATATTAAAAAAAAATAGCATCACCGTTAGCATCTATTTTCAATATTCTATAGGGTGTCTCAAAATCACGTGACATTTAATTTATTATTAAAACGTATCATCTATTTGAAAAGGACAAATATCTTTATTTTTATATAAAGTACAAACATAGAGGTTATGTGTGGAACACAATATCCGATAAATGACCGCCTCGTCCCGGTTTGCGAACGTTCACGCTTTTGACAACATTTTTAAAAACACTTTGGCATAATTGCGGACTATTTTCATTAATGGTGCGTCCAATTGCTTCTTCGAGCTCCGGAATGGTCAGTGGATCATTGGCATACACTTTTCCCATCAGAAAACCCCAAAGAACGATGTCCAATAATGGCGTTAAATCGCACGATCTTGGTGGCCAATTCACATCGGCGCGGCGCGAGATAACACGACCAATAAACTTCGTCTGCGATAACTGCATTGTTTCGCTTGCAGTGTCGGAGGTTGCGCCAGCTTGTTGAAAGAATATGTCTTCCAAGTCCATGCCGTTTATGCCATATATCGGATATTGTGTTTCACACATAACTTCCATGTTACCTTATATTACCAATCCACCTTATATTAAAATAAAAATATTCATACTTTTCAAATAAATAATACACGATATTAATAAATAAAAACGTCAGGTTATTTTCAGATACCCTTTATGTACGTTAATAAGTAAAATAAATGTGCGCGAAGGTATATTAAGGGGTCTGCATGATCTTGGGTTCCAGAAAACAGGTCGAATGTCGATGTTGTCTTTTTATGCTGAGAGCATCGGGATGGCGAGGTCGGGATTTAGCACACAATCAATACATGGTTTCGCCAAGTTTGAGCTTTTTTTCACGAAAAATTTTGAGAAACAGTGGAGTTATTATTATTTAACCAAAGTGCTGCCCTTCTTGCATGGCCAATCGGAGCAAGGTACTGCACACGTGTGTCCAAAAGAATTTTCGTCCAGAATTTCTACAGCCCATATATGTATTGGAGGGACCAAAAATTGCAATAAAAAAAGTATGAAGTATACGTCAGGTATTAAATGACAGCGAGGATCAATGAATTTATGACAATCCGTCCGAAATAATTGTACAAGAAATAAAATTTACTAAGCTACATCATTTTAGCTTTGAAATTCAGTCGTCCAGACTGAGGGAAAACTACATGGTATTTACAATAAGCACCCGCAGTAGAGGTGAACATAATTGGCTTGTTGGCAAGGCAATACAAATATAGCCAGCACTGCTACATTTTCTGCATACATCTTTTGTCACTGATCAAAAAGATATTGTGGGTCACATATAATGTGGGTAATTATATTGCTTTAATTTCTATTTGAGAAGAATGTACCTTATTTTCAAGTCATTGTATTTAAGTAATTAACCCTGGTATGATCCTGCTTCTGACGAACGGCGCGAAGAAACGAATGGCTCGATGTGAAACTTTACCACGACTTAAAAAGGCGATACCGGGCGTCCTATTTTAATCTTACACCTGATTTATCTCGAAAAAAAACTGCTCCGATCAAGTATTGAGTATAATAATACTTTGGGGGTTCAAAGAGAGAGGTTATAAAAATATGATTTTGGTCCAATATTCAAAATGGCGACGTTAAGATGGCCGACATGATTTTCTTTTAATCGGAACATTACGTTTTTCACCAAAGAAATTGTCAGGCCAAAACCAACAACTTTTACACGATTTTCTTACAAAGTTCGTAATTTGTAGGTTAGAATACCATTTTTACTGTTTCAGGGCAATCCAGGATGTACCACGAAGAGGTAGAGTCTTTAACACCCCAAGTGTAAGTGGGCGGTTGTGAGTTTGTTTGGGTTTGTTTGATGACGGAACTGACGAGCCGCAGAGACCTTGTATGGATTTCTTTGGGTTTGCGCGGGTTATCCAACGAACCCGAACAAACAAACACAAACAAAGTCACAGCCCACACACACGCACACTTACGTTTGGGTTTGGTTGATAACGGACGTGACGAGCCGCAGAGGCCTAATCCTTTTTGGGTTATCGAACAAACCCAGATAAACTCACACACACGCACACTTACACTTGGGATGTTAAAGAATTTACCTCCTCGTGGTACATCCTGGATAGCGCTAAAATAGTGAAAAATTGTGTTCTAACCTAAAAATTATAAACTTCATAAAAAATCAATTCCCTACAAAAGTCGTTAGTTTTGGCCTGACAAATGTTTTGATTAAAAAACGTCATGTTTCCATTTTTTTCAAGCATCTCGGTCATCTTAAGGTAGTTCTGTAGTTTTGATAAAATCCTAGGAATTGTCTGAAATCTAAGTACAGTGTAGATATGACCTTCATGGACTGATGCCCAAAAATTCAATTCGCTTTACCGTTTAGTTCATGAGATAATTGCAATTGAATATGGGGATTTTTGTACGCGATCCCGATACCTCACACGTAAACCGATGGGAGTTTGCTCGCATTTGTCGATACAGGTTCCAAACGGATCTTAGAATTTCAAAATAAAAACACTCGTGTACGCAGTACTATTGTGGGATGGATTAAAAAAAAATGACAAAGTTTGACCGTTTAGTTTCGGGGATGTCGACTTATGAAAAAAGGTAATTTTATTCCACACCGAACTCGGGCCCAACCATTTGTAACGGAATGGCAGAAGTTTACGATGCAGCCAGCTGATCGGCGCGTGGTCTGGGAACTCCAAGCGTGTTTTTTTCCGAGTTCTAGTATTTCCGAGACAAATGTGAAATAAACTTATTCTGCAAACAAATTCAATTTGTTCAATTTATGCATGTATTTCTCTTTGTTGCAGCGAATACAATTTAAACTGTCAACAAGATGTAAATTCGTGATCCGGCGTCCTTCAACAGCGAATTTTTGTTGCTGATCGTTGAGGTTATGGTTATTCTCATCGCGTTTAGCCGCATTTGCTTTACACATGGCTGCCACAGCTTTCAGTGTTTTCGTCTTTTTTCCTGTGAACTTTCCTTTGTATCGCATTTGGGTTGACTTTTTCACGCTTTTTTTTTATTTATATGAAATATTTCGCGAAAGACGGATCGTAGGAAGCTCACCGCTATGACTGCAGGCTAATCGCGTTGTTGCCACGATTACAGCGTCGCTCTCTATACGAGTATGAGACCTATCTATGCATGAGATGAGAATGCGTGGGACATTTAGAGGGTACAAGCTCTGTCAACAATTTACAACCAACAGCATCGTATAGGCATTGGATGTTACTATCGCTTCGATCGAAACTTTTGGCTCATACGTGTACCTACAGTACTACCTTGGCGTCACCATTTTCAATTTTGGATCAAATTTTTTTCCCGATAGACCCCCTTTGAAGCGTAAAAGTTTCACTACACTCAATACTTGATTGGAGCAGTATTTTTCGAGATAAATCAGGTATGAGATTTAAATGTGACGCCCGGTATAACTCACGATGGGAATGCATTGCATAGGAATTTCCATCTTTCAGCGAATAAGTATTCACTTCTTAGTCGCTTGTCGGTATTCTAACAATGAGCAGTGGATTGGTGAAATGTCACGTAGTCTTGGCGTTTCTTTAAAATAATTATTACTACAGCTACCAATAACCGCGCCTATTTCTACGCTCACGCGATCTAAATACTGCCATTTCGATCGACTCGTAACCGAAACATACGCGAATTCTCCAAAGCATCATTTTTTTATTAAAAACCTATATGTAATTTAATTTATAATGTAAATGGAAATAAAGATTATTGTTTGCTTTCATTTAGTACAAAGGTGGAGGCGTATACAGAGTATCCCTCTTATCTCTGCCACCCGAAATAACTCGGCTATTATCGACGTCACAAAAAAATGTTCCAGCAAAAAGTGTGAAGGGGGCCACCAAATGCGACCAATTTTTTTTATTTCGGTGGAGGCGCTGACGCACAGTGAAGGTCACCTCCACGTTATCAAATGGAATTGTACTTTTTTTCATCCATCTTGTGGAGCACCTCAAGCTGCATGAAAAACATTAGGGGCAAAAAGTCGTTCAAGGTCACTCAAGGTCAGTATCGATTATACATATCTAAATATCTCGGATCACTACCAAATATTTCGCAGTGATCCGAAATATTAATATTTGTATTTTATTTTAATAGGTGTTCGAAATGACCTTGAAAGACTTTGATACCCTAATTTTTTTTATGCACCTTGAGGTTATCCACAAGATGGATAAAAAAAATTTACCATACCAAAAAGTGGAGGTGACCTTAAGGGAGACTTTGTCCTTGAAATGCAGCGGGAGATGTTAGCGGCTTAACATGAGCAGCTAGAAGAAGAGGAGGGATGCCTCTATGGACCAAGCATTGCCGATTAGCGGTAATTATAAACACATTTGTGTAAACACATTACAAAACTTTAAACGCGTTTTTCTCGAAAACACGTTTTTGAAAATGGCTGACATTCTCCTGATCGCTGTAATTAACATATCGATCTGAAATTTGGAGAGCATACTCAGAAAGTATGTCTTCACGGAATGACGGATCGTTTTTTCGATAGATACATTTTTGCAATTATTATTTATCTTTTTATGCGAAAAAAAACACGAAAATTCGATTTTTTTTAAATTGCCGCCATTTTCCGAAATTTGTACTAAACGAAAAACCCATCCGTCATTCCATGACCAAAGGGTCACAGATTGATAATATGCTTTGAATTTGTGCTTCAGATCAACAAAGAGGGGCAGTCAGCCGTTTACCTCCCGCGATTTGAGGACCTGTTTTCGCGGAGCTGCAACGGCCGCCATTTTGGTTTTTTTTTCAAATTTTTTTAACGTTCTGTATATCATGAATAAAAGCAAGAAAAAAACCGCACTCAAAAAGCTTTACCCGTTTCCTTTAAAAAAAATAAAATGTAAACACCTGAAATATGGCACTCCAAGGACAAAGTCTCCTTTAACTGTGCGTCAGCGCCTGCACCGAAAAAACACAGTTTGAGAGAAGTTTCGCTGCGCTACGACGTTCCGAAAAGCACTCTACATGACAAAACATCGTTATCAAACCTCGGACTACCTTTGCTCCGGGTGTTGTGCAGATTCTCCATCGTTTGTCGCCATTGCGAGATGCTGCAACAAAACGATCAGTTGCTAGGAAGAGAAAAACCGACAGAAGTGAAATTCTGACTTTATCACCGTGCAAAATCGTTGCCGAAAAAAAAGAGAATGAAAATAACGTTAAGGACAAGCAGAAAGGAATTGGAAAGAAGTTTGAAACAGCCCGTGAAAAAATGGACATGTATAAACATATGTAATTATTTATACTCATATGTACCATTATATACAATTATATATGCCTTAACATGACATCATGAATGATCATATATGTAGATATATTACCATGCATAGTATTTATTTTTTTCTAGGTGTGGACCATATATGCCCATGTATGTTCAAAAGTTGGTACTCTGAACACGTATAAGAACATATGGTTGTATATTTGAACTCATGTATGATACAACATGTACTATATATTATCATATATAATTGTATATGAGACCATGTATATGAACCTATATATGACGTACAAACTATTTTGGTGTCATATATAATCATATATGTAATCGTAATTATCCGCAACAACCATATTTGAACGTATATAATAACGAAAACATATATGACCATGGATATTATTCCATATATAATATCACTACGGACTATTTTGATATCATATCATGTATCATATATCATATATCAGGATCATGTATACTGCGTGTCATCATTCAAATAATACTGTCCATAAGCAGCAAAATCAGCATGTGATGCTGATAATATTTTATTGTTTTATTATAAACGTACTAAAATGGTGATTTAAATAATTGTTAATATATATACAAATTATAAATATTTTTTCGGTATTATTTATTCACCAGCATAATATCACAAATAGATGAACACATATTGTACTTCTTCATATAATCATATTTCACACTTGTATTATAAAAAGAATTATTTGTACATTTGTATCTGTATACCCGGGAAAAAATGGACATGTATAAACATAAATAATCATGTATGATCCTATCATAAATGATCATAAACGAAATTTGTCTCTACATAATCATATATAGTAATGTATAGCCATATATGATCACATGTAATCATATATGATTATATCTACTCATATATTATTGCATATGCAATGGTATATATGCTTTGTAGTCAATAATTGCGATTTTTTTCATAGACATAACTAATTATGAAAGGATCGGGTTTTTACTCATTTCATGAAGTACGTATTCATCTAGTTTTATACCAATTGTTATGACAAAATCTTGAAAATTAACCGAGATATATGGCTTGATTTGACGACGAAAAAAAAATTCCTCTTCATTGTCCCATCGATATCTTTATGAAAGGTTATCTGTTAATTAAAAGTCAACAATTTATCGATATCTATACAAATGTAGCTACCGTTATGCGTAGCCGTTTTTCTATTTTGGTTTTTTTTTTACAAAATGCCGACAGTTTGGACATTTCTTTCTATTTTCAAGGCCCTTTGTCTGTATTCAAGCAGTCTTTAAAAATAGTAATTATCAAATATTAAAAACGCGGATACGTACAACCCTAGTCACTGCAATTACAAAAATGTTTTTTAACAAATTGAAAATCGGTTGACAGGTTTTTAAGGGGAGGGTAGAGGTTTCAGCGTGAAAAAAAAAACACTTTTTTGGGAATTTTTTTCATCTATAAGGATAGAGTAAATTTATTGAAACCTTTTGTACATTGTTGAGTGTCATTTCAAGAACTCTCCGTGAAATTTGTACGCGAAAATATCCACAAACAAGCCGGTGACAAAGCTTATCCAAGAACGCCTTTGGGAAAACACGATTTGCGGTGTTCACTGTATCTCAGCTAGAAATTATCTGAAATCAAGTACCATTAAAATTTAGTCAAAGTATCATCAAATCCTCTCCCCAACGGTCTTTGATAATTTTTTTTTTCATTTCTAAATTTTCGGTGGTCATGTAAAGTGAAAAGTGCTATTTTTCATGAAAAATTCCGCCATTTTGGGGGTGGAAAACCCCCTCAATTTAAAAAAAAACTCAAACTGACCGTTTGAGGGAGGTATTTTATATATAGAAAGTGTGTACCAAGTTTGAAATAAATCGGTCGTGTAGTTTTCAAATGGCAGTGAACACAGACTTTGAAACAGTGGTCTCGAGAAAAACGCGGCGCCGGCTTGTTTGTGGATATTTTCGCGTACAAATTTCACGGAATGTTCTTGAAATGACACGTAACAATGTACAAAAGGTTTCAATAAATTTACTCTATCCATATAGATGAAAAAAATTCGCAAAAAAGTTTTTTTTTCACGCTGAAACCCCTACCCTCCCCTCAAGAATTCGGTCGGACAAGGTTGAAAAAACTAGTTTCGAGAAAAACGCGTTCAAAGGCTTCGTTCCGTGTTTCTTGATGTAAAGTTATGTTTTTTGTAGAATATTAATAGTCACATTCATGGAGGCTAGAGTGGGAGGAGGGCGATCTGTGCATTTCAAAGTGGCTACAAAAATGTGGTCAGACCGGGATGGCGCCACTATCTCTAAAACCTCGAGCAGGAAGCTGAGTATCGATGTCGTGTAAGAGAGATGGAAGAGGATCGAATACGCATCCCAGCAAGCAGTGCAGCGAGATCGCGCGCAAAAGTTACCCCCTCTCTGGTCTCTTACGCGCCCATCACACAATCATAGTAGCGCGTGTCCGTGAGCAAGCGACGCTCGGACATCTTCGGAAAGAGCCGAGCGCGCCGAAGTTGCCCCACCGCTCCTTCGGCAGCTACACCAATACATGGACGCCGAGCTCGTTCATGTGCGGCCAAGCCGAAACGAAGGCTTCAAGGGAAAAAGCAATGTGAGCACGACTCGCGCGTGACGTCGACCGACGGAACGCGCGAGGCTTTTAGATGATTTCGATGCTTATTTAGCTCTTGATTCTCTGCGTTATCAATGTATACAAAAAAATGTATCGGGCACCCTGACCGCTTATTTTTTTAGTTTATACGTTAATTTAAATATAATTATGAATCCAAATTACAACTTATTTATCTTCTAAAAAATTGTTTACGCTTTACTCACACCCGTCCTTATGCCAAATAAATTATAATTAATAAAAGTAAGCGGAAATATATTTACATTCGTATTATTATATTAATTCTCATAGTTTCATCAAGCGATAAAGCATTATCCCCGAAAGCAAGCCAATCGACCATCCGGCCACGGATGGTCAGTACCAGAAAGTGCATATTCTACAAGCAATGGAATGGTCCCGTTGGTAGCGTTCCTGGCTTCGGTCCGCAGGGGCGCAGGATCGTTCCCCGCGCTCAGTGCTTTTTTTTAAATTATTATTACTATTAATTCTTGTTTGATTAGTTATTTTTATTAAGTTATCATTATTATTTTTATTATTTATCTTTTAGTGCCTAAAAATGTATCGCACACTCCGACCGCGTATTTTATTAGTTTGTACGTTAATTTGAATGTAATAATAAATCTAAATTACAACTTATGTATCTTCTAAAAAATTGTTTGCGCTTTACTCACACCCGTCTCTATGCCAAATAAATTGTAATTCATAAAAGTAAGCGGAAATATATTTATAGTCGTATTATTATATTCATTCTCGTAAGTTACGATTCGCGGCCGGATGGATGTGGCTTGTTTTTGGGGATAATGCTTTATCGCTTGATGATAGTATATGAGAATGAATATAATAATGCGAATATAAATATATTTTCGCTTACTTTCTATGAATTACAATTTATTTCGCATAGGGACGGGTGTGAGTAAAGCGCAAACAATTTTTTAGACGATAAATAAGTTGTAATTTAGATTTATTATTACATTAAAATTAATGTACAAACTAATCAAATAAGCGGTCGGAGTGCACGATAAATTTTTCGACACTAAAAGATAACTAATTAAAATAATAATGATAACTAATAAAAATAACTAATCAAATAAGAATTAATGGTAATCAGAATTTTAAAAAAAGCACTGAGCGCGGGGAACGATCCCGCGCCCCTGCGGACCGAAGCCAGGAACGCTACCAACGGGACCATCTCATCGCTTGTACAATATGCACTTTCTGGTACTCACGATTCGCGGCCAGATGAGTGATTCGCTTGTTTTTGGGGATAATGCTGTATCGCTTGATGAAAGTATGAGAATTAATATATATTTTTTTTATTGGTTTTTTCCTTAGGTACACGCTTTTCGCGTTTGTTACCTATCCTTTCCCTTCATTGTGCCCGTTTCTTTCCTCTACTGTTTAGTCCTTTTTCTCCATGTCCCCCCCCCCCCCCTCTTGCGGCCGCAGCCGACTTCCCCCTCTGTATTATATTCATCATGACATTTCTGTCATGGGTATAGGGAAACTGCGGAAAACCTATATCAATACAGCCGATCATCGAGTTCGCCCCCCAGTCGTGGAACTAGTCTTATTTCGCCGCGAAATGCCGAAGAAAAACATTTCACGACGAAATGTACGGCGACTGGGATTCGAACCCGGGACCTCCCGTCCGCTGGTTTAGTGGCGAGCACGCTAACCACTAGACCATCGCACCGGTAGAATTAATATAATAATACGAATATAAATACATTTCCGCTTACTTTTATGAATTATAATTTATTTGGCATAAGGATGGGTGTGAGTAGAGTGTAAACAATTTTTTAGAAGACAAATAAGTTGTAATTTGGATTTATTGTTATATTTAAATTAACGTATAAACTAAAAAAATAAGCGATCACGGTGCCCGATACATTTTTTTGTATACATTGATAACGCAGAGAATCAAGAGCTAAATAAGCATTGAAATCATCTAAAAGCCTCGCGCGTTCCGTCGAGTGACGTCACGCGCGAGTCGTGCTCAGATTGCTTTTTCCCCGAAGCCTTCGTTTCGGCTTGGCCGCACATGAACGTGCTCAGCGTCCATGCATTGGTGTAGCTGCCGAAGGCGCGGTCGGGAAACTTCGGCGCGCTCGGCTCTTTCCGAAGATGTCCGAGCGTCGCTCGCTCACGAACACGCGCTACTATGATTGCGTGATGGGCGCGTAAGAGGCTAGAGAGGGGGTAACTTTTGCGCGCGATCTGGCTATATATCATTTTGCATCTCTCTCGCACGCAGCCTACTTCTCAAGTATCATGCTGCCTTATGCACAGTTCACTTCTCACTATTTACTTGTTCCGTCTCTGTCAGACGCAGCTCACTTCTCGACGTCTTAGCAATAGTGGCGCCATCCCAGTATGACCACATTTTTGTAGCCACTTTTTTCAATTCTCTCCATAAGAGATCGGACTCCTCCCCCTCTAGCCTCCCTGGTCACATTGAAGTATCTAGTCGCGAGCGACATGACGGTTCTTCATTTTTTTCGGCAATTTATACTTGCAATGTGACCGGTAATTTATACTGCTTTTTGACCGGTTATAAAACCGCCAAATCACCGGACAACTTATTCAGCCACCCGGATTCAAAATGGCACACTCGATAGGGCGCTCGAAAATTCTCATTGGCATAGTAAACATAACCTGACAACATAACCTCCTCGTGACTTATAATTTCGCGGTCGTACGTAAATAAAACCGGATGAAATTATGTCTCGTCGTGAGGGCGATGTCGATTCCAATGGAATGCAGAATATAACGGACACGAAGAGCATTAGCCTCGATAATTACCGTAAGCTCGTTAAATCGTACATCGATCTGGTGAGTTTCGGAATTCGCGAACAAGTCAAAACGTCAATGACTTTGTTTTTCACGTTTACCGTTCGCTCTTCTTTGTTTTTCCGATTTGCCCAGCACCTGTACAGCGCCGCTTTATTTTGGGCCGACAAAGTCGTCTCGCTGAGTAACGAGGAACCCAAAGACGTGTGCGCTCTGGCCCAATGTATGTACCTCATGAAACAGTATCATCGGGCCGCTCATTTGATAAGGAGTCGGAACCTCGAAAAGGTATCGTTTGTATCCACAAGACGGGCCCTTTTTTTCTCTCGTAATGAACAAGGATGAGAGTCTTACGGAAATGCTAGTGTGGCGATGAAAATTGGAGGCTTTATTGCTGCTTTTGTTCCAAGCATGAACGCAGTATTCACGAGCGATTAAATATTGCAACTCTTTTAATGCGCAGTAGTTTCACACGCGTTCTTATGAGCAGACGTCTTACTTGCAGATGTGACAAGAAAAAGCACTGTGAAAAAACGGTACAGAATGGTTTGAATCTTTTGTGTAGGTAATCGATCTATGAAATAAGCCGTTTTGAAAATTTAACTATGATTCAACATGTAATTCCAGTGCAATTGATCGTAACGAACTGAAATTTTGCTATTACAAAGTACAGCAACGCTGTGAGCGATTCTGCCGCTCGCAAATTGCAGTGCTCGTGAGATACAGCAGATTCATGAAAAAGTTTTGCTCTAATGAAATTAAATATTGACAAATACGGGTGAAACAATCATTGAACTAAAAAAACACTTTTAAGTGGAAACTGGAGGCTTAGTCGACATATTACGCTTATGCCTGACTTTACTTTCGATCGGGGACTGGCGGTTTTAAATTTTGAATCGTAGCTTCGTTTACCTGCGATCGTGTCTTCGTACTTTCTCGAAAAAACTAATTCTTAAGGGGCCACATCTACCTAGAGGCCTGAAAAAAATTGCCACATTCCGACATTTTTTCTGGTTACAGCTTGGTGAAAAAGAAACGTTTTTCTTTCACTCAAAGGTACAAATATTGAGAGACTTTAAAAAAAATCACCACAAAATACGGAAAAAAAAAAAAAAATCATGGCCACCGACAGATGGTGAAATTTTTTTGTCGCGACATTTGGCGGTGGACCCTCTCCAGCTTGAATGGTCCATCTGAAATCTAAAAATCAAACGTCTTAATGAAGGTAACAATAAATACTAGTCATCGGCCATCGTTGATATTAAAAGTCATTTTTTTTACCAACATGGCGACAAATTGAAACTCGAGCATACAAAATCCATGAAAAAAGTCGTAATTTTTAGGTAAGTATAAAAAAATAAAGATCGATTTTTAAAAAGTGAGATCGTCAACGACTTTTAAGACCTTAGGCCACAGTAACGGGTCCAGAATCATGTGCGAATTTAACAATTTTTTTTTGTATGAAAAAGTGATTCACTCATAAGATTAATTACACATCTATTTAGTATGAATATAAAAAAACTGTTAGAAAATATATATTTTTTTTTCGATGTACGAAATGGCCGATTACTAGTATTTTCTTTTGTTACCTTTTTTAGGCGCTCCGCGGCGTGACATTTAGCATCCACAATTTTTCACCTAGAACGAAAAACAAAAATTCTCGTCAATCTACATTAGAATACCTAGAGAAGTACGTACGGAATTTAAAAAATATTGTTTTGTTCAAAAGTTGTAGGTATTTGAACTTGAGAAATGAATTTTCAGTGAAAAATTTCGTTATAACTGCTCATAAAATGAAAAGTTTTCGATTAATCAGGAATTCCGTAGGTACTTCTCTGCGAAATGCAATTAGGAACACAACTTTCAAATTTGAAGTAAATCGAGTGAAAATTGTTGAGGTTATTTGTCACGCCAATTGGAAGAAAGCTGTTTCGAGAAGTTTCGAGTAGTCGGCCATTTAGTATATCGAAAAAAAATATATATATTTCCTAACAGCTTGATATTCATACTAAATAGATGTGTAATTAATTTCATGAGTGAATCACTTTTTCATACGAAAAAAAAATGTTTAAATTCGCACATGATTTTATACCCGTTACTGTGGCCTAAGGCCTTGAATGCTTCTCATCGTATCTCCTGTGAATTTTGGAAATAATCCATCGAGAAGTTCTCGAGATATCATGTCTACTGACATGTATTCGAAAAACAGTATTTCGAGAAAAAACGCGTTCAAAGTTTGAAGTATGGTGCTGCTACCGCTCGCCAGGCCAACTGTTAAAACCTGTAGCTAAAAGATGAATATAGATGAAAGATGGTACTATCAAATAAAAATATTTTCGGAAAATGCAATTTTTTTACCCTAGATAGATGTAGCCCGCTAACTTCCCGCAGCCAAGTTCCATACAGCGCTGAATGTCGCATCTACGGCGAACGGTTGCAATTCTTGCTTCGCAGTCTACGCGTCCTCTAGTGGCTTGTGCTTTGCAAATTGTAGCATGTTTGGATTTCATTGAAACGATCCTCTAACAGTTCTTTCTTCTAGACGAACCTCTCCTGCCATTACTTGGTGGTTAGGAGTTTGTTGGAGGCCAAGGAGTACAACGAAGCTCTCCAAGTGATCAAGGAGTCGGAAGTCTGTCCAAGCACGAGCCAGTCTGGTGTCAGTTTTATGGATCATCCTCTCATGATGCAAGACGCGCCAAAAAATGTTGGTACACGGCAGAGCTACTTTCGCGCTGTCTCAGATACTTTGAGATAACAGTTTTATTAAGGCGGGATATACATTTAGACAGGAAAAAATAAGCAATATTGAGGAATTTTTTAAACTAAGAAATAATTATTCTACGATTATCAAACTTTGGATATACTTTAATAGTATATTTACGTATACAAAACAATTTTTTTAAATTTATTTATCATCAAAACGGCGGAGATATGTGACGGTAATTAAAAAGCAGAAAATGCAAATTTAAAAAAATTGCACGCTTTTATTTAAAAATATCAACCGTTTTCGCAACATTTCTGTAAAATGTGGATTAAAAAAGTCATTTTTTTTCAATTTTTCAATAACAATTCTCGACAAGTAGAAGGTAGCAATATTATCAGTATTTCTACCAAGTTTCAACTCAATTAGCTTAATAGTTTTTGAGTAATCCTGCACGCCAATTTCGATAATGCAGTTTTAAGAAAAACGCGTTTGAAGTTCACGCCCGCTCCGAATCCGAGCGGTGAGGCACAGCGTTGACGGGCTGTAACGTTTGAAGTTTTTCGAATTTCACTTTGAAACTCTGGGAAAATATTCCACATACATAGTTCTATCGTTTAAGGGGAGATAGACACCTAGGAGCCGGAAAAAGGGTCATTTTTGTGAATTTTTTCAAGGAAAACTATTTCAAATTTCGTATTGGGGTTTTAATTATCTAAAAGTATATGGGGCATCCCATACCAATTCGACCTGGGTCTGACCCTCGACCCCTCAAATTTGATTCCCGACTTTTCCTATCATTACTCTCACTCTATCAAGCATTTACAATTTTTTTCAGATTCTTCAAAATAAATTTGAGCGCGTCATGAATTTTTGAATTTTTTTTTTTTGAACACCTCGATGGCTGTAATCGAAAGAGCTGAAAAATTCCCAAAAATACAGTGTCAGATATAAAAAATGTTGGTGTAAAATTCATAATGTCTGGGCTTTTGCTTCAACCCCTAATTAGGGTTTTTGTCAACCATGATTAAAAAAAAAATCGAAAATTACAAAATACACTTTAGAAAAATCAGAGAAATTTTGTTAAAAATCTGGTATTATGCATACAAAATTTCGAGAAACAGTCTACAGTAAATTGACCTCTGCTTCTTATTTTTTCATTTTTTTTTGCTCGAAAAGCTCAAAAATGGGTTGAAGCAAAAACGTAGATATTATGAATTTTACACCAACATTTTTTATATCTGACACTGTATTTTCGGAAATTTTTTCAGATTTTTCGATTACGGCTATCGAGGGGTTCAAAAAAAAAAAATTCAAAAATTCATGACGCGCTCAAATTCATTTTGAAAAATCTGAAAAAAATTGTAATTGCTTGATAGAGTGAGAGTAATGGTAGGAAAAATCGGGAACCGGATTTGAGGGGTCGAGGGTCAGACCCAGGTCGAATTGGTATGCCCCATATACATTCAAAAATATGTTTAATTTTCTTTATTTAAAAATATCAAAAATATACAAGGATATTGTATGATCCTTGGAGCGTCGTAAAAAAATCTGCCTATACGGTGCCCACTGACGTTTCTTCAAAAATCATGTAAAAAAATGACAAAATGGCGGACGTTTGAACATAAATAGTGATTTTTGGGCCAAAAATTAGTTATTATTTTGCCTACAGAGTAACGGAAAAAAATCCTATAAGTACTAGATAATGGTGGATAGAATAACCACAAAAAACCTCAAGGCAATCGGTTCATTGGTTTTCGAGAAATTTTGGGTACCGATTTGAAAGACGTGGTTTTGAGAAAAACGCGTTTGAAAATTTGGGAATGAATAAATCATGAAATTTGTCAACTTACATGGAATCATCGATACCAGGCTCATAGTGTAGGTCTTCTACGGTCGACGGAATGTTCGCACCTTCTAAATCCTCAACCTCGACCATCTAGGTGTATATCTCCCGTTACAGAAAAAAAAGAAAGAAAGAAATCGGTTTTTTTATCGTTGTAAATGTATATCCCGCCTTAAGGAGGGTCGAGTGTTTTGCCCCAGAATGTTGAAGCGTACTGATTTTTTTTGGACATAGCAATATTGAATACCTGATCAAATTCGAAGTTTTCGTAAGGTCCGCCACACCGTTTTCGAGAAGAAGAAAAACGGTTTAAATTTAAACAATTCTGCATAGTTCTGAAAAATGGGTCAGCGTCAGCAAAAGATAGTACGGATAAATTCACGAGTTTCCATAAGAAATTGAGCTGAATTGCCTACATTTAAGATTCATCGATAAAACAGTCGATTTTGCATAATTTTCAGTATTTTCATCAGCTCACAGAATGACCCACAATCTTTGCGACCGTTTAAGGGGGGATTGTCTTTTTTTTCGCAAAATTTACCGCTTTTTGGGAATTTTTTTGTGAAGAAAGTATACAACGAAAAACTTGTGAAACTTGGCATATAGTTTTATTGATCTGTTTACTACATACAAAAAAAATTTTAAACAATTTCATCAAAAAATCCGCCTCCCACCCCCCTCGACGCGCGATGGTCCTTTTTTGATGGTGTGCACGATTACAGCCTTCACGTTCATCCTGCAACAAAAACCCAAAAAGCATTTTACTTTAGACACATATAGCTATCGTTCGATGAAGGGGAAAAAAAAATTGACGATTTGGTGACGTTTTGAACTTGAAGTATCGATTTTTCGAAAAAAATTGATCGATTTTTTGTTATAAATAAAAAACTATTAAACGTATTGCTTTTTTGCTTCATCAAACGATAAAAGGATGTCAGCTGAGCATTCTGTCCAAATTTGAAGGCAATCGGTTGAATAGTTTTTGAGAAATCGTGCACACCATCAAAAAAGGACCATCGCGTGTCGAGGGGGGTGGGAGGCGGATTTTTTGATGAAATAGTTAAAAAAAAATTTTGTATGTAGTAAACAGATCAATAAAACTATATGCCAAGTTTCACAAGTTTTCCGTTGTATACTTTCTTCACAAAAAAATTCCCAAAAAGCGGTAAATTTTGCGAAAAAAAGACAATCCCCCTTAAGGGATCATCACCGTGTAACGGGTCGAAAAATAGCTTACTTTCGCGATTTTTTTTTCACTGTTTAAAATACGCTATTCAGTCTGATTTTTTAAATGTCAAATCAAGGCACTCACGAAGAACTAGACATTCATTTTTTATCGTTAATGTTTATTTACATTTTTTACATTTTCTTAACGGTTGAAAATGTCTTCGAAAAAAGGAGTCCTCACGGCCTACACGGTTGATGCCGTAAATATTTTCCGAAACAAAATTTGTAAAGAGATTATTAACCAGTATGAAAATCGCTATCTTGCTATGGAGGTTTTTAAAAAATCAAAATTGACAAAATTGCCGCGTTTTGAAGAAAAAAATATCGAATTTAGCCTATTTTTTCGTTAAAAAAAAGCTTCCGTAGCAAGATGAAGAGTGGCGTGAAGAATGTTGTGTCAAAGTTTGAGACGGATAGCTTGAAAACTCTTCCTTTGAGTGTACGCCGTTTTATAAAACGCGTCCGTCCGCGCCAAGTCTCACGCAGTTGGTCGACTCCTTTTTTCTGAGGAAGGCTGTAGCAACCGGAATAATTCGAATTTCGCCCCAAACATTGAACAGCATGTTAACAACCGTTCATACTATCGGATAACGCAAAAAATCGATTTTTTGAAAATTTTACTCTGCGATGATTCCTTAAGGGGAGGGTAGGGGTTTCAGCGTGAAAAAAAAAACACTTTTTTGCGAATTTTTTTCATCTATATGGATAGAGTAAATTTGTTGAAACCTTTTGTACATTGTTAAGTGTCATTTCAAGAACATTCCGTGAAATTTCTACGCGAAAATATCCACAAACAAGCCGGTGACAAAGCTTTTCCAAAAACGCCTTTGGAAAAACACGATTTGCGGTGTTCACTGTATCTCAGCTAGAAATTATCTGAAATCAAGTACCATTAAAATTTAGTCAAAGTATCATCAAATCCTCCCCCCAACGGTCTTTGATATTTTTTTTTCATTTCTAAATTTTTGGTGGTCATGTAAAGTGAAAAGTGCTATTTTTCACGAAAAATTCCGCCATTTTGGGGGTGGAAAACCCCCTCAATGTAAAAAAAATCTCAAACTAACCGTTGGGGGGAGGTATTTTATATGTAGAAAGTGTGTACCAAGTTTGAAATAAATCGGTCATGTAGTTTTCAAATGGCAGTGAACACGGACTTTGAAAAAGTGGTTTCGAGAAAAACGCGGCACCGGCTTGTTTGTGGATATTTTCGCGTACAAATTTCACGGAATGTCCTTGAAATGACACTTAACAATGTACAAAAGGTTTCAATAAATTTACTCTATCCATACAGAAGAAAAAAATAGCAAAAAAGTGTTTTTTTTTCATCCTGAAACCCCTACCCTCCCCTTAAAGATGATAATTATCAGCCTTTCGATATTTGTCGAATTTGCGCAGATCCAAAGTTCCATTCTGTACGTGAAGGGCAGAGTTTACGAAGCAACCGACAACAGAACAGTCGCCACGGACTGCTACAAGCAAGCTCTTCACTGCGACGTCTACAATTATCAGGCTTTCGAAGCTCTGGTACAAAACCAAATGTTATCGGCCAGCGAAGGTACGAAAAATCCGCGGACCATGTTCCCAATCCGTTTTCACGGGGAATCCGTTGCTCTTGATGGAAAGCGAACGCTGGTTTTTTCAGAAAGAGAACTATTGGATTCGATGCCTTTCAACGAGCAGTGTACGGAAGCGGACCGCGATCTCTTGCGCCTTTTGTACGAGAGCAAGTTGAAAAAATATCAAATACCGACGGAGGATCGGTCTCTCATAACGTGCAGCGTATCGGGTATACTGGTGACCGACAGGCTTTTGGACAACCTCGACATGCAGGTCGCGAAGGCCGAACGATTGTACTATAATTGTGACTACCATCAGTGTTTCTCTCTTACGGAACGGTTCGTTGCATCAGTCCAAATTTCCAACAAAAAAATGTCCCGGATTACATGGGTTTTGAAGGCCAAAAAACATTTTTCTCATTACCAAAAATACAGTTAAATAATTATTTTATTTGAACTTCAAGCATATAAAAGTACAACATTTGAACAATGTTTTATAACATTTTTGAAAATTTAGCCCTTGAGAACTAATTTTCGGAGAACCCTTAGGAAAAAGCATCCTCGCGGTGGTCAGGATAACTCATGATAACTTTATCTGAAATCGAAAAACCAAATATTTTCTATCAGTAGGTGAGTTGAACTCGTGATTAAACGAGGCATTTGAAAAAAAATGACATTTTAATTTTTGGTAGAGTTGTAAGCAAAACAGTACCATTTTGGTCAAATCTGGACCATGTGTATCCTTGTAACATAAGATGTGATAGAAGAAAAAAAAATCCTTCGTTCAATCACCATTCAATACTATTTAGAAGAAGTGTGCATAACTTCAACAAGGTCGGTGCATTCGTTTTTGAGAAATCGTGTCCACCGACTGCAAAAATACAGTTTTGAGAAAAAAGTGATTAAAGTTTTAAGTAGAAATAAAACCGATTCCAGCCGCTTTGGGAAAATATTCTTGACATGTACTATTAGATACAAATGAAAAAAATGAAAAATGGGTTATTTAAAATTTCAAAACCCAGGTAGGGGCCATTCATAAAAAAATTCATAAAAAATTCAAAAAATAAAACACGTAACGCAGTGAGGGGCGTGGGGGTTAGGAAAATCATCACACCTTGTCACAGAAGGGTGGGAGAGGGGTGGAGCAAAAGTCATGAGACGCTATAATCATATTAAATCTGGAAAAGGGAGATACTGAGACGCTGAAAATTTCCCGTACTGCCCAACCAAAGTTCCGACTTCGAGGAAGTTGTAACTTCTCTGATACGGTCGAACCTCGACATAACAAAGATTTGTCCATTCCCTTCCGATAGACACCCGAAACCTTTATATAACAACATAACAATATATATTGTGCCCTAATGGCTAATTGCTTGCCAAAATGGCATGAATTTGAACGTTTCTTTCTTCAAAAAATATCCATATATTTATACCACTAATTTTTTTTTCAACATTTTAAACTATATCTCGATATAACGAACGTCCCTAGAGATTCGTTATATCGAGGTTCGACTGGATAGATTTAGACTCACCTGAAACATCCTTGGGAACATATTGCATTCTGGTTGCATCGTGACAAAAGATTATCAAATTATTTATTATTGATGTTACATAACATAAAGAATATATTTCGTACTACGTATAAATTCTACGTATTTATATATTACATATATATTTGGCTGCGTCACATCTGACCCGACGACAAAATATTCGAAATACAAAATATTCTCATGACAAAACATCCGCGAGACAAAATCCTAAATCTCGTCCACCTCATCAACGGGGTCGCGCGCAAAACACGTTTGCGGGGTGTGTGAGATAGTGGGGTGGGGGCATAATACGAATTTCTTCATTGCACCCAAACGAACAAACCCAAACAAACAAACCAAAAAAACCCGAACATATCCGTCACATATTAATCATTTTCGTCCCTATTGTGATGGAATAAATTTCAACGGCATGACTGTACACTTGACATAGAAAAAATTTTAACAGCATGACTGTACGCTTTAAACTGTATATAATATCGGCAGATATTTTGTCTTGCGGATATTTTGTCATGATCATAAAACACCTTTGTGGGGTGTGTGAGATAGTGGGGTGGGGGCATAATACGAATTTTTTCATTGAACCCAAACAAACAAACAAACCAAAACGAACAAACAAACCCAAACATATCCGTCACATATTAATAATTTTCCTCCTTTTTATGATGGAATAAATTTCAACGGCATGACTGTACACTTGACATGGAATAAATTTCAACGGCATGACTGTACACTTGACATGGAATAAATTTCATCGGCATGACTGTACACTTTAAACTGTATATAATATCGGCAGATATTTGGTCCTGCGGATATTTTGTCATGAGGATATTTTGTCATGAGGATATTTTGTCGCGGATATTTTGTCGAGGATATTTTGTCGTCGGGTCAAAACGCGTGTTACCATATATTTACTTAAAGTAAACAATATCAATTGTTCGTTCTGAAATAATCGATTAAAATGGTTTTAGTATTTAACTTGCTTCTTATTGTTGAAAAAAAAGAGAGCAGAAAAGGTGGCGGGCTCCATGTCATGTATTTTCCAGGAGCGGCGGGGGGGGGGGCACCGGCATCCGTCACGAAATGTCACAGCGGGAGGGGGGTTGAATATTTATAAAATTTGCGTCGTGTGTTTTATGAATGGCCCCTAACCCCTTAAGAACAGTTAGTTGGCTCAATTAACGAAATTTAGACTAAAATAATGCGCGCACTTGTATACGCGTTGGAATTGTTACAGAATATTGAAGAAAGATCCGTACCACAGCTCGTGCTTACCCGTACACATAGCCTGTTTGGTTGAATTGAAAAAAACAAACGGTGGGTAGAATGTCAAAGAAATCGCAAAATTCTCCAAATTGCCGGAATATCAGGACGTCGAATAAGTTCTCGCTGTTTTCCAACAGATGGCGCTATCAGAATTGCGCGCGTGTAGTTTAATATGGTAACGCATCTATAAAGGAGTGCTATAAGCAAGCTTGAAATTCAGCATATGCCATTTCGCCGAATTGTTAACAACTTTTTTCTCATAGTGTTAAACATGGAAAATTTCGTTCGTAAAAAAGCGTATTTGTGGAGCATTTTACTGCATTACTTTATTTTGAAAAATCTGTAGATGGATCGCACAAAATTCTTGTTGAGACTTACGTCGACCATGCTCTGTCGGTAACAACATGCGGAGATTGGTTTAGACGCTAACTGAACTTGCAGAATCATTAGGAGTTGATCACACAACAGTTTCGAAACGTTTGAAAGCATTAGGAATGATCTTACAAAATGAAGCATTAATTTTCACGAAAAAACAGCGTGAACTTATTCAGCATCCCAATAATGAAAGATGTGTCGTCTTTATTTGACCGGTCGAATGTTTCAGCACTTTTTTACCTGGCGCACAAATTAGTCGACTTGTATCCGGACATGGCACTCGCTTGGTTTGCCGTTGGATGTTACTACTTTGGAATAGGTGAGGGTGTGCAACGAAAAAGCGTTCATCGTTACACGACCGAAATACGTCAATGTCTTCTCTTTTATTCATTTTCAAAGTTTCGTACTATTGTGTCGTATTTGCACGAGGGCACAGGGAAACTGTGGGAAACCCGGGTCGATACAGACAGCTATTGGGAGTACAAATAAGTCTCCGCCGTTTGACAAAAGATGGCCCCACCAGGAGGTTATGGTTGAAATTGTCGGATGTAAAACGTCATATCGTAAGGTTGGACATCCAAGGCCATAACCTTGAAATATTAGCGATTTTGTATCCGCATCGCATAATTTTTTTCGTGCGAAAATGTCGAGTTTTGAGCCGAATATCGCCAATATTTCAAGGTTATGGTCTTGCAAGATGTCCAATCTTACGATATGACGTTTTACATCTGACAATTTCAACCATAACCTCCTGGTGGGGCCATCTTTTGTCAAACGGCGGAGACTTATTTGTACTCTCAATATATATTTACTCAGTATCAGTTATTTAAGTCAGTAGTCTGGTCTAGGGCGAGATTTTTGCCGTCATTTTTGGGTTGGAATAACGTTTAAACCGTTGAAGTTGTCTTGATGAAATTTTACATATGTATTTATTGTTCCTTTGAGAATGTATCTACATTTAAAAAAAATTATTTCACATATTTTCATGTAGTTTTTTATTTTTTTACAACATCAATCGGCGCCCACTCTGGGTGATGTTGTATGCATCTGAAAAAAATATATATATTCTCAATCTGTATGCGTATTCTGAGCACTGGTAGCGGAATTAGTACTTAAAAAAATTTTGTTACAAAATGGCGGCCTGTTAAACTTTGATTAACGATATTTCATACATTTTCGGATATTCGACGAGTTATAAAATGTGGGCAAAATTATTGTTCGACTCAATTCTGCTACCAGTCCTCAGAAAGTGGCTACCGAAGGTACGTGCCAAATTCGAGCTCGATCGGTCAATTAGTTATCGAGATATCGTGGGCGCCGATTTGAAAAACATAGTTCTGAGATAAACGCGTTCAAAGTTTTGATACCGTTAGATGAGGTTTGCGCGCGGTTTGCTTATAATTTCTATTACCCGGCTAATTTTTGAAATATCAATAAACGGTTTTCACGAGCGTATTAAGAAAGGTCCAAGGAATAATAAAATGAAGAAAAAAAAATCGATTTTGTCAAATTTCTAGACCAGACTACTGCCTTAAGTGTCGGAAACTGCGTAAAACTGCTTCTCGTTCAGTGGCCAGCGCCATTCTCGAATGACGTAAAATGATTCGCTGTCACAGGCAAGAGCGATCATGCGAGAAGGTATTTGGCGAAGGCGACCGCGCTCGACAGACTCTTCGGTCCCGCGTGGCTGGCGTACGGCCACTCTTTCGCCGCCGAGAACGAACACGACCAAGCCATGGCCGCTTACTTCAAGGCGTCGCAGCTCATGAAGGGCTGCCATCTGCCGCTTCTTTACATCGGCCTCGAGTGCGGTCTCACGAATAATCTCAAACTAGCGGACAAATTCTTTCAGCAGGCACAAAGCATCGCACCTAACGATCCTTTCGTTATTCACGAAACGGGCGTGATATCGTTTTACAATTTGGAGTACGTATTCAAAATATTTCGACTATATTTGACTATATTAGAAATATGGTCTATTCTCTCGTCATCTTGAAAAAATATAGCGTTTAAAAAACATTTTCTATCATTTTCTTGAAAAAAATATGCATTATTTTCGTTTTTTTCTCCAATGTTTAAATTAGATCAATTTTCAACGTATGGTCACGTGAACGAAAGCACTCCAGAATTGGTTCGATCGCTATTGGCGTCACATGCCATTAAGAGGTCCTCTTTGGAGCCACGAAAAAAGGCTATTATCGCGATTTTTTTTGAGGATTTTTATCAAAGATACGAATATAAAAGTTGTTGGGCTTGATAAATAAAGTTTTGAAATACATGAAAAAAAAAAATGTATTCATTTTTATTCATTTTTAAGTACAAAAACTATAGTTTAACGTAACGCCTCAAAAATAGTTGGGCTAGGTAGCCCCATCACAACTCGGCAACGGCTGGTCTGAAACAAAAAAAACCAAAGTCCATTAGATTCAGTATGACACCAGCTACAAAATGACCCTCGGAAATGAAGTTTCATCAAATGAATAAAAAAATGGCAGATGAAAAACGAAAAAAGTAAAAAAACGCGTTTTTTCGCAGTTTTTCGCAAAAAAAAGAGTACAAATCAAAATTTTAGAACCATCGAGGGCCATCTTGTTGCGAATCGTATTTACAATATGTGGTTCAAATTTCAAGAGAACCGGTTTATTAGTTTTAGAGATACGATGTATCTCTAAAACTGTTAAGGTAGTACCTCCACAGAAGAGTTGAATTAAGAAATGGTTGAAATTTGACATATACGTTATTTAATACATTATCCAAACATCTGTGGAATTTGAATAAGTTTGACCACCCCAAACCTGAGATATTTACACTTAAAGTTGGCTTGGTTTACACGTAACAAATGCGTTACGATGGGCAAACAGAGCATCATTAATTCTACCGTCAAAACTAAAATTAAGAAATTGATAAAAAACGAGGATAAGCTACAGTAAGATATCACGAATAATGTAAAAAAAAATGAGAATGATTCACCATCTAGTTTCCAAGATATAACCATGAGAAGCCTTCACAATTTTGGTGCAAAGCCTGGCGAAGCCTGGAAAAAAAACAATTGGGGCAAAGCCTGGACAGTCGCGGCAAAAAGTTTACTGGCAATGGTCGATCAAAAACACAATGCAAAATATATTTTACGGCAATAAATGATATCCATCGTATTATCTACCAGTACCGAGTCAATATTGCGTAGTTTTTAATTTTATTCATTACTAATTAAACCAATTATCAATCTTTTAAACATGAACATGGTATGTAAACTTTTGGTTGAGATTTTCGCAGAGGAACTACCTTAAATGTTAAATTCGCACATGGTTTTATACCCGTCAATGTGGCCTAAGGCCTTAAATGCAGACCCTGCAGTTTTTAAATTTACAATTTTAAAACCCATTATCCCCCAATCTAAATAGTCGAGTGTTCTGAAATTTTAGTCTGGTTAGAATTTGAAAAAAATCTATAGAAATCAAGAGCGCGCGCTCGTTCTACCTTAAACGTGCAATCGATATTCTTGGGTAATCGCGTTCTTTTGCAATGTTCGCAGTTACAAATCGGCGGAACGACAATTCAAGGAAGCCACGAAGAGAATTCAAGGTGGCATGAAGAACGTCATATTGCCCAGTAAGTGGGAACCCCTTCTGAACAATCTCGGCCATACGTGTAGAAAAATGAAAAAATATGACGAGGCATTGGAGTATCATCAACAGGTAACCTTTTTCTTTCGCTCGATCGCGAGAACATTTATTACGTTGATTCTGTAACATTTTTCTCCGCTTTCAGGCCTTGGTACTTAATCCTTTGAATCCTTCGACGTATTCGGCTATTGGCTTCATTCACGCTCTAACGGGGAACACGCAGGAAGCCGCAGATGCTTTTCACAGAGCTCTGGGCCTTCGAAGAGACGACACGTTTACCACGACTATGCTGGGCTACGTGATGGAACAACTGATCGAGGAATCTCCACCGTTTCCTGGTATGAAAGCCTCGTCTTTTCGGCGAGGAAGTTCGCATACAGCGTCTTTTCGAGATTTCACTTTAAATTCGGTTTTCATTGGAAAACGAGATCTTCGACGAGTCGATCCTGACATCTTTGGTGGGCGGGACTAGGAATTGGGATACATACGCATTGAACGTTTTTCCCTCGTCTCGAGGCCATCGTTTCATCGATGAATGTCAGAAAATACTGTTTTTTACAAGCACATCCGTCTGGTAAAAGCTCGACTTCGAATCTTCAATAAGTTTGACTATAGCGACGAGAAAATAAAAGATTTGAGATATCTGAACAACTTAGCATAGTCTCCTACGACAAGTTGTGAACTACCCCGCATTTGGGATCTCTTGCATACTAACTGCGCTTACTGACAATCAAATTCTATCTCACTTTGCGACTCTCCCATTAGAAACTGGGTTAAAGTGTCTAAATCTTCATTTTCTTTTTTTCTCCAACACGACGCGGTGAATATTACGGAAACGTAGAAGTCTATCCTCAATTCAAACGTGTCTGCGTTGAACCCGTCGTCGACACACTTATATTTGGCTACGATTTTGACACACTGGCAAGGAGCACTTAAGGGGAGATATACACTTAGGAGCCGGAAAAAAGGTCATTTTTGTGAATTTTTTCAAGGAAAACTATTTGAAATTTCGGATTGGGATTTTAATTATCTAAAAGTATATACATTTAAAAATATGTTTAATTTTCTTTATGTAAAAATATCAAAAATATACAAGGATATTGTATGATCCTTGGAGCGTCGTAAAAAAATCTGGGTATACGGTACCCACTGGCGTTTCTTAAAGAATCATCTGAAAAAAAAAAACAAAAAAGATTATTAAATTAGATACTATAATCTAGTACTTGTCATAGCCGATTTTGAAAATATCGATTTATGACAAAATGGCGGACGTTTGAACATAAATAGTGATTTTTGGGCCAAAAATTAGTTATTATTTTGACTATAAAACAAAAACTAAGTAACGGGAAAAAGTCCTATGACAAGTACTAGATAATGGTGTATAGAATAACCACAAAAAACCTCAAGGCAATCGGTTCATTGGTTTTCGAGAAATTTTGGGTACCGATTTGAAAAACGTGATTTTGAGGAAAACGCGTTTGAAAATTTGGGTATGAATAAATCATGAAATTTGTCAACTTACATGGAATCATCGATATCAGGCCCAAAGTGTAGGTATTCTACGGTCGACGGAATGTTCATAGCTTCTAAATCCTCGACCTCGACCATCTAGGTGTATATCTCCCCTTAAGTGTCCACCTTCGAATCTGCTGAAACTCATATATGCGAAAAACCGAAAAAAATTGGACACGTATTTTTGTATGGCGGAAAAACCGTTTTAAGAGGAGAAAGATGTGTCACCCCTTAATTTAATTTCTTTTCAGTACTTCTGTAGTGGATTTTCCTTCGCTTTACATGAGAAGAATTTTGGTTTTTGTTCCATTCAAATCCGTGGACTGCCTGTGAGTGAAACTGTGGCCCCTCCCTTAAAAGCGTTTAAAATAATGTTTGCAGTCGATATCTGTGGCCCCTAATTCTGACCACGCAGTTTTCATATTTTATCCAGAATAAGACTTTTTTCAAGAGTGGTAAAAATTCGACCCTTGAAGGGGTAAAACGGGGGTTTTTAAGTTTATATGAGATAACATATTTTTTGGTCATATTTGCTTCAAACTTGGTATAAATACAAGTAATTAAACATGTATTTGTGTGGGTTTGTTTGCCGTATTTATGCCAACCCAAACAAACACTGTTAAGGGGTTGAAAGCACTACTCGAATGTCTACACGCACCGAACAGCGAGGAAAACATATAGTGTTATATATAAAATAAATTTGGTAAGTTTCAAGTAAATCTGGTCGAAAAATGTTTTCTCATACAAACGTTAACACTCCGGTTTAACGCCCTTAAAGGTTAAATTTTGGAAATTGCTGAAATACATGTTTAATTATTTGTATTCTAGTGTATTTATGCCTAGTTTAAAACAAATCTGACAAAAAACATGTTGTCTCATACAAACTTTCAGACCCCCGCTTAACCCTCTTAAGGGTCGAATTTTAGGAAATGCTGAAATACGTGTTGAATTATTTGTATTGTAGAATATTTACGCCAAGTTTCAAGCAAATCTGACAGAAAACTATGTTGTCTCATACAAACGTTAACACTCCGGTTCATCCCCCTTAAAGGTTAAATTTTGGAAATTGCTGAAATACGTATTTAATTACTTGTATTCTAGTGTATTTATGCCAAGTTTCAAACAAATCGGACAAAAAAATACGTTGTCTTATACAAAATTCAACACCCCCGCTTAACCCTCTTAAGGGTTGAATTTGATAAAATGCTGAAATACGTGTTCAATTATATGTATTGTAGAATATTTGCGCTAAGTTTCAAGCAAATCTGACAGAAAAATATGTTGTCTCATACAAACGTTAACACTCCGGTTCAGCCCCCTTAAAGGTTAAATTTTGGAAATTGCTGAAATACGTATTTAATTATTTGTATTCTAGTGTATTTATGCCAAGTTTCAAACAAATCGGACAAAAAAAACGTTGTCTTATACAAAATTCAACAACCCCGCTTAACCCTCTTAAGGGTCGAATTTTAGGAAATTCTGAAATACGTGTTCACTTATTTGTATTGTAGAATATTTGCGCCAAGTTTCAAGCAAACCTGACAGAAAAATATGTTGTCTCATACAAACGTTAACACTCCGGTTCATCCCCCTTAAAGATTAAATTTTGGAAATCGCTGAAATACGTATTTAATTATTTGTATTCTAGTGTATTTATGCCAAGTTTCAAACAAATCGGACAAAAAAAAATACGTTGTCTTATACAAAATGCAACACCCCCGCTTAACCCTCTTAAGGTTCGAATTTGATAAAATGCTGAAATACGTGTTCAATTATATGTATTGTAGAATATTTCCGCCAAGTTTCAAGCAAATCTGACAAAAATATATTTTGTCTCATACAAACTTTGAAACCCCTGTTTCACCCCCTTAAGGGTCGAACTTCGATCTTTACCACTCTTGAGAAAAGTCTTACTGTGGGTCAAATATGCAGGCTGGGTGGTCAGAATTAGGGGCCGCAGATATCGTAATATCCCCATAATTTTCAATGCATTATCATGCATATGAGTTTCAACAAAATCGACGGCGGACACTTAAGTGATGTTTCTTGTGGGTCAATGTGACCCGGATAATATTTCATCCACCTGCCATTAACAAACGTCGGTCGGTTTTTTTGCTGAAAAAATGAGGCATACACTTTAAACATTTCCTAATACGTTTGCATAATTGAGATTCGTAAAGTGTAAAATTGTAACAAAATATTGACATCTTTGAATTGTGGGAAAGTGAGCATTTTATTTAAAATTCGTCCGGGTCAAAATGACTCAGTGTGTCAACGTAAGGTTAAAAAAAAACGATTTTTCAACGCACATCGGTGGAGCGTTCGATCCTCAGTAATTCTCATCACAGGCTCGTAAATCACGCCCGACGTGGAAAGTTTGTAGAGCTTGCGGCCAAAAAAAAATGTACAGTCTCGGAAACCCATCGTGAAATAATGATTCGAATACAAGCACTGTCGTCATTCCCGAAGTAACTGAGCAAATACGATTCTCAGATGCCCCAACGACAATGCCGAAATACAAATTCCCGGAAGTTCGTATGCCCGCCGAGGCAACCACGGATTCGGTTGAGAATTCGAGCGCGGGACCGGCCGGATCTCGGGATCAGGATCTCAACAAGCTGTGCGTTAATCTGTTCTCACGATGGGGCGAGGAGTCAACCGACAAGACTGAGGAAAATACGCCCGACAAGGCTGAACGTTCGCGCGAAGTAGTTGTTAATTATTCGACTCGCGAAATGAGTCCGGAGTATCCGATGATGGACTCGTCAACGGCCCACATAGAATATTGAATAATACGGAAACGAACAGCCCCCATAGAATATTGTGAATAAAACGGAAACAAAACAAACGTGGTTATTTTTCGTCGAAATATTTTATGGGTAGGAACCATTTTTCTTATACTATAAGTAGACAAAAGGGGCTTTCGGCTTTCTCGGGTGGGATCGCGCGTGAGAAAAGCCAGAAAAGTTGTTTAAGGGGCTACATCTACCTAGAGGCTAGAAAAGGGCAAATTCCGATTTTTTTTAACACAAAGGTATATTTATTGAGACTAAAAAAATCAGCAGAAAATAGAGAAAACAACGAAAACGGCTCCGCCAGATTATGAATTTTTTTTCGCGACGTTTGGCAGTGGACACTACAGCTTAAACGGTCCATCTAAAATTTGAAAACTAAACGGGTTATTCAAGTTAACAATAAATACGAGCCGTTGACGTCTATTTATAAAATCATTTTTTTTAAATAACGTGGCGACGAATTGAAACTCGAGCATAAAAAACGTATTAAAAAAAGTCGTCATTTTTACGTAACTATTAAGGGGGGAAATCCTTTTAGACGTCCGAAAATGAGTCATTTTTCATGAATATTTTTAAAGGTGATAAAATAATCGCATCGTTTTAAAATTTTGACAGTATCTTATTACTATTTGCAAGTGTAAAAAAAAAATCTTGTGTAAACAAAACAAAATGTCGGCGTTATGAGGTATTCCTTTAGGCGTCTTTAGCCTAAAGTTTCAAGCCTATCGCGTAAATAAATGACTTTTGGGGTAAAAATTGTCGAGAAAATGGTAAAAATTATGAAAATTTGATTACAAAACCTACTTAATGTTTTAATTTATACTTGTTAAAATATTTTTATAGGTATATCCTTCCAATAATGTGATACGCCTCTTGGATATCTCTAGTGGCGCCGTTTGGTGGCAGATTCAGGCAACTCGTGGACGTTCGACTGCGGTCAGCTGTACGCTGTCCGTATTAATTTCATTGAAAAGCGCTGTGCGAAATAAATAATGAATGGGTGGTACGTGGTATTGTTGTGTTGTGGGGTGCAAAAATTCCCAACCTCGAAATCAGGAATTGACTTTTTATTCGTTTCCGAGACGAAATTGGGAAATCAACAAGAGAAATGAGTGGATAAGAGTTGTCAGAAGAATGTATGTAAATATTTTGACGATTTGATACAAGGAACGTATTGAAAATATACAAACGTTGGACTTTCTGTAATGTTTTATTCTTCTAGTACATCAGGTAACATTTTTAGAGAACCGCGTGCAAATTATTTTTTATTTTATTTTTTTCATCTATGATAAAAATATTATTAATTCAACATTTCATGCTCATTCTCAACGTCAAAATCCGTCATTTGTTCATGCTGTTATATACTGAAATAAAAAAATGCGGTTTACTAAAACTAATTTCAATGACCAATATACTTATTGCTTAATTATTGATATTTCTTTGATAAGGAGATACATCTTCATTTTCCATTTCTGTTTTACATGTATGGTTGAAAAGTTGCTGGAAATGTTTTTTTTTCCATTATTATTAAACTACTAATTGATCACATAATTAATACGTACCTCTACCTTTACGTCGTACGATGGATGATTCACTTTAGTCCGTGGTATTACTTTCCCGCGGATAATTCGATCTCCATTAGCTGTGTCGTCGATTTCGACGGCCTCCTGAACGTGGTGACTTTGGAATAGTGCATGCCCTATACATTTTTAACGAATTGATCATTATACGATAATCCTAAAAATAAATACGTAGTAGAAATTACAGTGAATTTGACGGAATGTCTCATGTTTCGTGTATTTACTTACCTAGAGACACAGATTTTCCGCGAAAATAATCTCCATAAATATTCTGGAAGCCACACTTGATAAGAGTGCGGCTCATAATTGCACTTTAGCAATGTGGTATTGCACCAAATAAATAAATAATTCAAAAGGGGCAGTGATTTGTATGCGAATCATATGTGTACTGTTCAGAGAAGAACGACCACGAGTTGCCGCCGTTAGCTGGCAGGGGGCGTTGCCGTCGCGTCGCCACGATATCCAAGAGGCGCATAGTGAGAAAACCGCCGAACATTTCAGCCAGATCGATCGATAACTTTTTGAGCTATAGCGTGAGCAGTTTTTCAAAAGACGCCTGAAGGAATACCTTATAACGGCGCCATTTTGTTTTGTTTAAAAAAAGAAAAAATGTTAACACTTGAAAGTTGAAATCAGATAATGTAAAAATGTTAAAATTATGCGATTATTGTATCACCTTCAACAGAATTCATGAAAATTGACTCATTTCCGGGCATTTAAAGGGATTTCCCCCCGTAAAAAATGAAGAACGATTAAAAAAAAGTGAGATCGTCAACGACCTTTGAATGTTTTCTCATCGCATCTCCTGTAAAAACGCGTTTAAGGGGGGATTGTCTTTTTTTTCGCAAAATTTACCGCTTTTTGGGAATTTTTTTGTGAAGAAAGTATACAACGGAAAACTTGTGAAACTTGTCATATAGTTTTATTGATCTGTTTACTACATACAAAAAATTTTTTAAACAATTTCATCAAAAAATCCGCCTCCCACCCCCCTCGACGCGCGATGGTCCTTTTTTGATGGTGTGCACGATTACAGCCTTCACGTTCATCCTGCAACAAGAACCCAAAAAGCATTTTACTTTAGACACATATAGCTATCGTTTGATGAAGGGAAAAAAAATTGACGTTTTCGTGACGTTTTGAACTTGAAGTATCGATTTTTCGAAAAAAATTATCGATTTTTTGTTATAAATAAAAAACTATTAAACGTATTGTTTTTTTGCTTCATCAAACGATAAAAGGATGTCAGCTGAGCATTCTGTCCAAATTTGAAGGCAATCGGTTGAATAGTTTTTGAGAAATCGTGCACACCATCAAAAAAAGGACCATCGCGCGTCGAGGGGGGTGGGAGGCGGGTTTTTTTATGAAATTGTTTAAAAATTTTTTTGTATGTAGTAAACAGATCAATAAAACTATATGCCAAGTTTCACAAGTTTTCCGTTGTATACTTTCTTCGCAAAAAAATTCCCAAAAAGCGGTAAATTTTGCGAAAAAAAAGACAATCCCCCCTTAAAGTGTGGTTGCTGCTGGCGCTCGCCCGGCCGACTGTTAGAAGTTGTAGCAAATTCAATTTTAGGAACATTTCACTGAAATTTTCCAAGAATATAGCTGAAAAATACGAACAATTTTTTTTATGACTATGTACTTTGTCAATATTGTACAGATGAAATTCAATAATTTGATTATCAAAGAACATTTTTCAAACATTATTTTTCGATTTTTTTCCATGTCACACATTTTTTTATGAAAATAATATTGATTCTTGCGAAAAAAAAATCTTCAATTTGAAGAAATGAGTAAAAGGTGAACAATGTATCCTTTAATTCGTTTTTCGCGCAAGTGAACATCTCAATCGTTTGGATCACAGTGAAAGAAAAATCGCAGCGGTTTGAATACTTGAGGGCTTCTTTGAGATACTTTGAGACTAGAAAAAAACCAAATCTATCCTCGGTCGATTAGTTGTTTCTTGAGTTATCTCAAGTTTAGTGAAACTCCGTGGAAACGCGATTTTTACCTGTTTTTCATTCAAGGTTTTCATATTGAAAAAAAAGTTGTTTATTAAAAAATACTAATCACAACTTTTAGAGAATACTTTGAAGTATTCAAAACCCTCCGTATATTTTTTGTAGAATCATTAGTTCCCGAGTTATGAATTATCAAAGCCAAAAAGTTCTTTTTAGCTTCGAACGACGATAAGCCAGCGAAAAATCATCGTACAAAACTCCGAAACCTCTCAAATTAAAGCGGAAGAATCCAACTAAACGAGCATCATAGTTAAATGGCTGAAAAAAAATTACCCGAGCCCGTGCACCTCTTAAAAAATGGGCAAACATTTAAAAAAAAATTCTTTTGCGATCTCTTTGAGTTAACTCAGAAACGTTCATGGATAAAAATATTTGACCTACAGAACTCGAAACTATAGACTTCCAGCTTCAATTTGTTTTTTTTTTCTTATTGCTCTACTACCATTTTTTGCCAAGTTATAGCCTTCTGAAAATCACCTAAAAACATCGAGATTTTTCTCTGATCCTCTAATTGCTGTGCCTAGTATAGATATTAATATAAAAGTTGTTACACTCAATAAACACACTTTCGAAATACATAATAAAAAAAATATTTATTTAAATCACTATTTGTAGACGAAAATGGTAGTGAAAAAATGTTCTAAAAAATTGACGGTCTGCGCTGTTGTTGAATTCTCGGAGATAGATCATCCGAAACAAAAACATCAAACGGTTTTAGTTTTAGTATGTTAATGGCTATAGCCCATATCATACGATTTTTGATATATGCAAAAATAACGAAATGGCGGACATTTTTCGAAAAAAAACGTTTTGTTTCACCGTTTTTGGCAAAAAAAAATAGTAAGTTTCACCTTTTTTGGCAAAAAAATAGTGAGTTTCACCGTTTGTTTGCTAAAAAAAATAGTAAGTATCAAAAATTTTGAAATCTTTGATATGCTCTATAGCCATAGGGGCCGTCCATAAATTACGTCATTTTAAAATAGGGGTCTGGTCTGGTCGTTGGATGACGGTAACGATAATTGGATTATGACGATAGGAAGGATAGGATGATTTCGGGGGGGGGGGGGGGGGGTTAAAAATCAGCCAAAATCGATGACGTAATATATGGACGGCCCCATAGTTGTAAAGAATATGTGGTTAAAATTTCATAAGGACCGATTCAGTAGTTTTTTAAGGCCTTAAGCCACAGTAACGGGTATAAAATCATGTGCGAATTTAACAATTTTTTTCGTATGAAAAAGTGATTCACTCATAAAATTTATTACATATCTATTTAGCATGAATATTAAGCTGTTAGAAAATATATATATTTTTTTTTCGATGTACAAAATGGCCGACTACTAATATTTTCTTTCGTTATCTTTTTTTAGGCGCTCCGCGGCGTGACATTTAGCATCCACAATTTTTTACCTAGAACGAAAAACAAAAATTCTCGTCAACCTACATTAGAATACCTAGAGAAGTACGTACGGAATTTAAAAAATATTGTTTTATTCAAAAGTTGTAGGTGTTTGAACTTAAGGCGTTACCCCCACTTGTAGCGCAAGAAAGGCCTTTTTCATGAATTTTTTTGAAGAAAACTACAAAACTTTTTTAATCGATCAATATACCATCTTAAAGAACACATCTTGAAGAACTTTCAGTAATTTTTTTATTGAAAAATATTACATTGTTCAGTGGCAAATGGCCGTCAATGAAATAATGTTTTTATATACACGGTTTGCGGTGACCAACAATGCGGCGAAGTGGATCATCTGAAAAAAAAAAATGCGGATGGATTTAGTCAAATATAAGTATAAACCAGTCTTTAATCGAAGGATTTCAAAAAATATTCATTTTTCACAAAATGGCGGACAGTCAAAGTTAATGGTTCGATTTTAACGAAAAAAAGGCCGTTTTTTGGCTATAAAACGGCCATTTTTTCGAAAAAAAAATCAAACGATTAAAGACTACATTTTTATGTATTAAATAAGCCTGCAAAATTTCAAGAAGATCGGTTCATTAGTGTTCGAGTAATCTTGGTCACCGACTTCAGAAATGCCATTTTGAGAAAAACGCGTTTAAAGTTTCTCTTTCAACGCTCTTTCAACGCTCATATCTCAGTCAATTTTGTTCGGATCGACTTGAAATTTTCAGGACATATTTTCACATACTTATACCTCAAAAAAATGCAATAAAAAAAATCGATTTTTCCAAAATCGCAATTGGGGGTAACCCCTTAAGGAATGAATTATCAGTGAAAAATTTCGTTATAACTGCTCATAAAATGAAAAGTTTTCGATTAATCAGCAATTCCGTACGTACTTCTCTGGGAAATGCAATTAGGAACATAACTTTAAAATTTGAAGTAAATCGAGTGAAAATTGTTGAAGTTATTTGTCACGCCAATTGGAAAAAAGCTGTTTCGAGAAGTTTCGAGGAGTCAGCCAATCTGTACATCGAAAAAAAATATATATTTTCTAACAGCTTGATATTCATAGTAAACCGATGTGTAATTAATTTTATGAGTGAATGACTTTTTCATACGAAAAAAAATTGTTAAATTCGCACATGATTTTATACCCGTTACTGTGGCCTAAGGCCTCAAAGTTTGTTAGGGCTACATAAATACATTTTTTCAAATGTATTACGAAAGTGTACTTATTAAGTGTAACAACTTTTGTATCAATATCTATAACACAAACCTATTGAAAAATTCATGAAAATAGCCTTTTTCAGCGTCCAAAGTGAGAAGACCCCTTAACGTGTTTCGCTCTCGCGTCGCCGGATTCACGTGGCTTCCCCCACCCGCCGAGCCCGCGTAAAATGCGCACCCTGCGGCTCGCGAAGCGACGCGAGTCGTGAACGCGCGTACCGGCAAATATTCAATTCAGTTCGCGAGCGCGAGGGACGCGGACAAGAATGGGCGTATCGTACATTGTATTCCCAAAAGTATTTACACTGCATTGTTAAATCGGTCATTCGTCCTCGTAACGGGAACGAGGAGACATCCTTAACACATAATCACGAGAATCTACGAAACACATATATTTTTTTTCGGATAAATTAACGATTGCATTATCGAATGGATCTTTGAGATTCACATATCCAAACGCATCAGTCATTAAGACCCACCGGTGGGCAATTACGCCCATCGAGCGTTATCGAGTAACGAAACATTTTGTTTTTCGTTTCGGTCCCCTCCCTCATCAATGTGACTCGTCGTTAATTTATATTAATTTATTCGCAACAAAATCAAGTGTGTAATTCCTTTTTTTTCACATCAAAACGTCATTTGCTTTATATTCTCCTTTTACTATCTTTGGGATAGTAGTATATCGTTTTGGTGAGCTTTGTCAACTCGTAAAAGTACATCAACGTCTCCTCGCGTTTTTTTTTTTTCGAAAAAGACGAGATTTTTCGGACCGTACGCGAAAGAGCCACGCGAGTGCGAAGGAGCGAGCGCGAAAGAAGATAGACTGTTTTTTTTTTTAATTCCACGATGGCATCACTGTATCAACAGGTAACGAATATTTTTTAACATCGAAGCTTTTTACATAAAATGGAAATATTTTCGTGCTTTTTTTTTGTTCAAATTCGGCGAAATTCGTACATTTTGTCAACCGGGCCGAGAATTTCGGAGATTCTTTTGTTCGAGGCCTCGTTAAAATTTGCGTGCTCGTTTTGCGTCGTCGAAATGTAAGCGACAATTGCAGGACAGCTTCCTTTCTCTCTCTCTCTCTCTCTCTCTCTCGCGAAGAGACGCGTGCCCTTCAGTACACGTGAAAAATAAACAAACTTGCGAGCTTGGCCTGTAGCCGGACGAACATAGTACACGAGGCACGTGGTTCCGAGCGGAGAGCTCTTTGTTCCGTTTTTTACCTTTACTCCGGAGACGAACGAAAGCTTCACGTTCCAATTTCCACGGATTTAAACGAGGAACGATTTGAAACGTTTTTTACACACATTTGTTAATGATTGGAAAACAATATTCTGGCGAAATTGTTTGTACGTGAGACTTTCGATACGAGGAAATTGCGAATACGTGTTTATTCCTTTCAACGAGGCAATTGGGCACGATAATAATTAATTACGTACAGAACTGTATATTCGTCGCATCACAATTTTTTATTTTCCATTTGAATTTTGCGATTATTGAGGATAAAATGTGCGTTTTATCAATGTTGATGATAACGCGTGTCCAACCGGACGATAATGATTGATAACTCGTTGAATCGAAAGCAGTCCTCGATTTTCCCGATTTCGTTTGGAATATTGAAATTTTACAAGTTGGCATAGACGAATATACGTTTAACGATTTATTCCTCGTATTGACGGCCGCTGATTATCGGGAGCTCGAAACGGACACGAAAATCACGAGTTTTCCTCAAAATTCGGGGATCGGAGCGATTCGATTCTCGGAACCGATAGCCCTTCGTCAACTAATCGTAAAGTTTCTGCTCTATGAGAATTTTCCGCAATTTCTTATGTATCCGGAACCTGAGGAATTCTTTTGTTTTTCCTCGTTGTTTCTTCTATTCGGTGTCTACTTTGCTCGCCTCTCTTCCTGCGTAACCCTATACGATTCTCGGAACTCGGACCACGTGTCCTTCCAGCCCTATATTTCTTTTGTGTCGATGTTTCTGTGCAAGCGTGACGATACAATGTTTGTTGTCCATTTGGACTACGCATACTCGTGTGCGTGGATTTTATGGCGAAGGCGAGAATAGACAGGCAAAACGCAAAGTTTTCGTCGTGCCTTGTCGCTATTTGGCGAATCATACACGAACGAATTGTATGGAGTATAATTGAGGGATAGAGCTCGCTGATGGATATTAGTTAGGGGGTCTTCTCACTTTAGACGCTAAAAAAGGCTATTTTCATGAATTCTTTTGATAGGATTATATTATAGATATTCATGTGAAAGTTGTTACACTTGATAAATACACTTTCGAAATACATTGTTTTTTTTTAATTTGGTTTATTAAAGTCACCATTTATGGACGAAAATGGTAGTTTAAAAAAAATCCTAAAAAAATTGTAGGTATGATGAAATCTCGGAGATGGATCGTCCGAAACAAAAAAATCAAACGGTTTTAGATTCAGTATGTTAATGGCTATAACGCATGTCATGCGATTTTTTATATATGCAAAAATAACTAGATGGCGGACATTTTACGAAAAAAAAGTGTTTTTTTTTCACCGTTTTTGGCCAAAAAATAGTAAATATCAAAATTTAAAAAAATCCTTGATATTCGCTATAAAGAATATGTGGTTAAGGATCGGTTCAGTAGTTTCGAAGATTTGATCAACAAGTCGGCGAAAAACGTTGTTTCGAGAAAAACGCGTTTAAATTTTGTTTCGGTTACATAAATACATTTAAAAAAGAATTTAATGTATTTCGAAAGTTTATTTATTAAGGGGTTAGGCCACTCTAGAGGCCGAAAAAATAGGCTTTTTGGGTATTTTTTGTTTTTCAGAAAAACCACAAAATAAATCGAGATTACAAAAAAGGGTGTTTATCATACATACCAGTGACTGTATACAATAATTTTTTTGACGCGATTAATCTCAAAATGGCGGCTGGGCAGCGTTTATCTCAAAACTGCATTTTTTAAGTTGGCCGGAAACATAACTCAGACAATTTTCAACCGATTCACTTGAAATGTTGAATATATCTTGAAAAATACATTGTCTATGGAAGTACGTAGGATTTTTTTAATATTCCATAGTTCATTTGTTATTAACGATTTTTTTGGCAAATTTTTGGATAGTGAAAAGTTTGCCTAAAAATCGTCAGATAATTGTTAATAACAAATTAACTATGCCATATAAAAAAAAAACTACGTACTTCCATAGACAATGTATTTTTCAAGATATATTCAACATTTCAAGTGAATCGGTTGAAAATTGTCTGAGTTATGTTTCCGGCCAACTTAAAAAATGCAGTTTTGAGATAAACGCTGCACAGTCGCCATGTTGGAATTAATCGCTTCAAAAAAATTATTGTATACAGTCAATGGTATGCATGATAAGCACCCTTTTTTGCAATCTCGATTTATCTTGTCGTTTTTCTGAAAAAAAGTCCCCAAAAAGCCTATTTTTTCGGCCTCTAGTGGCCCAACCCCTTAATGGCTATAGCGCATATCATACAATTTTTTATATATGCAAAAACAACAAAATGGCGGACATTTTTCGAAAAATTAAAAAAAAAACGTGTTTTTTCACCGTTTTTGGCAAAACAAATTGTAAATATCAAAATTTAAAAAAATCCTTGATATGCCCTATAGCTATAGTTGTAAAGGATATGTGGTTAACATTTCTTGAGGATCGGTTCCGTAGTTTCGAAGATTTTATCAACAAGCCGGTGAAAAACGCGTTTAAAGTTTGTTTGGGTTACATAAGTACATTACATTTTTATTTAAATGTATTTTTGGAAAGTTTATTTATTAAGTGTAACAACTTTTATATCACTATGTATAATATAAACCTATCAAAAAATGCATGCAAATAGCCTTTTTCAGCGTCTGAAGTGAGAAGACCCCTTAAGGGGTTGGGCTACTGTGACGACACGAAAATCAGGGTTGTAGAAAAAATTAATTTTGAAGGAATAAGTAGGATGATTGGAAAATCGTTTGCACATTTATTTGTACGTACATTGACAAAGTTGTGTACCAAATTTCATTGAAAAATATTAATAATTAGAGAAGTTATGAAAAAGCTCGTGAACCTGGAACGTGAATGGGCTTGAAGTTTGCATCGTTGGGATACAACGACTTCTTTTGCTTCTTTATTTTTGTTGGGGTCGAAAATTACGTTTTGCAGATTTGGGTTGTAGATCGCGAAATTAAGAGCCTAAAAGATGGTAGCAGGGTTTTTGTAGCTCAAGTCTGTTAAATAAAATTTGGGAAATTCAGTGAAAGAATATTTCGTTGTTTTCCAACGATGCAAACTTCAACATCATGAACATGAGGGCCTCAACGGTGTACTTGATTTTGGCCACCCGGTTGATGTGAAACAAGAAAAACGAGGTTTTTTTTTTAATAGATAATATTGGCTAAAACTTGACCGAGCTTTTTTCTGTTATCGCGTTTCGAACATCATTTTGATTAATTTTTTTTTAATCCGATTTTTCGAGGAAATATTAAATTATTGTTATTAATAACTAATGTAAATGAAATGTTAAGAAGAAAAACGTCGGTCAAGACTAAACTGCTGTTACACTGAATAAGTGTTCCAAATTTCAAGTCAATGCGGTCATCAGATGCCGAGAAATCGTGTACACCCTTTGGTTTCGAGAAAAACGCGTTTAAAACTTTATTAGCAGTTCTATCGTTGTAATAATAAGTTTACCTTCAATCTGCGATTGGTGCAACATATGTTGGACCTTCCTCTTCAATTGGAGTTGCCTGAAGCGACGAACGAGCGTTCGTCATTTGCACAGTAGCTTAACCCGTTAAAATTCAAGCGTGAATTATTTACATCGAGGAAAGTTGCGAGGAGCTGTCGAAACCGGAATCCTCTGGCCTGGTTGATAAAATCGATCGTGAAAATTACTCGTGTTTTTTTGTCGAATTTTCTAACTGTCATGGCTGTTACGCATATGGAAAAACCGCGAAAACGGCCAAGGTTTTTCCTCCTGGAATAATGAGGGAAAAGTCTGGGAATTTTGAAAATTCTCTCGAATTTTTCCAGAATTTACTTTTTGCAAGAATTACGAAAAATGAAACCAACTAAAAAAAATCTGAAAAGTATAAAAATAAATATTTTTGTCTATTTTAAATATTGACATTACTTTTCATTATATACAAAAAAAAGTGTATGTCAGTGTCGAAAATTGAAAATTTCAAAAAGTAAAAACCAATTTACTCTGAAGCTCTATCCATTTGCATTCAATTTGTCGATACACAAACACACAATTATTATTGTCGATAAGTGTTTATATTTATTTTTAATTTATCGGCACAGACATAAAAAATTCTGTTTATAATTTTTAAAAAACAGGTTCTGTATTTGCTTTCAATAAACTTTTTTTTACTTTACAGTATTAAAAATATTTTTTTTCGAATCTGTCTTTCAAAAATTTTATTTGAATAACTAACATTTTCGTATATTCGATCTTAATAAATATTTCGAATATTCGCAAAAACTGTGTGGAAAATCTCGAAAAGTCAGGGAATTTCAGAATCAATAATTCGTAACAACCATCACTGTCGTTTTTGGAATGACGTTGAAGTTTGCATCGTTGGAATGCACCGAAAGTGATTTTTTTTTCATTCCCGAAAGTGCTTTAGCATATTCGACCTACGAAAATCAGGCAAACATATGTTAGGATTCTTTTTTCGCAATCTACGATAAAGTTGCAAAGTGCAATTTGGGATAATAATGAAAATGAGGACCTAGAAATAATTTTCGTTGCATTAGAACGATGCAAACTTCAAGCCCATATTTTTGGATTTATACAGGGCGTTAGGAAGGTCGATGCAAAGCCTTAAGGGGGTGATAGGTCACCTCGTTAGGAACATATCTAACCTAGGTTACCTTAGTCCAAAGTCTAAGGATTTCGGGTTATCATGGTGAGTATGATTTTTGAAAAATTTCCCAAAATTAGGTACTAACTCGTTCATAATGTTCGAACACAATAATTGGCAACTAAAAACTTATTTGCTAGCTTAATGTGTATTCAATCGACACCAATGGAGGCCAGGTTGAAATTTCGAATTTTGAATGATCAAAACGCTCAAAACTCCGAAAGAATACTAGCCCGAAATATCAAAACTCTGAGAGAATTGTACCCAAAAGACCAAAACTCCAAAAATCTGAACGGGGCCGGGTTGAAATTCCGAACTTTGAATGATCAGAATGCTCATAACTCCGAAAGAAAACTACCCCGAAAGATCAAAACTCCGAAAGAATTTTATACGAAAGACCAAAACTCCGAAAATCTGAACACCGTCAAAATAATTCGGCTATGGGAGTTTATAAAGTTTCAAAATTTTTGATAAATCGACGAATTATTTCAAGATTTTTTTTTATTAAGAAGTGATTTTTCGTCAATTCTGTAATTTGTCTAGACAATGTTATATTTTCTGAGTCATTTACAGTCAACTGTGTAGACTTTCGCTGCCATGATCTTGACGACTCTTGTAATTTCGGAACATTAAAATTAGAAATTTTAAACCGTCGGCGCATTCAAAGTTCGGAATTTCAACCCGGCTCCCATGTCAAGATCATGCCAGCGAACTTCTACACAGTTGACTGTAAATTATGTAGAACGTATAACATTGTCTGGACAAATTGCAAAATTGATGCAAAATCACTTCTTAATAAAAAAAATTCTTGAAATAATTCTTCGATTTATTGAAAATTTTGAAACTTTAAAACTTCCATAGCCGAATTATTTTGACGGTGTTAAGATTTTTGGAGTTTTGGTCTTTCGTGTAAAATTCTTTCGGAGTTTTGATATTTCGGGGTAGTACTCTTTCGGAGTTTTGAGCGTTCTGATCATTCAAAGTTCGGAATTGCAGCCCGGCCCCATCTTGAATTTCGGAATATTAAAATTCGGAATTTTAAACCGTCGGAGCATTCAAAGTTCGGAATTTCAACCCGGCCCCACCAATGCAATCATTTGTATCTACACAACTAAGTAAATGGGGCGTGTCGAATAATTAAGAACTTGTCAAAAAACAAAATACCTCCCATGTTAATGCTATTTACAAAAATCGCATTAACATAAGAGGTAAACGAGTTGGTACGTAATTTTGGGAAATTTTCCAAAAATCATACTTACCATGATAACTCGAAATCCTTAAACTTTCGACTAAAGTAAGCTCGATTATATATGTTCCTAACGAGGTTACCTATCACCCCCTTAAGGCCTTAGGCCACAGTAACGGGTTCAAAATCATGTGCGAATTTAACCATTTTTGTTTCGTATGAAGAAGTGATTCACTCATAAAATTAATCACACATCTATTTAGTATGAATATCAAGCTGTTAGAAAAAATATATATATATTTTTTTTTTATTGTTTTTTTCCTTAGGCACACGCTTTTTGCGTTTGTTACCTATTCTTTTCCATCATTATGACCGTTCTTTCCTCTACTGTTTACTCCTTTTTTTTGTCTCCATCTTTCTCCCTGTTCCCCCCCTGTTGCGGCCGCAGCCGACTTCCCCCTCCGTATTATCTTCATCATGACATTTCTGTCATGGGTATAGGGAAACTGCGGAAAACCTATAACCAATACAGCCGGTCATCGAGTTCGCCCCCCAGTCGTGGAGAGCTAGTCTTATTTCGCCGCGAAATGCCGAAGAAAAATATTTCACGACGAAATGTACGCGACTGGGATTCGAACCCGGGACCTCCCGGTCCGCTGGTTTAGTGGCGAGCACGCTAACCACTAGACCATCGCACCAGTCCTGTTAGAAAATATATATTTCTTTCTCTGTACAAAATGGCCCACTGCGCGAAGCTTCTCGAAACAGCTTTTTTCCAATTGGCGTGACTTGAACAATTTTCACTTGATTTACTTCAAATTTAAAAGTTATGTTCCTAATTGCATTTCGCAGAGAAGTACGTACGGAATTTCTGATTAATCGAAAACTTTTCATTTTATGAGCAGTTATGACGAAACTTTTCACCGAAAATTCATTTCTTAAGGCGTTACCCCCACTTGTAGCGCAAAAAAGGCCTTTTTCATGAATTTAAAAGAAAACTACAAAACTGTTTTAATCGAACAATATACCATCTCAAAGAACACATCTTGAAGAACTTTCAGTAATTTTTTTATTGAAAAATATTACATTGTTTAGTGGCAAATGGCCGTCAATGAAATAATGTTTTTATATACACGGTTTGCGGTGACCAACATTGCGGCGAAGTGGATCATCTGAAAAAAAAATGCGGATGGATTTAGTCAAATATAAGTATAAACTAGTCTTTAATCGAAGGATTTTAAAAAATATTCATTTTTCACAAAATGGCGGTCAGTCAAAGTTAATGGTTCGATTTTAACGAAAAAACGGCCGTTTTTTGGCTATAAAACGGCCATTTTTTTCGAAACAAAAAATCGAACGATTAAAGACTACATTTTTATGTATTAAATAAGCCTGCAAAATTTCAAGAAGATCGGTTCATTGGTGTTCGAGTAATCTTGGTCACCGACTTCAGAAATGCCATTTTGAGAAAAACGCGTTTAAAGTTTCTCTTTAAACGCTCTTTCAACGCGGATTCTTCTCTTTCAACGCTCATATCTCAGTCAATTTTGTTCGGATCGACTTGAAATTTTTAGGACATATTCTCAGATACTTATACTTCAAAAAAATGCAATAAAAAAAATCGATTCTTTCAAAATCGCAAGTGGGGGTAACCTAAGTTCACATACAGTAGAACCTCGATTATTCGAACCAATTGAGACCGAGACTAGTTCGGATAATCGAAACGTGGGTTTTGTGGGACGAGATCATAAACAACACCTTTTTACATAAAAACAGCACACACACACACACACACACACACACACACACACACACACACACACACACACACACACACACACACACACACACACACACATATATATATATATATATAAATTTGACATACATATTAACGTTGAAATATATATATGTATTTTAAACACCTGAAAAAAGTCGAATGCCTTTTTTATATATTTTTAAAAATAAAATCGTTCATTCTTAATTGACGAACGGCTGTAACGCGTTTTTGAGCGGCTAAGTCTCGCAGCCGTTTGGGGAGGAGAAGTTGCGTTGGGTTGCTCATTGTTGCTCACGGCGTTCGGATAAACTAAGTCATCGTTCGGATAATTGAGGGTTCGGATGATCGAGGTTCGAATAATCGAGGTGTCGACTGTACCTACAACTTTTGAATAAAACAATATTTTTTCAATTCCGTACGTACTTCTCCAGGTATTCTAATGTAGATTGGCGAGAATTTGTGTTTTTTGTTCTAGCAGAAAAAATTGTGGATGCTAAATATCACGCCGCGGAGCGCCTAAAAAAAAGATAAAATGAAATATTAGTAGTCGGCCATTTTATAAATCGAAAAAAAATAATTTTCTAACAGCTTGATATTCATGAAAAATGGGTGTGTAATTAATTTTACGAGTGAATCACTTTTTCATACGAAGAAAATTGGTTAAATTCGCACAAGATTTTATACCCGTTACTGTGGCCTGAGGCCTTGACGCTTTGCATCGACCTTCCTGACACCCTGTAATTGCGGGCTTTTACAATTCGATCTTCTTCTAGGCCACCCTCGTCACTTCTGTCCATTGATAATACCGTACTCGATAAAAAAAAACAACAAAAAACGAGGAGCTCATTTGCCGTTGTTCTGGTCAATTCCAGCTGGCGATGTCCTACGACGCTGAGAACACGACGGCGGAGAGCCTCGAGCGTGCGGAACAGCAGAGAGATCCTTTGAATCTTCAGCAGCAGCTCGAGCGCGATCCGTCGCTCCAACTTTCGTCTCACATGGATTGCGATTCGCTGCAACTGCAAGCGCAACAGGAGCGCGAAAATCTCCTCAAACTTCAGCAGCAACAGCGCGATTCGTTGCAACAAAGTGGCGATCCGTTGCAGATGCAGCAGCGTCGTGTCGAGCGGGAGAAAATGCAGTTGCATCAGCGCGAGAGGGAGCAACAGTTGTTGCAGCATCGGGAGAAGATCCAGATGCATCAGCGCGAGCACATACATCAGTTGCAGTCCATCAATAATTTGCTCCTCGATCTACCGCCTAGCAGCCCCAACAACAAGGGCTCCTTTCACTCGAGTCGAGCAAACGAATCGCTTTACTCCTCACCGTCACTCAAAGCGCCCAATCCCGAAGGTAATTCAAATTGTCCATTATTTCATGATATTTTCGAGGCAATTTCGAGGCCAACGGATCTTCCAATGGCGGGGTTGTTACGCGTATGGAAAACAGGGAAAACCCGGCAAAGTCAAGGAATTTTTTTACCCCTGGAATAATCGGGAAAAAGTCGGGGAATTTTCGAAATTCTCGGGAATTTACTCTCGGTATTTACTTTTCGCAAGAATTGCGAAAAATGTAACCGACTTGACAAAAAAACTGAACAGTGTAAAATATTTTCGTATATTTTTGATATTTGTATTATTCTTCATTATATGCAAAAAAAAAATTACGTCAGTGTAGAACATTGAAAATTTGAGAAAAATGGAAACTAATTTACCGTGAAGCTCTATACATTTGCATTCGATCTGTCGATACAGAACCTCATCACTATTATTATAAATAAGTGTTTATATTTATTTTTTATTCATTGTCGGCGGCATACAAATTTCTGTTTATTATAAAGAACGGGTTCTGCATTTGCTTTTAAGGCCTAAGGCCACTGTAACGGTCCAAAAAAAAGGTTTTTTCACGAATTTTTTGCTTCCAAAATTGAAGGTAATTGAAAAAAAACTTTTAAGGGTGTTATCGGGCATACATTAAACTTTATTATCAAATTTTTTTACAGCAAAAAAAAACAAAATGGCGGTTCCACAGCTATCTTCCCGGGGCATGTTTTGCTTGCAGGGCTCCGCGGCACGCAGCACCATCGGTGCACTTTTGAATCTAGAACAAAAAAAAAACCATCAATCTAGAGGGTTATAGCTAGAGAATGTCGATCGGATTTTAAAAAGTATCAATTTTTGTGGATTTGGCGTGCGTTTGAAAAAAAAATTGATTTTTGACGAAAAAAACGGCTAGTTTTTTGTTAATAAAAAATCAATAAATAAAGTTATTGAAAATCCCGATCGACATTCTCAAGATAATGTTAATGTTCACATCTGGTCAAAATTTCAAGTAAAAAAAATGAAAATTGTTCGAGTGATGCTGCGTGCCATTTTGAAAAACCGTATTTCGAGAAAAACGCGTTTAAAGTTTTGCGAATAGTTTTTTATTGGAAAAAATAAAAAAAAGAAGGTAAAAAAAAATTTACCGTTAGTCTGCAATCCCAGCACCATACATTTGTCCTTCGATGGCCAAATTTTCGTCTGGCAAAATTTACAGTGGCCTTACCCCTTAAGGGAGACTTTGTCCTTGGAGTGCCATATTTCAGGTGTTTAGATTTTATTTTTTTTTCAAAGGAAACGAGTAAAGGTTTTTTAGTGCGGTTTTTTCTTGCTTTTATTCATGTTATACAGAACGTTAAAAAAAATTTTTTTTGAAAAAAAAAAAACCAAAATGGCGGCCGTTGCCGCTCCGCGAAAACAGGTCCTCAAATCGCGGGAGGTAAACGGCTGACATCACTGCCCCCTCTTTGTTGATCTGAAACACAAATTGAAAGCATATTATCAATCTGTGACCCTTTGGTCATGGAATGACGGATGGGTTTTTCGTTTAGTACGAATTTCGGAAAATGGCGGCAATTAAAAAAAAAATCGAATTTTCGCGTTTTGTTTTCGCATAAAAAGATAAATAATAAATGCAAAAATGTATCTATCGAAAAAAACGATCCGTCATTCCGTGAAGACATATTTTCCGAGTATGCTCTCCAAATTTCAGGTCGATATGTTAATTACAGCGGTCAGGAGAATGTCAGCCATTTGTAAAAACGTGTTTTCGAGAAAAACGCGTTTAAAGTTTTGTAATGTGTTTACACAAACGTGTTTATAATTACCGCTGATCGGCAATGCCTGGTCCATAGAGGCATCCCTCCTCTTCTTCTAGCTGCTCGTGTTGAGCCGCTAACATCTCCCGCTGCATTTCAAGGACAAAGTCTCCCTTAAGGGATAACACCACTCTAGCGGCAGAAAATAAGGCCTAACTTTGACAATTTATTTTGGGTGCATGCAAAAAGGAATAGGATTTCTTTGGAGAGGGTTTATTTAACATATATTAAGGTATTGAAAAGTTGTTTTTATTATAATTTTCATACAAAGTTACGGAGACAGAACCCATCTCGAAAAACGTGTTTTTTTTTACAAATAGCTTCACGGGAGGACGGTTTTCTCGTAAAGGATAAGACCTGGAACAAAAACCAAAAAACATTGTAATCTATATATTATTAGCTATGGGACTACGTAGGAATTTTTTTAATCAAATTTTAGAAAAATGGCACACTTTGAAAGAAATAAATCGATTTTTTGCCCAAAAAATGAGCAGGAAATTGTTTATAAAAAAAAGTTTACATTTAGTTAAAAAAAAAACAGCTACGTACTCCCATAGAGAATGCAATTGTGAAGCTACTATCAACATTTCAAATCGATCCATGCAAAGGCGTTCGAGTAATCCGTCCTCCCAGTTTGAAAAAAAGTGGTTTCGAGAAGAGCGCGTTTAAAGTTGTACGAGCCTTAAAGAAGTCCGAGGCGCTGCGGCAAAATCGATAATTGAATCTTTAAAAAAAAATCGGTACATGACCAATTGCATATTGTTTTTACGACCCCAAAGTATTTTTTACGCAAAAAAAAAACGATTTTTGCAACATCCTAGAGTGTTGTTATCCGTTAATGTATGTTTTTTACTTCACAATGTTTAAATTATTTTTCGTATTCCAGATATTTAAAATTTTATTTCAATTCTTAATATTTTCATATATTTGATTTTAAAAAATAATGTTGTCCAGTTCAACATAATTTTTCAATAGGAGGATCGAATTGAGAATTTCTTTTGGTTTTTCAAGTCGACTACAAATGTTATGTTTTTTTTTCTCACAAAAATAATTCATTGCTATTTCTACGTATATAATTTTTCCCGTACAGTTTGTGAGGTTTATAAATACTAGTACGGTTGAAACGAGACTTGACTCGTGGTCTTTATATATATATACACATATTTATTCCCATTTACTCCGAAATTTCCTGACTTTTCCAGGTTTTCCATACAGGTCTTGCAAATTACCCAGATTAGGGTCAAATAAAAAAAGGGTCAAGGGTTTTCATCACATATATATATATATATATATATATATATATATATATATATATATATATATATATATTTGATGAAAACAAAGTGTTTTTATTTGACCCTAATTTGGGTAATTTGCAAAACCTGGAAAAGTCAGGGAATTTCTGAGTCAATAATCCGTAACAACCCTGAATGTAATGTATCTCGTTTTAAGGGGTTACACCTAGTTCGCGGCCGAAAAAAGAGCTCTTTTCGTGAATTTTTTTGTTGGAAAATTGATGCAGGTTTTTAACTTTTTTTTCATAGTAAAGGATATCATTTCAAGTATCTTTGACAATTTTTTGATTGGTAAATATTTATAAACGACGGAGATACAGTAAATTGCACAGACCGCTGTGCAAAAAAGGTCCTTCGCGGTGACCACTCCTGCTCGGGAAGAAATCATCCGAAAATAAAAACCCAAATGAATTTAGTTTTTGTACCGTTTTATCTAGTCTTTAATCGGAGGATTCAATAAAGTAATGATTTTTGAAAAAATGGTCGCCGATCGAAAGTGATCGTCGAAATTTCGGTGAAAAAAACACTCTATTTTCCTTGATATAAAAAAAAAGTAGTATGCATTGAAAATAAAAATCCTTCGATTAAGGACTGCCTTTTGATATACGAAAAATGTCAGAAATTTTAAGGAGATGGGTTCAGTTGTCTTTGAGATATTTTCGTCACCGATTGTAAAAAAGTAATTTCGACAAAAACGCGTTTAAAGTTTTTTTTTTTACCTGTAACAATAAAGCGATAAGCGGACCCACCTGTAAACGCTCATAACTCCCCCAATTTTCAACGGACGGACTTGAAATTTTCAGAGACTTTTTTTGAAAGGTTACATTATATGGATCCGTCGAAAGCGAAAAATCGATTTTTTCAAACACTTCAACTAGGTGTAACCCCTTAATGGATAATCAATCAAAAGTCCCGGAACGATTTCGTCGCGCCCTCTGTGTCAATCGATCGTGTGTGTATTGGTCGCAGCAACGGCGACGAATCTCGTGTCAAACTGTTGGTAGGCAAAAAAGTTGTTTCTCGTTTGTCAACGAGGCCAAATAAGTATCCAGTCGTTTCCGAACCGGCGAAACGCATGTAGGTCGCAAAAGATACATACGAACGCATTGTATCGAAAGATTCCGTATCGTTTGATCGCGCAGCGGACATGTCGATCTTGGATCTCTTCGGTCTGAGCCTGCCCCGCGGCTCCCTGATGGGCAGTCAATCGTCGATCGGTTCGTCGGGCCATCGTCAACAGTATCCTGCGCAGAATAACCCACCGAATCAAGGACGCGGCACGTCGCATCAGAATTATCCGGTTGGTAAAACTTTTTGCCGTGTGAAAGCGATTAATCGCGTCGAAAAATCGATTTAAAAACAAAAAATTGAGAAGATGAAAGGATTTTGGAAAAAAATTCCGATATTCGCGACTTAAGGGGTTAGGCCACAGTAACGGATATAAAATCATGTGCAAATTCAACAATTTTTTTTTTCGTATGGAAAAGTGAGTCACTCATGAAATTAATTACACATCTATTTAGTATGAATATCAAGCTGTCCGATTTTTTTTTTTCAATGTACAAAATGGCCGACTACTAATGTTGTCTTTTGTTATCTTTTTTTTGGCGCTCCGCGGCGTGACATTTAGCATCCACAATTCTTTACCTAGAACGTAAAACAAAAATTCTCGTCAATCTGCATTAGAATACCTGGAGAAGTACGTACGGAACTTAAAAAATATTGTTTTATTCAAAAGTTGTACGTATTTGAATGAATTTTCAGTGAAAAATATCGTATGAAAATGCTCATAAAATGAAAACTTTTCGATTGAGGCGTTACCCCCACTTGTAGCGCAAAAAAGGCCTTTTTCGTGAATTATTTTAAAGAAAACTACAAAACTTTTTTAATCTATCAATATACCATCTTAAAGAACACATCTTGAAGAACTTTCAGTAATTTTTTTATTGAAAAATATTACATTGTTTAGTGGCAAATGGCCGTCAATGACATAATGTTTTTTACATACACGGTTTGCGGTGACCAACATTGCGGCGAAGTGGATCATCTGAAAAAAAAAATGCGGATGGATTTAGTCAAATATAAGTATAAACTGGTCTTTAATCGAAGGATTTGAAAAAATTTTCATTTTTCACAAAATGGCGGACAGTCAAAGTTAATGGTTCGATTTTAACGAAAAAAAACGGCCGTTTTTTGGCTATAAAACGGCCATTTTTTTCGAAAAAAAAAATCGAACGATTAATGACTACATTTTTATGTATTAAATAAGCCTGCAAAATTTCAAGAAGATCGGTTCATTAGTGTTCGAGTAATCTTGGTCACCGACTTCAGAAATGCCATTTTGAGAAAAACGCGTTTAAGGGGGGATTGTCTTTTTTTTCGCAAAATTTACCGCTTTTTGGGAATTTTTTTGTGAAGAAAGTATACAACGGAAAACTTGTGAAACTTGGCATATAGTTTTATTGATCTGTTTACTACATACAAAAAATTTTTTAAACAATTTCATAAAAAAATCCGCCTCCCACCCCCCTCGACGCGCGATGGTCCTTTTTTGACGGTGTGCACGATTACAGCCTTCACGTTCATCCTGCAACAAAAACCCAAAAACCATTTTACTTTAGACATATAGCTATCGTTCGATGAAGGGGAAAAAAAAAATTGACGATTTGGTGAGGTTTTGAACTTGAAGTATCGATTTTTCGAAAAAAATTGATCGATTTTTTGTTATAAATAAAAAACTATTAAACGTATTGCTTTTTTGCTTCATCAAACGATAAAAGGATGTCAGCTGAGCATTCTGTCCAAATTTGAAGGCAATCGGTTGAATAGTTTTTGAGAAATCGTGCACACCATCAAAAAAGGACCAACGCGCGTCGAGGGGGGTGGGAGGCGGATTTTTTGATGAAATTGTTTAAAAAATTTTTTGTATGTAGTAAACAGATCAATAAAACTATATGCCAAGTTTCACAAGTATTCCGTTGTATACTTTCTTCACAAAAAAATTCCCAAAAAGCGGTACATTTTGCGAAAAAAAAGGCAATCCCCCCTTAAAGTTTCTCTTTCAACGCGGATTCTTCTCTTTCAACGCTCATATCTCAGTCAATTTTGCTCGGATCGACTTGAAATTTTCAGGACATATTCTCAGATACTTATACTTCAAAAAAATGCAATAAAAAAATCGATTTTTTTTTAAATCGCAAGTGGGGGTAACCCCTTAATCAGAAATCGAGTGAAAATAGTTGAAGTTATTTGTCACGCCAATTGGAAAAAAGCTGTTTCGAGAAAAACGCGTTTAAGGGGAGGGTAGGGGTTTCAGCGTGAAAAAAAAACACTTTTTTGCGTTTTTTTTTCATCTTTATGGATAGAGTAAATTTATTGAAACCTTTTGTACATTGCTAAGTGTAATTTCAAGAACATTCCGTGAAATTTGTACGCGCAAATATCCACAAACAAGCCGGTGACAAAGCTTTTCCAAGAACGCCTTTGGAAAAACACGATTTGCGGTGTTCACTGTATCTCAGCTGGAAATTATCCGAAATCAAGTACCATTAAAATTTAGTCAAAGTATCATCGAATCCTCCCCCCAACGGTCTTTGATAATTTTTTTTTTCATTTCTAAATTTTTGGTGGTTATGTAAAGTGAAAAGTGCTATTTTTCACGAAAAATTCCGCCATTTTGGGGGTGGAAAACCCCCTCAATGTAAAAAAAATCTCAAACTAACCGTTGGGGGGAGGTATTTTATATGTTGAAAGTGTGTACCAAGTTTGAAATAAATCGGTCATGTAGTTTTCAAATGGCAGTGAACACGGACTTTGAAAAAGTGGTTTCGAGAAAAACGCTTCACCGGCTTGTTTGTGGATATTTTCGCGTACAAATTTCACGGAATGTTCTTGAAATGACACTTAACAATGTACGAAAGGTTTCAATAAATTTACTCCATCCATATAGATGAAAAAAAATCGCGAACAAGTGTTTTTTTTCACGCTGAAACCCCTACCCTCCCCTTGAAGTTTTAGGTACTCTATGGCCGTGCCAGAGGTGGGCTTACGTTGTACGCTCAGAGTCGGTAAAAAAATGTTGTTGTTATAAATCGAATAGTAACTTATTCTTATGATGATGAAGCACCGTTTTAGCGAGAAAAAAAATCGATCTTTTGAAAATTCTGCTATGGCCTTACCCCTTAACTATTGTGTGAAAATGAAGAAAAATGAGGATTGCAATAGCTTGTAGATCTTGACGAATCTTTATTTATAGTTCAATATTCGTGCAGATGTGAAATTGTTTATCGTAATGGGTCATTATGTACGTTTTTGGTCTCTATGAATCCGTTTCTCTCCCTTTCTCGCTCTGGTCAATTTTGTCGTTAGAGTTTCTACCCTCTAAATCAGGATTGTCCAAATACATTTTCTTCGGAGCAATCGTTGAAGCTCGGAGGAAATTTCATTCGCTCGACGAAATGCAAAAACAATTTTTGCCTGTCAATGACGGGAATCTATGACAACCATAAGAGGATCGCAACAATGGTTAGCGGCCGATGCACCGATCAAGCTCCACTCACCCTATTTTATAATCAACCTGAACCTTTTCCTTTTTTTGAATCCATGCATGCCATTTTCGCGAAGAATGCTTGGCTGGACGTGATAAAAGTAAAATGGAGCGTGCTATATATTAATGAAGCGACGGATATTTATTTAATTCTGTCGGGGGCGTAAAAATCGTTGCTGTCAATGTTAAACTCTCAAGCCGGTAAATCGTAACGTCAGATTCTGAAATTGGCGGCATTGCGCCGGTGAAAGTGACATCTGGCTGCATGCAGTGCTACACAAACGCGAACAATCATCATCCCAATTGGATCGACTCCAACCATCCCCCGTCGAGAAGCCCGAAACTCCAGCTTTTTTTTTTTTTTACTCCGCTCTATCATTCACTTCGCCACGTAGATGATCAAGCTCCTCTGACGGCTGAGAGAACGAGAGAGAGAGAAGAGGTTTTTTTTTCTCCTGAATTCACTTGGCACTTGAAATTTTTACCAAAGTAATTTATTAACTTTCCAGCAGAGTTGTAAACCTATGGTTGTCTTGCAACGACAAAAAAAAACGCCCGGAACAATGTTGGAGGTAGTATTCGAAGGATAAGGAAATAAGCTCCATTAAGGGGAGATACACACCTAGGAGCCGGAAAAAGGTCATTTTTGTGAATTTTTTCGAGGAAAATTATTTGAAATTTCGGATTGGGGTTTTAATTATCTAAAAGTATATACATTCGAAAATATGTTTAATTTTCTTTATTTAACAATATCAAAAATATACAAGGATATTGTATGATCCTTGGAGCGTCGTAAAAAAATCTGCGTATACGGTACACACTGGCGTTTCTTCAAAAATCATCTGAAAAAAAAAAACCAAAAAGATTATTAAATTAGATACTATAATCTAGTACTTGTCATAGCCGATTTTGAAAATATCGATTTATGACAAAATGGCGGACGTTTGAACATAAATAGTGATTTTTGGGCCGAAAATTAGTTATTATTTTGCCTATAAAACAAAAACTAAGTAACGGAAAAAAAAATCCTATGACAAGTACTGGATAATGGTGTATAGAATAACCACAAAAAACCTCAAGGCAATCGGTTCATGGGTTTTCGAGAAATTTTGGGCGCCGATTTGAAAAACGTGGTTTTGAGAAAGACGCGTTTGAAAATTTGGGAATGAATAAATCATGAAATTTGTCAACTCACATGGAATCATCGATACCAGGCCCATAGTGTAGGTATTCTACGGTCGACGGAATGTTCATAGCTTCTGAATCCTCGATCTCGACCATCTGGGTGTATATCTCTCCTTAAGGGCGGGGTAAAGTTAATCCGGCGAAAAAAAGGCATGTTTTTAAGATTTTTTTTTGGCGTAAAGAATAGTGTTCGTTTATTGAAATATTTCCATATAATAAAGTAACATTTGAACAACATTCTCCTAAATTTGCATTGCAAAATATTCAAAATTGAGCGAGTGAAAATTAAACCCCGGAGGCGCCTCGAAAAAAAGTTGGTTTGCGGTGTGCACCATAACTCGCAACAGAATCATTTGAAACAAAAAAATCAAAATGCATTTGCTAAAGGAGATGTTTCTCGAGGTAATGACGGGAGGATTTTTTTTTTTCGATTTTTCGATTTTTCGTAGCACTTGGGAGCCAAAAACCCGATTTTCGCTGAAAAAAATCGGCTAATTTGTTGTTGAAAAATTAGTAATTATTTAAAAAAAAAACAAAAAAAGCTCTCGACAATACCTGGTGAATTATGTGAAGAAGTACTGTGCAAAATTTCAAAGCGATTGGTCCAGTAGATTTTGAGTTATCGTGCACACGGACTTCAAATATGACAAGTCTCAGAAAAACGGTTTGAAAAACGCAGAAGAGTTTGGTCGCTTAGCGCTCATTGCACATAAAATACTCATAACTTCGTCAATTTTACTCCGATCGACTTGAACTTTTAACACAATATTCTTGATATATTATACATTCATTTAAAAAATTTAAAAAAAATGAAAAAAATTTTTTTAATACTTTACCCCGCCCTTAAGGCAGGATATAAATAAGCAATATTGAGGGATTTTTTAAATTAAGAAATAATTATTCTACAATTATAAAACATTAGGGATACTTTAACAGTATATTTAAGTATACAAAACAATTTTTTTAAATTAATTTATCATCAAAATGGCGCAGCTGTGGCAGAGTATTAGAGCAAGGTCGCCGCGGGAGTTGCAAATCGGCGTGCAGTCAGCTTCCCGTAGACTTCGATTTGCAAAAAAGTTAAAGATTTTTTCAGTTAGAACATGTATACTTTCTATGTGACGGTAATTGAAATGAAGAAAGTGCGAATTTAAGAAAATGGCACGCATTTACAAAGAAAATCAACATTTCTGTAAGATGTGGATTAAAAAAGTCGTTTTTTTTTCAAATTTTTCAAAAAAAAAATTCGTCAAGTAGAAGGTGCCGATATCATCAATATTTTTACCAAGTTTCAACTCAATCGGCTTAATAGTTTTTGAGTAATCTTGCACGTCAATTTCGATAATGCAGTTTTGAGAAAAACGCGTTTAAAGTTCACGCCCGCTCCGAATACGAGCGGTGAGGCACAGCGTTGACGGGCTGTAACGTTTGAAGTTTTTCGAATTTCGCTTTGAAACGTTGGGAAAATATTCTACATATATAGTTCTATCGTTTAAAGAAGAAAAAAGAGATCGATTTTTTTTTCGTTGTAAATGTATATCCCGCCTTAAGGCCTTGGACCACTCTAGAGGCCGAAAAAATAGGCTTTTTCGGGATTTTTTTTCAGAACAATTACAAAATAAATCGAGATTACAAAAAGGGTGTTTATCATATATATCAGTGACTGTATACAATACTTTTTTTGAAGCGATCAATTTCTAAATGGCGACTGTGCAGCGTTTATCTCAAAACTGCATTTTTTAAGTTGGCAGGAAACATAACTCAGACAATTTTCAACCGATTCACTTGAAATGTTGAATATATCTTGAAAAATACATTGTCTATGGAAGTACGAAGCATTTTTTTTACATTGCATAGTTCATTTGCTGTTAACAATTATCTGACGATTTTTTAGACAAATTTTTGGAAAGTGAAAAATTTCGTCAGATAATTGTTAATAACAAATGAACTATGCAGTATAAAAAAAAATCCTACGTACTTCCATAGAATGTATTTTTCAAGATATATTCAATATTTCAGGTGAATCGGTTGAAAATTGTCTGACAATGAACATCCCTCAGGTGAAATGGACCCTTCAATCTTGTTGAAATTTGGATATGTTATAAAGCACCGAAAAGTAAGCGATACGTATTTTTTTTTAACGGCGGAAAAACGGTTTTAAGGGGTGAAACGAACCCTCGAAAATACAGGTGTTTTTCCCTTTTAGTCGATACCGTTATCGTTCTCATCTCCAATGTGTAGTGCACAAAAAAATAAACATTGTTGCAATTTGAATTTTTTTAATATCTCGTACCGTTAAAACGTTATCGACGAAAAACGAAAAACATCCCCATGTTTGAGGGTGCGCTTCAGCCCTTAAAACCGTTTTTCCGCCGATAAAAAAAAATACGTATCGCTTACTTTTCGGTGCTTTACAACATATCCAAATTTCAACAAAATCGAAGGGTGTCACATGGTGGATGTTCCTTGTGAGTTATGTTTCCGGCCAGCTTAAAAAATGCAGTTTTGAGATAAACGCCGCAAAGCCGCCACTTTGAAATTAATCGCTCCAAAAGAATTATTGTATGCAGCCACTGATATGTATGATAAACAACTTTTTTTGGGGGATATTACGGTATCTGTGGCCCCTAATTCTGACCACGCAGCCATCATATGTGACCCAAAATAAGACTTTTTTGAAGAGTGGTAAAAATCGAAATTCGATCCTTAAGGGGTTGATACAGGGGTTTTAAAGTTTGTATGGGACATCATATTTTTTTTCACAGATTTGCTTGAAACTTGGTGTAAATACTCTACAATACAAATAATTGAACACGTATTTCAGCATTTCCTAAAAGTGGACCCTTAAGAGAGTTAAACGGGAGGGTAAAAGTTTGTATGAGACAACATATTTTTTTGTCAGATTTACTTGAAACTTGGCATAAATACACTAAAATACAAATAATTAAACACGTATTTCAACAATTTATGAAGTTTAACCTTTAAGGGGGTTAAACGGGAGTGTTAACGTTGATAAGAGAAAACATATTTTTTTACCAGATTTACTTGAAACTTACTAAATTGATTTGATATAGAACACTAGATGTTTTCCTCTGTGTTTGGTGCGTGTAGACAGTCAATCAGTACTTTTTTAGCCCCTTAACTGTGTTTGTTTCAGTTGGCATAAATATACCAAACAAATACATGTGTAATTATTTGTATTGGAGTGTATTTATACCGAGTTTCGAGCAAATCTGACCAAAAAATATGTTGTCTCATATAAACTTTGAAAGCTCCGTTTCACCCCCTTAAGGGTCGAATTTCGATTTTTACCACTCTTGAAAAAAGTCTTATTTTCGGTCAAATATGACGACTGCGTGGTCAGAATTAGGGGCCACAGATATCGTAATACTGCCCTTTTTTGTAATCTCGATTTATTTTGTAGTTTTTCAGACAGAAAAATCCCCAAAAAACCTATTTTTTTCGGCCTCTAGAGTGGCCTAACCCCTTAAGGACGGTACACAAATTGGAGCTGGAAAAAAGCCGATATATATTAACGTTCATTCCGTTAATTATATATATAATAACGTTTTTTTTCGTTAATTGTAAAATTCAAACGGAAAATAATAAGTTTCCTAGTGGTTGAAAACTAATCAAGTGGAAAAGAAATCGCCTTTTTTCGCCAGTGGAACGAACCACTTCATGCTCTTTCGAAAGTGAACGGGAGATGCTCCTTGTTGCTGGTACGTTTCGCGGGCGCGAATAGTACATACGTATTGGTACTGGGTACAGAGGGGCGGGGGGGGGGGACCTTCATTGTGAGGCGCACGAAAACTGCACGTGACGTTTCAATAAGGAGCATGTACTTTTCGTCCTATTCTCGCGCCTATCGGAAAGTAGTATCTACGAATCGCTGTCGATACACGGTGTGTTGCATCCGCGAAGTAGGAGAGAGAGAGAAAATAATATCGAAGACGTTCGATTTAGCTGCGCTCTTATCATGGCTCGCGAATCCCTGCGCTATGAAAGACACACACACGTATTCGCGTCTCATACTCGCGTTCTCGTACGGTCAAACGAATCGACAGTTTTTAATGGAAGGCCTTTCATACAACGAAATACAATGCTACTGGCACATAAGTCCCGGGAGAGTGCGAAAAAAAACGACATTGTTGCAATTTCCATCTCTGAAGGGCAACGTACATTCTTTATATTTTATTCCACCATTTTTATTATTTGACAAGATTTTTTCAGCCGATGCGCATCTCAGATCGCCAAATAAGCAAATTGAAAAATTGTCGAGGCGGTTTTGTGACTATAATCCGCTGAATGGCATTTGAGCAATTGAGAGAGAATGATTTTCGTTGCGGTCCAACGCAGCGAATTTCACGAAGTTGAAGTTTGCATCGTTGGAACGCAACGGAAGTTGATGTTTCTGAATTTCTTTAATTTCTTTTGGCAGATTTTGCCTATGAAAATTCCTAAACTATTTTTCAAGGATTCTCACAGTGTAACAGGTCGAAAAATAGCTGATTTTCGCGATTTTTTTTTTCGATCGTTGAAATACGCCAATCGGTCTGATTTTTTTATGTACAATCAAATCACTCATGAAGTACAGAATGCAAATGTTTATTTTTATTTTCTTTAAATATTATCTGTAACGAAATTTGTACACAAGGGGCCGGGCTTGAAATTCGGATCTTTGAATGCTCAGACGGTTTAAAATTCCGAATTTTAATATCCCGAAATTCAAAGTCGGGCCGGGTTGAAATTCCGAACTTTGAATGATCAGTCAAAGTTCCGAAATGAACACTCAAAATTCCGAAAGAAATTTACACGAAAGGGGCCGTCCATATATTACGTCATCGTTTTTTGCTGATTTTTGCCCCCCCCCCCCCCCCCAAATCATCCTATCCTTCCTATGGTCATAATGTAATTATCGTTACCGTCATCCAATTCCTAGACCCCCCCCCCTTATTTTAAAATGACGTAATTTATGGACGGCCCCAAAGACCAAAACTCCGAAAATCTGAACACCGTCAAAATAATTGGGGTATGGAAGTTTTTAAATTTTCAAAATTTTCGATAAATCGACGAATTATTTCAAGATTTTTTTTTTATCAAGAAGTGATTTTGCGCCAATTTTGAAATTTGTCTAGACAATGCGATACGTTATACATCATTTACAGTCAACTGTGTAGACTTTCGCTGGCATCATCTTGAAATGGGGGCCGGATTGAAATTCCGAACTTTGAATGCGCCGACGGTTTAAAATTCCAAATTTTAATGTTCCGAAATGACAAGGTTTTCCAAAACATGCCAGCGAAAGTCTACACAGTTGACTGTAAATGATGTACAACGTAAAACATTATCTAGAAAAATTTCAAAATTGACGTAAAATCAGTTCTAATAAAAAAAATTCTTGAAATCATTCGTCGATTTATCGAAAATTTTGAAACTTTTAAAACTTCCATAGCCGAACTATTTTGACGGTGTTCAAATTTTCGGATTTTTGGAGATTTTTGGATTCTTTCGGAGTTTTGATCTTTCGGGGTAGTATTCTTTCGGAGTAGTATTCTTTCGGAGTTTTGAGCGTTCTGATAATTTATGGTTCAGAATTTCGGCCCGGCCCAGTAAACAAGATTATTAATCAGCACGAAAGCCGCTATCTTGCTATGGAGGTTTTTAAAAAATCAAAATTGACAAAATGGCGGCAGTTGGGAAAAAAGTACCGAAATTAGCCTATTTTTCCGACAGTTTTTCGTTGAAAAAAATATGAAGATTTATAAAAAGCCTCCATAGCAAGATAAAGAATGTGGTGAAGAATGTTGTGTGAAAATTTGAGACGAACAGCTTGAAAACGTTTCCTTTGAGAGTGTACACCGTTTCGAAAAACGAGATTTCGCGAAAAACGCGTTTAAAGTTTCGAGTGCGGAATTTTCATATAAATTGTCTACTTGCGTTTATGTAAGTATATGAACAGCATGTTTATAACCGTCTATACTATCGGATAATGCAAAGAAAATCGATTTTTTTAAAACGTTACACTGTGATGATCCCTTAATTTCCTTGGACAGATTTTGCCTATAATAATCCCTAAACCATTTTTTTAAATATTTATTTAGCGATCTACAATATACATCCACAAAAAAGATTTATAATGATACAAATATGGAAAAAAAATGTAAAAAAGAACTTTCGTTGTATACCAAGCGAAGAACTTTCGTTTCGTATATCAAGCGAAGATATTCTACTCTTTGCCCTATACATAAATGGTGCTGAAGTGTGCATCGTTGGAACGCAACTCTTCCCGATTTTTTCTTTTCTCTATATTCATCATCGTCCAAAAGCTTCGATTCGCAGGTTTTGGTTACAAATTTAAATAAGGATCCTCAAAAATGTTTCAGTGATGTTCGTGGCCTGAATGGGCGAAAAAAATATCTTCGTTGCGTTGCAACGATGCAAACTTCAATACTACATAAACAAATGAAAATTCAAATGAAAAAACTACACACGCGGCTTAAGGCGGTAGGCCATAGTAACGGGCATAAAATCATGTGCGAATTTAACAGTTTTTTTTCGTATGAAAAAGTGATTCGCTCATAAAATTAATTCCACATTTATTTTGTATGGATATCAAGCTGTTAGAAAATATATATATATTTTTTTTCGATGTACAAAATCGCCGAATACTAATATTTTCTTTTATCTTTTTTTTTGGCGCTCCGCGGCGTGACATTTAGCATCCACAATTTTTTTACCTGCAACAAAAGAATAAAAATCTCGTCAATCTACATTAGTATACCTAGAGAAGTACGTACGGGATTTGAAAAATATTGTTTTATTCAAAAGTTGTAGGTATTTGAACTTAAGAAATGAATTTCTCATAAAATGAAAAGTTTTCGATTAATCAGAAATTCCGCACGTACTTCTCTGCGTAATGCAATTAGGAACATAACTTTTAAATTTGAAGTAAATCGAGTGAAAATTTTTGAAGTTATTTGTCACGCCAATTGAAAAAAAAAGTTGTTTCGAGAAGTTTCGAGTAGACGGCCATTTTGTACATCGAAACAAATTCATATATGACGTTTTTCACGTCACTTCAGCCAGTAAGAAAAGTCCACAAATGATTTTGAAAAATCGAGTTACTTTATTGAAAAATATTCACCGAGTGTCGATTTTTTTAGAAAATTTCTGACGTTCTTTCTCGTTGATTACCATCTTTTAAACATTTTCCCATTCAAATGGCTGTATCTTTGGCAGGATTTGACGTATTTACATTCGTAAGAAACGAAAATATGCGTCTTTTTCTAGCCTTCAAGAAAAAAATTTATTTAGATTTTATTGAGCAAGTCGAACGTCTGTTTCAGGGCAAAATATGCAAAAATATTTTTTTTCTCAAGGAAAGACACTCGTTATTTTATTTTTTTAAATTTCCCCGAATTGTGAATACGAAAAATGGATTTTTGGTATTTTTTATAGAACGGGATTCCTAAACACCGTGAAGTAACAGCTATTTTTATTAAAAATTTTTTTTTATTAATATTCGATTGAAGAGTGTGGAGCACTCCAAGGCTCGAATACATATGACATATATGTTATATGTATTTAAAAAACCTGGCAAACATACAGCGAGTGCTCCACACTCTTCAATCGAATATTAATAAAAAAAAAAAAATTTTAATAAAAATAGCTGTTACTTCCCGGTGTTTAGGAATCCCATAATATAAAAAATACCAAAAATCCGTTTTTCGTATTCACAATTCGAGAAAATTCTTTAAAATAAAATAACGAGTGTCGTTCCTTGAGAAAAAAAATATTTTTGCATATTTTGCCCTGAAACGGACGTTCGACTTGTTCAATAAAATCTAAATTAATTTTGTTTCTGGAAGGCTAGAAAAAGACGCGGATTTTCGTGTTTTACGAATATAAATACGTCAAATCCTGCCAAAGATGCAGCCATTTGAATGGAAAAATATTTAAAAAATGGTAATCAACGAGGAGAAAGGTCAGAAATTTTGAAAAAAAGTGTCGACCATCGGTGAATATTTTTCAATAAAGTAACTCGATTTTTCAAAATGATTGGTGCATTTTTTTTTCACTGGCTGAAGTGACGTGGAATGCCTCATATATATTTTCTAACAGCCTGATTTTCATACTAAATAGATGTGTAATTAATTTTTAGAGTGAATCACTTTTTCATACGAAAAAAATGGTTAAATTCGCACATGATTTTATACCCGTTACGGCCCAAGGCCTTAAAAAATAAAGAAGCCCAGTAAGCGGTTACTCGTTTCGTTGTGCGACACGCGGAAGGATCAATGGCGAGCGTCCTGACGCGCCAAAGGTCCTGACGGTCGAAAAAAAAAAAAATCCATCGCAATAACTCATAATATATGTGCAATCGTCTGAGACAAGATGCTCCAGCCTCTCGTAAAATACCAAATATTGTACGAGCGAGGATGTTTTTTTTTTCTCGCTTTATTGCCACCCGTTAAAGTCGCGTCAAACGACCATTACCGCGCGGCTCAATTCTTATAAAGTGACAGAAAGTAGCTGCGCGCTTGAGATATCGTCCCGCTCCTTGGAATTTAAGGAAATATCGGCAAACGTGTGTGGGCGCGTGTAATGCAGGAACCACGAGAACGTTCGCATTAGGCAACGAGCGGACAATGCGGCTGTATGAAATAAATTACGCAAACTGAGGGAGAGAAAGAAAGAAGAAGAAGAAAAAAAAAAACGAAGCTTTAAAGCGACCCCGATACGATCGTAGCCAAGAGTTCGGAGGCTCGAGCCAAACAGCTCTATCACAGAGCCACCAGACACGCGCGTTCATCCCTCTCGATCCTTCTCCCTTCTTCGTCTTTGTACGAGCTTTTTTTTTTTCTTCTTCTTCTTGCTCCTCGTCGCGAGGGAGAAAAAAACCCTCCGACGTGTACGATCCTGTAAGGCTGAATCTCCTTAGTCGCGAGGCTCGATAGCCCGGCCGCTTTTACAGGATAAAATGTTCGGACGTTTCGCGAATATTATTTTGGATGTTATCCAAGAACTGAGCCGCGGCAACTTCGTTCGCGCGGTTTTAATGGCGGAGCCCGGCTAACGCGTTTTACTCATTTTGGCAATTTTCTGACAGTTTATTTGTTTTTACGAGCGTTATTTCGACGGAATTTCGCGGCAACCGGGAATAATGGGGAAAAGGATCTGTTGATGTTGCTCTGCAGTGTATGGGGGACAGGCAGGAGTTGGCGAAATGAGAAATTCGCAAATGTGGGCCTTGCATGTTAAGTAAAATGAGTCGTGAGGGACATTGGCCTAGGCGAGCATTTTTTTCAACTTAAGGCGGGATATACATTCACAACGGTCAAAAAATCGATTTTTTTTTTGTTTAAGGGGCATTTTGGAAGATTTTTTGGAAGAAAAGTACTCAATTGAATGTTTAGGAAAATTAAGAATATCTTTGGCTGTATTTGACCTATATTACGGAATTTTTTTATAGGAAAATATTGAGATCCAAGCGACTTGTGCGCTGCCTTCGGCGGCGCCAAAAAAAAGTTCCTCCACTGCTGACATGATTCCGGCCGATTGAGTAGCTGAAACCGAAAAAGGAAAAAATATCTTTAAGGCGTTACCCCCCACTTGGAGCGCAAAAAAGGGCCTTTTTCATGAATTTAAAAAAAAAACTACAAAACTTTTTTAATCGATCAATATACCATGTTAAGGGGGGATTGTCTTTTTTTTCGCAAAATTTACCGCTTTTTGGGAGTTTTTTTGTGAAGAAAGTATACAACGGAAAACTTGTGAAACTTGGCATATAGTTTTATTGATCTGTTTACTACATACAAAAAATTTTTTAAACAATTTCATCAAAAAATCCGCCTCCCACCCCCCTCGACGCGCGATGGTCCTTTTTTGATGGTGTGCACGATTACAGCCTTCACGTTCATCCTGCAACAAAAACCCAAAAAGCATTTTACTTTAGACACATATAGCTATCGTTCGATGAAGGGAAAAAAAATTGACGATTTGGTGACGTTTTGAACTTGAAGTATCGATTTTTCGAAAAAAATTGATCGATTTTTTGTTATAAATAAAAAACTATTAAACGTATTGCTTTTTTGCTTCATCAAACGATAAAAGGATGTCAGCTGAGCATTCTGTCCAAATTTGAAGGCAATCGGTTGAATAGTTTTTGAGAAATCGTGCACACCATCAAAAAAGGACCATTGCGCGTCGAGGGCGGTGGGAGGCGGATTTTTTGATGAAATTGTTTAAACATTTTTTTGTATGTAGTAAACAGATCAATAAAACTATATGCCAAGTGCACAAGTTTTCCGTTGCATACTTTCTTCACAAAAAAATTTCCAAAAAGCGGTAAATTTTGCGAAAAAAAGACAATCCCCCCTTAAAGAACACATCTTGAAGAACTTTCAGTAATTTTTTTATTGAAAAATATTACATTGTTCAGTGGCAAATGGCCGTCAATGAAATAATGTTTTTATATACACGGTTTGCGGTGACCAACATTGCGGCGAAGTGGATCATCTGAAAAAAAAAATGCGGATGTATTTAGTCAAATATAAGTATAAACTAGTCTTTAATCGAAGGATTTTTTAAAATATTCTTTTTTCACAAAATGGCGGACAGTCAAAGTTAATGGTTTGATTTTAACGAAAAAAAAACGGCCGTTTTTTGGCTATAAAACGGCCATTTTTTTTTTTTCGAAAAAAAAAATCGAACGATTCAAGACTACATTTTTATGTATTAAATAAGCCTGCAAAACTTCAAGAAGATCGGTTCATTAGTGTTCGAGTAATCTTGGTCACTGACTTCAGAAATGCCATTTTGAGAAAAACGCGTTTAAAGTTTCTCTTTCAACGCTCTTTCAACGCGGATTCTTCTCTTTCAACGCTTATATCTCCGTCAATTTTGTTCGGATCGACTTGAAATTTTCAGTACATATTCTCAGATACTTATACTTAAAAAAAATGCAATAAAAAAAATCGATTTTTTCACAATCGCAAGTGGGGGTAACCCCTTAAGGGGTTAGGTCACAGTAACGGGTATAAAATCATGTACGAATTTAACAACTTTTTTCGTATGAAAAAGTGATTCACTTATAAAATTAATTACACGTCTATTTAGTATGAATATCAAGCTGTTAGAATTTTCTTTTATCGATGTACAAAGTGGCCGACTACTAATATTTTCTTTTATTATCTTTTTTTAGGCACTCCGCGGCGTGACATTTAGCAACCACAATTTTTGACCTAGAACAAAAAAAAATCTCGTTTACATTAGAATACCTAGAGAAGTACGTACGGAATATAAGAAATATTGTTTTATTCAAAAGTTGTAGGTATTTGCATTGAGTTGTAGGCATTTGAATGAATTTTCAGTGAAAAATTTCGTACAAAACTGCTCATAAAATGAAAATTTTTCGATTAATCAGAAATTCCGTACGCACTTCTCTGCGAAATGCAATTAGGAACATAACTTTTTAATTTGAAGTAAATCGAGTGAAAATTGTTGAAGTTATTTGTCACGCCAATTGCAAAAAAGCTATTTCGAAAAAAAAACGGGTTTAAAGTTTTAGGTACTCTATGGCCGTGCCAGAGGTGTTTTTTTTAAATATTTTTTTCAATTTCTGAATATTGGTTTTTTCATTAGGTACACGCTTTTCGCGTTTGTTACCTCTATTCTTTCCCCTCATTGGCCCGTTTCTTTCCTCTACTGTTTAACTCCTTTTTTCTCCATCTTTCTCCCTGTTCCCCCCTCTTGCGGCCGCAGCCGACTTCCCCCTCTGTATTATATTCATCACGACATTTCTGTCATGGGTATAGGGAAACTGCGGAAAACCTACACCAATACAGCCGGTCATCGAGTTTGCTCCCCAATCGTGGAACTAGTCTTATTTCGCCGCGAAATGCCGAAGAAAAACATTTCATGACGAAATGTACGCGACTGGGATTCGAACCCGGGACCTCCCGGTCCGCTGGTTTAGTGGCGAGCACGCTAACCACTAGACCATCGCACCGGTTCAATTTCTGAATATATAAACTTTGCTTCACAAACGATTATGTTTCGTTTCAGCAATACGACGAAACTCATGGATACTATCCAAACTCGTCGAACATGGACGTGCCGGGTACACCGAATTCGGTTACGACACCCGGAAGTCCGAGCACCCCGGGTAGCGTCCACTCGAATCCGTACACTTATTCCAACAGCGGTAACAGCAGCAGCAGCCCGACGCTGTCACCGCCTAATCGGTCTCACTTCAATCTTGGCTCGCCCACATCGCCGGGACATTCGCCCTACTATGGCAGACCCATCAGAGGCTCACCGGCTTACAGGTGAAAGGACACGTTATTTTTATACTAAAAAAAAACTGATTTTGCACTTTAAGGTGGAACGAGCGCGCGCTCTTGATTTCTATAGATTCAGTTCAAATTTTATCCAGACATTGTGCATATCATTATGCATTAGTACAGTCGAGCTGTTGCTGAAAACCCCCGTAATTGGAAAAAATTAGAAGAGGGCTAGTTTTTTGACAGGTGATTTTGTAAGTGCCGCTAAATGCAAGTTTGTGCTAAATCCAAGTTTGCATGAAAATCTGGGTGTAGGGTTTTTTTTAGGGGATGAAAGGGGATGGGCGTGGATTAATGTCAAACTACAACCCCCACGAGTTCGGCGCCGTGAGACAAAATGTGCGGAAAAATCCGGGCTTTAGTTTTGTCCACAGCGCCGAATTCGTGGAAGTTCATTTTGGGGGTGAAAAAGTGGGGTGAAATTTTGAAAAATTAGTTTTAATTCAATAACCCTTTGGAAAAAATTCGTACACTTTTTGTTCGAATGGGAACGTTGTAGCCCTTGAAAAGACGCGCCGATCGAGTATTTGATCATCACTCCGATAATATCTTCACCCCGAAAAAAATGTTTAAAAACAACAAAACAAATTGTTTATTGAATTGCTGAAAAACAATGGATTTTTCGGGTATGGTTCAAATGTACGAAATGTAGAGAATAATTTTCTCTATATTTTCGTTGCTATGGACCACCCTTGAATTTTGATCTTCCAACCCCTCTCGGGGGTTCAAAATTCAAAATAAAATTCCGGGAACACTATCGACCGCACGAATTCGCCGCCGCGAAAGAATTTGTAGCTTGAACCCTCGGCTACATTTTTGTTCACAGCGTCAAACTCGTATCTCTTTATTTTCGGTCAATAGTTTTGCCGGAATTTCATTTTGAATATTCAACCCCTGAGAGGGGTTCGAAAAAAGCAAAATTCAAGGGTGGTCCATGGGATCGAAAATATAGAGAAAATTATTCTCTACATTTCGTACGTTTAAATCATCCCCGAAAAATCGATGGTTTTTGAGTTATTCAATAAACAATTTTTTGTTACACTTCAACAATTTGTTTGGGGGTGGAGATGTTATTGGAGAGGGATGATCAAATATTCGATCGACGCGTCTTTTCAATGGCTACAACATTCGCGTTTGAACAAAAATTTTATGAATTTTTCTCAATGAGTTATCGAATGAAAACGGATTTTTCAAAATTTTAGCCCCACTTTTTCACCCCTAAAATGAACTTCCACGACTTCGGCGCTGTGGACAAAAATAAAGCCCGGATTTTTCTGCACATTTTGTTTCCCGGCGCCGACCTCGTGGGGGTTGTCGTTTGGCATTAGTCCACCCCCATCACCTTTGATCCTATAAAAAAAACCCTACACCCCGATTTTTAGGCAAACTTGGATTTAGCACCCGCGACACCTACAAAATCAAAAGTTTTTAATTAGTTATGAATCAACCAACACTTTTGTTTGTTAATGAAGATAACATAAACAATATAAAATATTAATATTGATAAGGCAAATATTTTTTATGATAAAAATTTTTAACTTTAGGAACACGATAATAATTTTTTTCGCGAAATATTGAACAATACTGTTCTGCGATGTTGCCATATGTCTTCGTATTATAGGAGACAAATGTTTTTTACGGAACATTATTCTGTCTTTACTGAACGTTTCTAGCAAAACTGAATAGTCAATGGAATCCAAATCTTTTTCACTCTTTCCCTAACTAGTTCGGTGTAAACATAATTTTTTTTCAAAATTTATAAACACGATAGAATGGTACGGCGAATTATGTGACCTGGCTTTCGGTCGATGCAGACCCTGCAGTGTTAAAAGTTGCAATTTTAAAACCCACTATCTCCCAATCTGAATAGTCGACCGTTCTAAAATTCCACTGAAGCATGCATAATGATATGAACAATGTCTGGTGAAAATTTGAACAAAAATGAAGAAATTAAAGAAATTAAAAAAAGGAATTATCACAGTGTGACGGGTCGAAAAATAGCTGATTTTTGTTTTTTCGATGGTTAAAATACGCTAAACAGTCTGGTTTTTTAATGTCAAATCGAAGCACTCATGAAAAACAGAGAATACATTTTCAAACGTTTATTGTAATTTTATTTTTTACGGTAATTAAAATGAAGAAATTGCAAATTTGAGAAAATGGCACGCATTTACAAAAAAATTAACATTTCACGCAACATTTATGGAAAATGTGGATTACAAAAGTCGTTTTTTTTTCCCAATTTTTCAAAAACAATTTTCATCGAGTAGAAGGTACCAATATTATCAACATTTCCACCAAGTTTCAACTCAATCGGCTTAATAGTTTTTGAGTAATCTTGCACGTCAACTTCGATAATAAAGTTTTGAAAAAAAAACGCGTTTGAAGTTCACGCCCGCTCCGAATCCGAGCGGTGAGGCACAGCGTTGACAGGCTGTAACGTTTGGAGTTTTTCGAATTTCGCTTTGAAACTTTAGGAAAATATTCTACATATATAGTTCTATCGTTTGAAGAAGAAAAAAAAAAGAAATCAATTTTTTGATCGTTGTAAATGTATATCCCTCTTAAGGTAGTTCCTCTGCGAAAATCTCAACCAAAAGTGTACATACCATGTTAATGTTTAAAAGATTGATAATTGGTTTAATTGATAATGAATAAAATTAAAAACTACGCAATATTGACTCGGTACTAGTAGATAATACGATGGATATCATTTATTGCCGTAAAATATATTTTGAATTGTGTTGTTGATCGACCATTGCCAGTAAACTTTTTGCCGGGACTGTCCAGGCTTTGCCCCAATTGTTTTTTTTCCAGGCTTTGCCAGGCTTTGCACCAAAATTGTGAAGGCTTCTCATGGTTATATCTTGGAAACTAGATGGTGAATCATTCTCATTTTGTTTTCACATTATTCGTGATTTCTTACTGTAGCTTAACCTCGTTTTTTATCAATTTCTTAATTTTAGTTTTGACGGTAGAATTAATGATGCTCTGTTTGCCCATCATAACACATTTGTTACGTGTAAACCAAGCCAACTTTAAGTGTAAATATCTCAGGTTTGGGGTGGTCAAACTTATTCAAATTGCACAGATGTTTGGATAATGTATTAAATAACGTATATGTCAAATTTCAACCATTTCTTAATTCAACTCTTCCGTGGAGGTACTACCTTAAGGAGCCAGTCCACTTTGGAGCTACGAAAAAAGTCTATTTTCGCGATTTTTTTTTGACGTCTTTATAATAGATATGAATATAAAAGTTTTTCGGCTTGATGAATAAAGTCTTAAAATACATTTAAAAAAATTCAATTTATTTTTATTCATTTTTAAGTACAAAAACTATAGTTTAACGTAACGCCTCAAAAATAGGTGGGCTACGGATTGTCTCAAACAAAAAAATCAAAGTCCATTAGATTCAGTATGACACCGGCTACAAAATGACCCTCCGATATAAAGTTTCATCAAAAAATATAAAAAAATGGCAGATGAAAAACGAAAAAGTATTTAAAAAACGCGTTTTTTTTCGCAGTTTTTCGCAATAAAAAGGGTAAAAATAAAAATGGCGCCTTAACACGACGCGCACTGTTCCACTAAAATAGGTGCAACTTCGTTGATTTTTAGAATCTCAGGGTCCGGTTGGTCTTGAAATATTCTTGAAACTTCACACTATAATATGCAAAGAAAACGATTTTTTTTAAGTTTCCAGAGAAACATGACCCCTTAAGCTGTTTCCTGATTATTCGCTCTCGTTGTAACGCGTAATTTTTTTTTCTCAGCGACTGCGGTAGTCCAACTTTGGAGTACCCTCAGATGCTCGGCTTCGGTGGCTCGCGTTCGAACTCACCGGCCGATTCCGAGACGAGCGGTTACAGCAGCGTGGACGGTTCGCTCTCTGACATTATGGTACGAGTACGTTGATGAGAATTTCGTTAATTTTTCTTCGAATTATCCGAGAATGCGTCTCATTTCGCTGATCAATCGGTGTGTACTATTGAGTGTGTTCTTTTTTTTTTTTCTCGTCAGAATTGCCTGTCGCTGAATTCATCCGGGCACTCTTGCTATCCTCCATCACTGAGTGCCCTGATGCCGCGTGATTTGGAACTCTATCACGGTGGAAACAGAGCTGCCGCTTTTCAGCGTATGGCAGTCAAGAAGTATCATCAACAGCAGCAGCAACACACCAACATGCGTCATCATCATTGCTGCTCGTCCGGAAATTACGCGATGCCGATGAACAAAGCTCCGAACCTTCTGGAGCCCTATTTGTCTCTCGATCGCGCCGCCAGATGTCATCGTAATGCAGCAGGTAAAGATCATTCGGATAAGAAGCGCGATGGAGACTCGCACTTTGCTTCTCGATTATTATATTCGTCTAGTAGGTGACGTTTATCTTTAGTCTCTATCGTGCCGAGAAAATCGGATCAATCAGGGCAAAGGGGATGAACGTTTTTCGGAGACTGTAATAGTAGGTCCACATTATCAAGATTTATCATGCGAGAGGGTGAATCGGAGATACATTATCTTCCTACTAGCTTTTGCCCGGGACTTCGCTCGCGTGAATATCAGAAATCTCGCTCGTGTCGATGTTTGGGTCATATCGCAATAGGGGCGACATCTACCGAGAGGTCCGAAAAATGGCAAAATCCTGATTTTCGTTTCTTGGAAACGGCTGGTGAAAAAGAAACGCACTTTCGAGATATCATGTCCACCGACCTTGAGTGTTTCGAGAAAACAGGCGTTTGAGGGGCCAGTCCATTTTGGAGCCATGAAAAAGTCTATTTACGCGATTTTTTTGTTTGACGAATTTATAAAAGATATGAATATAAAAGTTGTTGGGCTTGATAAATAGTCTTGAAATACATTTTAAAAAAAATTTAATTATTTTGATTCATTTTTAAGTACAAAAACTATAGTTTAACGTAACGCCTCAAAAATAGGTGGCTCCATTACAACTCGGCAACGGCTTGTCTGAAACAAAAAAAAATCAGAGTCCATTAGATTCAGTATGACACCAGCTACAAAATGACCCTTGGATATTAAGTTTTATCAAAAAATTAAAAAAATGGCAGATGAAAAACGAAAAAAGTAAAAAAATACGCGTCTTTTTCGCAGTTTTTTCGCAAAAAAATAGTAAAAATCACAATTTTAAAACCATCGAGGGCCATCTTGTTGCGAAACATGTTTACAATATGTGGTTCGAATTTCAAGAGAATCGGTTTATTAGTTTTAGAGTTACGATGGAGCTAGATTTTGAAAACGTTGTTTCGAGAAAAACGCGTTTGAAGTTTATACTGTGAACCGGCCGAGCGCGCTCAGGTAAAAACGTAAACGTTCAGGTAAAAAAAAATACTTGGAGAGCTCGGATTTTCATAAAATGTTGACACAATATTTCTGAATGTGTGTACTTTCGAAAAAAGTATTAAAAAAATCGATTTTTTGAAATTTTCAGCGTGGACTGGCCCCTTAAGGCGGAATATACATTTAGACAGGAAAAAAATAAGCAATATTGAAGGATTTTGTAAAGTAAAAAATAATGATTCTACAATTATCAAACTTTAGGTATACTTTAATAGTATATTTACGTATACAAAACAATTTTTTAAATTAATTCATCATCAAACTGGCGGCGCTGTGGCAGAGTGTTGCAGCAAGGTCGCCGCGGGAGTTGCGAATCGGCGTGCAGTCTAGCTTCCCGTAGACTTTGATTTGCAAAAAAGTTCAAACATTTTTTCAGTAAGAACATGTATAGTTTCTACGTGACGGTAATTGGAATGCAGAAAATGCAAATTTAAGAAGATGGCATGCATTTACAAAAAAAATCAACATTTCACGCTACATTTTTGCAAAATGTGGATTAAAAATGTAGTTTTTTTTTCTTTTTTTCAAAAACAATTCGCGTCAAGTAGAAGGTACCGATATTATCAATATTTCTACCAAGTTTCAACTCAATCGGCTTAATAGTTTTTGAGTAATCCTGCACGCCAATTTCGATAATGCAATTTTGAGAAAAACGCATTTGAAGTTGACGCCCGCTCCGAATCCGAGCGGTGAGGCACAGCGTTGACGGGTTGTAACGTTTGACGTTTTTCGAATTTCGCTCTGAAACTTTGGGAAAATATTCTCCATATATAGTTCTAGCGTTTGAAGAAGAAAAAAAAGATATCGATTTTTTTATCGTTGTACATGTATATCCCGCCTTAAGGGAAGATATACACCTAGGAGCCGGAAAAAAGGTCATTTTTGCGGATTTTTGTCAAGGAAAACTATTTGAAATTTCGTATTGGGGTTTCAATTATCTAAAAGTAAATACATTCAAAAATATGCTTAATTTTCTTTATTTAACAATATCAAAAATATACAAGGATATTGTATGATTCTTGGAGCGTCGTAAAAAAATCTGCGTATACGGTACCCACTGGCGTTTCTTCAAAAAACATCTGAAAAAAAATACTCAAAAAGATTATTAAACCAGATCCTATAATCTAGTGCTTGTCATAGCCGATTTTGAAAATATCGATTTATGACAAAATGGCGGACGTTTGAACATAAATAGTGATTTTTCGGCCAAAAATTAGTTATTATTTTGACTATAAAACAAAAACTAAGTAACGGAAAAAAAAAATCCCATAACAAGTACTAGATCATGATGTATAGAATAACCACAAAAAAACCTCAAGGCAATCGGTTCATTGGTTTTCGAGAAATTTTGGGTACCGATTTGAAAAACGTGGCTTTGAGAAAAACGCGTTTGAAAAATGAATAAATCATGAAATTCGCCAACGAAATTTGTCAACAAATATCGAAATGTTAACTTGCCGTTTTCACCACATATTCTGGAGACCTCAAACTTCAAGAAAATGCAACAAAAAAATCGATCTTTTCGACCATCTAGGTCACGGTCTTACATACAGGTCTGACAACGGCGGCAGTGGGGGTAGGCACCCTTGGCGGTTTTGTTTTTTATTCCGATTTCTGCCGCTTGGTGCGTGACGACAAGGGGAAGTAGTGGTGCGACGAAGAGAGAAATAGCTCTTCTGTCTTTTTCCCTCCTGACCGCAACGCATGCGCCGTTTGCCGTAACTTAATTTACCGTACTGTCGTGTAAACTGCATAATATACGAAACCAATAAAAAAAATGTGTTGATTAAAAAAAAGATGACTACGTTCATCGAAAAAAAAAAAAACTGAAAACTTTTCAAATACATTAATTCATACCAGCACATATTACGACCATTTACATCCTTTTTTCTCCAATGTCTCACAATACATCGTTCTTCGAAATGTTTTTCGCACACGTACTGAGACTCTTTCAGTCCCGGAATAGCATCGAGCCATTTTTTGTTTCGTTCGACGTTTCTGGGCACGCGAAACACGGAGCATTTCTGCTTACAATTTTTGTACCCCGTTTTACAATTGCGAACCGCGCAACCCTTAGCCACTTGGCATTTTTTTCGCAAACACAACCAAAAAAAATTCACACTTATGCGTAAAAACACGATGAAATATGTATCACGGTAAATCGCGTAGAACCTTTTGGTATATGGTCGCAAATAAAGGTTATTTCGACAATCGCGCCGCAAAAACATACGTAAACACCTTGCCCCCATTCGCCGGTAAGAGGTAAGGGGGAAACTACTTCCCCTTGCTAGTAGCGACGCCTAGCGAATCGAAAAGTTAAGCCGATAAGCGTGCCTGCCCCCACGACGAATTTTTAGCTTCGTTGCAAGACCTGTAAGACCGTGGATCTAGGTGTATATCTTCCCTTAATTTCAGGCTGAAAAAAAAAACAATGTACAGACGACACTCCATTTTTGTTATACTAGCCCTTATTCGCCGCACTACAGTGAAGAGACGTACTCGGCACACTGGGGTTGTTGCACCCCAGCGACAAAAAACCGTTATTATCAATGAACTATTTAATATTTCAACTTGAATTTTTTTTGGGCCATCTTGAAAGCTTCTCTTCCAACGTAGTGTAGGTAATATAGCCGAAAATTGGATTTGAGTATGTTAAAAAAATTAAAATTGCGAAAAAAAAATGAAAATGACAATTAAAATTGCGAATGTCGTGGGGTGCAAACCACCCTAGTGTGCCGAATAAGGGCTAGAGTAGATTCGTCGAAATAAATGGTGTTTGTTTGGGTTCACGTCCTAGTAATGGTGTTTATTGGAAATCAATGGTGTTTGTTTGGGTCAAGTTCTCGTACCCTTTTGTATAAAAATGCTCAGGCCCACGTTCCAGACAAAATTTGCAAATACTCGTCTCGTCCTCGTTCGATATAATATAATTCCAAGTACTCACGAAACAAAATGAACAAAAATGTTGGCTCATCAAAGCTGAGCAAGGGTCGTTTGGCTCTTTCGAACACGATCATTGGATCAATGTCGTTGACACGCGGTTTCTTGAGTACTTGTACGACAGTGTGAATAGCACGTTGAGAAAGCCACGGTATCGCGAGGTGAGTGGAAAACCGCGTTTGAAGAAAAGGCAGTTTTTCATTCCCTTCGTTGCAATTTACGATAGCACTTTGCGAAGCGACGTGCACGTGGTCCGGAGAATTGCCGAAGCGCACAGCCAAATCGTCGGGCTACTCGTCCAAGGTCTTTCTGGGTGGAGTACCGTGGGACGCGACCGAATCTCTTCTCGTATCGACTTTCAAGCAGTTCGGCCCGATACGCGTCGAGTGGCCGGGCAAGGAACATTCGGAGGATCAGCCCAAAGGATACGCCTATGTCATCTTCGAGTCGGAGAAACAAGTGAGATGCTATTTGTTTTTTTTCGGATAAACTTCCGAAAAGACCACACCTCCGAATAATTTAGAACTTCGTGTATCAAAACGATCAAAACTGAAAAAAAAACGTTTTCTTTTTAGTTTTTCTATTTTATTTTAACAAATGTTGCTCGGAGAGGAAAATGTCTTGTACAAAAGTTGTAGCCCATCAAAAGACTGATAATTTATGTTGTATACGAATTTTGTCTAAAATCATTATTTTCCAAGAAAAATGGGATAATACTCCAATAAGTATATTTTGCTGAACTCCATTAGTTTCGATATTATCTACTGATGCACTTTACTGCATATGGGCCCAAATGAACCAAAATACAACAAACACAAACAGCCATCAAAAGAAACCCAAACAAACTCGGGTATGTTGAATCGTGGGATGTGTCGTTCACTGGGGTGGGCGCCAGGGTTGGGCATATTCGATTTTTTAATTCATGAATAATAAAGAAACTTATTCAAAATTCGTTCCGAAAGTGAATAAAGAATCCCACTGGATTCAGTATTCATTCCGAAAATGAATAATGAATCCAACTGGATTCAGTATTCATTTCAAAATGAATAATGAATCCTACTGGATTCAGTATTCAAAATGAATAATAAATCCTACTGGATTCAGTATTCATTTCAAAATGAATAATGAATCCTACTGGATTCAGTATTCATTTCAAAATGAATAATGAATCCTACTGGATTCAGTATTCATTTCAAAATGAATAATGAATCCTACTGGATTCAGTATGCATTTCAAAATGAATAATGAATCCTACTGGATTCAGTATTCATTTCAAAATGAATAGTAAATCTCGATTGAGTATTCATTCAGTATTCGGATATCGTCAAATTAAATAATCTGGAAAAATGGACAATGGAAATGGGACAATTATAATGTCCCATTTCTACCCCCATTTCTTCAGTTACTACATATCAAGAGCGCGATTTCCCTTGGGTAAATATAATGTAATCAGACTATAATGTTTCAATAGAAAAAAAAAACATGTTTTCTGCCAATTTTTACAGATTATTCAATTTGATGATATCCAAATACGGACTGAATACTGAATCGAATTGGATTCATTACTTATGTTCAAATGAATACTGAATTCAGTTGGATACATTATTCATTTTGGAACGAATACTGAATCCAACTGGATTCGTTATTTTTTTTCATTACGAATACTGAATCGAGATGGATTCATTATCGAAAAAAATAAATATCCATCTGACATATATTCGGTATTATTTTTCTACTCGAATACTAAAAGTATTCGAGTATGCCCATCTCTGGTGGACGCAGAGCCCCTCGGATGGGTATGTGGAATCGCGGGGAGCGTAGAACACTGGGGCGGGCGGCGGGCACCTCGGATGGGTGCGTCGAATCGTGGGGTGCGTAGAACACTGGGTTGGGCGGCGGGTACCTCGGATGGGCGCGTGAAACACTAGGGTGGGTTTGTTGGGCACCTCGAATGGGCGCGTGGAATCGTTGGGTGAGCGGGGGGCACCTCAGATGTGTGCGTGGAATTGAGGGGTTCGTAGAACACTGGGGTGGGCGGCAGGCACCTCGGATAGGTGCGTGGAATCGTGGGGTGCGTAGAACACTGGCGTGGGTTTGTTGGGCACCTTGGATGGGTGTGTAGAATCTTGGGGTACGTACAACACTGGGGTGGCTGCAGAGCATGTTTTCCATAGTTTTCTCTTTCGCCAAATTTTAAATAAAAAATACAAAAAAAGCAAAGAGTAGAATAAAGTACAAAAAACAGACTAAGATACAAAAAAAAAGCAAAAAATAGAATAGAATACAATAAAGCAACAACAAAAAATGCACTTTAAAGACTGAACTGTAACCTCCCCGTGGTAAAGTGCGTAAGTAGATAGCATCGAAACTAATAGAGTATTGCAAAACATACTTATTGGAGTATTATCCCATTTTTCTTGGAAAATAATGGTTCTAGACGAAACCTGTATAGAACATAAAATATCAGTCTTTCAATAGGCTACAACTTTCGTAGGAGACATTTTTCTCTAAGATCAATATTTGTTAAAATAAAATAGAAAAACTACAAAAAAAACGTTTTTTTCAAGTTTTGACCTTGAAAATAAAAATTGCAGGTATTTGCACTATCATATTCGTGATCAGCGAGTCAAAATACACAAGTACACGAAATTATTAATTATTCGGAGGTGTGGGCTTTTCGGAAGTACACTTTTTTTTCTTGCCATTTTGCCGAAACGTTCTCTCGTTTCGTGAAATTCATCAACAATTCGATGATAACGCACAGGTGAAAGCATTGCTGTCCTGCTGCACTCATCGCCTCGGTGACGAGAGAAGCTGGTACTACAAGATCACTCCCAAACGATCGAAGCCCAAGGACGTGAGCAAATTTGTCTACAATTCTACCAGGTCGAATAATATCTATCGTCGATCGTTATTGGCTCATGTGTGCTCTCGTTTTCAGGTCCAAGTGATACCTTGGCACATCAGCGACAGCAACTATTCGAAATCGTCGTCGCAGAAACTGGACCCGGAGAAGACGGTGTTTGTCGGAGCCCTTCACGGCATGCTGACCGCCGAGGGCCTCGCCAAAGTCATGAACGATCTCTTCGAGGAGGTCATCTATGCAGGTACAACCTCGCCACCACGTGTATCCTGCCGCCAGATACTCGTTGATTCGTTATGGACGTACAGGAGACAACACAGAAATGCCACCGTGGCGACATAAATGAAATGCATTATCGCTACGTTCGTTTTAAGCCTGAATGCAAATAACACTCTTGTACATCAGTCGCTTTGCCCTCACGGGACTTTCACTCTCGCTTATGAGGAGAAAAATGTTGAAGGGCTGCATCTACCTAGAGGCCTGAAAAAAATGGCCAAACTCCGAAAAAAAAACCTGGGAAGCGGTTGGTGAAAAAGAAACGCATTTTTTTCAACACAAAGGTACATATATTGAGAGCTTTTGAAAAATAATCACCGAAAAGTACAGAAAAACAACAAAAACATGGCCACCGGCAGACGGTATTGCTTAAGGTAGTCCCATCGCCAGGCTTCAATCCATAGGATTTTAATTTTTTTTTTGAGCTTTACTAAATATATTAATAATCGTTTCTGTAAAATTTCAGAGTCCTTTATCGACCTAATTACAGAGAAAAGAAATATTAAAATTGCGTATTTTTGTGAAGGCATTCCGAGACGACATACAAAAACACAATTTCCGGTCGCTACAAAAGTGTATATAATTGAAATTGAAAAGCATGGAGGTTAAGGGGGGATTGTCTTTTTTTTCGCAAAATTTACCGCTTTTTGGGATTTTTTTTGTGAAGAAAGTATACAGCGGAAAACTTGTGAAACTTGGCATATAGTTTTATTGATCTGTTTACTACATACAAAAAAATTTTTAAACAATTTCATCAAAAAATCCGCCTCCCACCCCCCTCGACGCGCGATCGTCCTTTTTTGATGGTGTGCACGATTACAGCCTTCACGTTCATCCTGCAACAAAAACCCAAAAAGCATTTTACTTTAGACACATATAGCTATCGTTCGATGAAGGGGAAAAAAATTGACGATTTGGTGACGTTTTGAACTTGAAGTATCGATTTTTCGAAAAAAATTGATCGATTTTTTGTTATAAATAAAAAACTATTAAACGTATTGCTTTTTTGCTTCGTCAAACGATAAAAGGAGGTCAGCTGAGCATTCTGTCCAAATTTGAAGGCAATCGGTTGAATAGTTTTTGAGAAATCGTGCACACCATCAAAAAAGGACCATCGCGCGTCGAGGGGGGTGGGAGGCGGATTTTTTGATGAAATTGTTTAAAAAAAATTTTGTATGTAGTAAACAGATCAATAAAACTATATGCCAAGTTTCACAAGTTTTTCGTTGTATACTTTCTTCACAAAAAAATTCCCAAAAAGCGGTAAATTTTGCGAAAAAAAAGACAATCCCCCGTTAAACTCGCCTGGTTGAGTGAAAAAAGACGGAGGTAGAACCAATATTGCCAAATATCAAACCTAGAAATACTGCGCGAATCGTTGGAATAACTATTTTTTCGTTTTCCTAATTAAATGTGAACATTCATTGAACAGTTTACACATGGATAATTTAGTTATTACATTTTTTTTGCATATGTTAAAAATATGAATTGTACAAGTCTCAAGTATGATCAGTGGTATGACTAGTGTGAAGCGATAGGACCACCTTAAGGAATCATCACATGTTCGAAAAATAGCTTATTTGTGCGATTGTTTTAATGGTTAAAATACGCATCTAATTTTTTTTATGTCAAATCAAAGCACTTATGAAGAACAGAAAATATATTTTGAAACGTTTATTTTTATTATTCTTTCCGTTTTTTTACCGGGTGAATATGTCTTCGAAAAAAAGAACGGTGTACACGGTTGTAGCCGTAAATATGATCTGAAACAAAGTTTGTAAAAAGATTATATAAATGTGTAAATTGATGATGTAAATTTGTAAAAAGATGATGTAAAATCAGTATGAAAGCCGCTATCTTGCTATAAAGGTTTTTTAAAAATAAGAATTGACAAAGTGGCGGCGTTTTGAAAAAAAGTATCGAATTTGTGCCATTTTTTCGATACTTTTTCGTGAAAAAAGATATAAAGATTTAAAAAAATAGCTTCCATTGCATGATAAAGAATGGCGTGAAGAATGTTGTGTCAAAATTTGAGAAGGATAGCTTGGAAACTCTTCCTTTCAGAGTGTACACCGTTTTGAAAAACGACATTTCGAGAAAAACGCGTTGGCTCGTGCCAGGTCTCACGCAGCTGGTCGAATCCCTTTTTCTGAGAAAGGCTGTAGTTACCGAAATAATTCTAATTTCGCCATAAAAATCGACCAGCATGTTTATTAACAGTCCATACTATTGGATGATGCAACAAAAAAAAAACGATTTTTTTTGAAAATTTTACACTGTGATGATCCCTTAAACGGTCCATCTGAAATCTAAAAACCAAATGGGTTATTCAAGTTAACAATAAATACGAGTCGTTGGCGAACGTTGATTTTGAAATTCATTTTTTTAAACACATTGACGACCCATTGAAACCCGACGCAACAAAATCTATGAAAAAAAATCATTTTTACGTGACGATTAAGACTATTGACTATTGACAGCCATGTTTTTGTTAATATCCTGTATTTTTTGGTGATTTTTTTAAGCAGTAACTATATGTACCTTTGCGTTAAAAAAAAAAACATTTTCACTAACCGTTTGCCACAAAAAAAAATCGGAATTCGGCCATTTTCTCGGGATTCTAGGTAGATGTAGCCCCTTAAGATGTCGTACGGATCGTTTTAGATGTATTGAATGGGTAACGTGTAGAAATTTTATTCCGTGCGCAAAGTGAGCACACTTGCTCTTAGAGGAACTCTACATTTTTTTGTTATCAGTAACAGTTTTTCGTTTTCATTCACGCTTGGCTACTCAACGTTGTATTATTACGGGATTTAATGTGGAATTTAATCTGTAAAAAGCCGGAAATTTAATTATCACGACATTGCCAGGCATCGATACGGACAAGTGGAAATATCCAATCGGCTCGGCTCGCGTGACATTCGGCAGCAAACGTTCCTACAAGAAAGCATGCGCCACAGCATTCGTGGAGATAAAAACTTCCCTCTTCACTAAAAAGGTATGGAATTCATTGAGGGTCCTGTCGATGAAAAAGTGAATATTTAATTTTTCATTTGATCCTTTGTTTTTTCGTTTGCTCGTAACAGGTTCAGATCGATCCGTATATCGAAGATTCTGTATGCTCGGTGTGCGCTGTGCAACACGGACCTTACTTCTGTCGGGAACCGGTAAGAAAATTGCCAATAGAGAAAGAATATACGATAATTACTGGAACAACTTGTGTGTTATTTGAATTATCATGGAAAACGGTAAAGTATTGCTCGATGTCGGTGTAAAGTTTAAAATACACGTACGCACGTGTATCCGAACATTTTCTGCATTATTATCGAACGTTCCGTAGAGATACCGTATTGATATAGTGAGAAAGCATCACAGTGTAACGGGTCGAAAAATAGCTGATTTTCGCGACTTTTCTTTCGATGGTTGAAATACGCTAATCAGTCTGTTTTTTTTTATGTCAAACCAAAGCACTCGTGAAGAACAGAAAATACATTTTTAAACGTTTATTTTTATTTGACGTTTTCATTTCTTTAACGGTTGAAAATGTCTTCAAAAAAGGAGTCTCACGGTGTACACGGGTATGGCCGTAAATATTATCTGAAAAAAAATCAGTAAAAAGATTATTAATCAGTATGAAAGCCGCTATCTTGCTATGTAGGTTTCTTAAAAATAAACATTAACAAAACGGCGGCGGTTTGGAAGAAAGTATCGTTTTTAGCCTATTTTTTTCGGCATTTTTTCGTTAAAAAAGCATGACGATTTAAGGCCTTAGGCCACAGTGACGGGTATATAATCATGTGCGAATTTAACAATTTTTTTTCGTATGAAAAAGTGATTCACTCATAAAATTAATTACACATCTATTGAGTGTGAATATCAAGCTGTTAGAAAATATATGTATATATTTTTTTCGATGTAAAAAATGGCCGACTACTCGAAACTTCTCGAAACAGGCTTTTTTTTCCAATTGGCGTGACAAATAACTTCAACAATTTTCTCTCGATTTACTTCAAATTTAAAAGTTATGTTCCTAATTGCATTTCGCAGAGAAGTACGTACGGAATTTCTGCTTAATCGAAAACTTTTCATTTTATGAGCAATTTATGTGCAGTTATAACGAAATTTTTCACTGAAAATTCATTCCTTAAGTTAAAATACCTACAACTTTTGAATAAAACAATATTTTTTAAATTCCGTACGTACTTCTCTAGGTATTCTAATGTAGATTGATGAGAATTTTTGTTTTTTGTTCTAGGTAAAAAACAGTGGATACTAAATGTCACGCCGCGAAACGCCTAAAAAAAGATAACAAAAGAAAATATTAGTAGTCGGCCGTTTTGCACATCGAAAAAAAAATTCTAACAGCTTGATATTCATACTAAATAGATGTGTAATTAATTTTATGAGTGAATCACTTTTTCATACGAAAAAAATTGTTAAATTCGCACATGATATTATACCTGTTACTGTGGCCTAAGGCCTTAAGGGAAGGGTAGGGGTTTCAGCGTGAAAAAAAAAACACTTATTGAAACCTTTTGTACATTGTTAAGTGTCATTTCAAGAACATTCCGTGAAAATTGTACGCGAAAATATCCACAAACAAGCCGGTGACAAAGCTTTTCCAAGAACGCCTTTGGAAAAACACGATTTGCGGTGTTCACTGTATCTCAGCTAGAAATTATCTGAAATCAAGTACCATTAAAATTTAGTCAAAGTATCATCAAATCCTCCCCCCAACGGTCTTTGATAACTTTTTTTTTCATTTCTAAATTTTTGGTGGTCATGTAAAGTGAAAAGTGCTATTTTTCACGAAAAATTCCGCCATTCTGGGGGTGGAAAACCCCCTCAATGTAAAAAAAAAATCTCAAACTAACCGTTGGGGGGAGGTATTTTATATGTAGAAAGTGTGTACCAAGTTTGAAATAAATCGGTCATGTAGTTTTCACATGGCAGTGAACACGGACTTTGAAAAAGTGGTTTCGAGAAAAACGCGGCACCGGCTTGTTTGTGGATATTTTCGCGTACAAATTTCACGGAATGTTCTTGAAATGACACTTAACAATGTACAAAAGGTTTCAATAAATTTACTCTATCAATATAAATGAAAAAAAATCGCAAAAAAGTGTTTTTTCTTTTTCACGCTGAAACCCCTACCCTCCACTTAAAACCGTTTTTCCGCCGCTAAAAAAAACGTATCGAACAGTTTTGTATGCTCTACCATATAAATGAGGTGTACTCTTTGTTCATGCATGTATACTCGTTCATTTGCAGATCTGTTCCCGATATTTCTGCCGGAGCTGCTGGCACTGGCAGCACGCTTCGGAGCCGATGCATCATCATCAGCCGATGTCCCGAGGTTGGAAGACGAACAGCAAGGCCCCACCGCTCGAATATCACGCGGGAGTGAACTTTGGAAACCGCTCGTCATACGGCTCCATGATTTAAAAGCCCCGATAAAAAGAGGATGAGAAAAACACCAAGTAGCCGACTAGAAATTGTGCGATTTAACAGTCCAAAATTCCGCAAACTTCCGGCGTTTCGCGGCCGATTTCTTTTTTGTTTCTCTTTTGTTCCCTCTCTCCCAATAGTTGACCAAGTTATCGATAATTTCGCGGGGACGTTGGACCAACCGAATTTTTGTTTTGGGACATGCCAAAAGCGAACGCGTTTTCGCGGCTACGCGGATTCTCGAACCGCAGAACGTTTCGAGAAAAGAAGAAGAGAAAAAAGTAACGTAAAAAGAACCCCGCCCCGCTGATATCTGTGCAACAGAGTAGCTGTAGGCAATCTTTGAAGAAGCAAAGGGTGCCTAAACCGGGGTATGTTTTTCGATGTGTTTCGTATACTTTGCTCCTTTACTGTACGAATATTCGGTATATCGTGTCGTCCGGTAATCATTTACGGAGCAAAAATAACGAGGAAAGGGCGCGTGCCCTATTTCGTATTGAAATGCAAGCGAATCGTGTCTCCGACGCGTGAATCACGCACGACGGCAACTATGGAGTACTTTTTTTTTTAATTTATTTATACTCATTTGGGGACTGGCTCTCTCGTTACCATACCGTATATGTTTTTTTTTGTTTCTTTTTTTTTTTACCACGAATAATACGGATACGTGAAAGTTTATTAATTTAAATAGTACGCGTTGCGTTTAATACGGTTATTGAGAAATCGATGAAACACATATGCGCGGCGTCTGGTAACGCAGCGAACGGGGCTATCGTTGATTCGAAAGAGAAAGCGAGAAACGAAGGGGAAAAAAAAAAAAACGAAATCGCAACACGCAGCTCGCGACGAGTATTGATGTTTTTACATTGACAAAGAATCTTGGTTTTTTTTTTATGAGTTTGAGCAAGAGATGAGAGCTGAAGAGTTCGAAGGGAGGATTAACGCGAAAGGTGTGTATCGAAGCGCCAGATCGTACACGTACGTGTTTCGTTGATGAAAAATATTTGAATAGTCGTAAAGAAATAACGTTCGAGTGTCCCACGATTATGTGATCCGGGTGGTTTTGTTTTAGTCACGCGTGACACGCCCTTCGTTAATTCGAACGTTTTAATAGTAAATTACGATAAACGTTATCCGCGTGTGTATATCGACAACGTAATCTGGTCGATAAAATTTCGTTGGCGCTGGTGAGTAAGGGTGGACACGCGTGTACTTCTGGATCATATAGCCTCAAGATTAAACGAGCCGTTGTCAATTGTTCGCGATAAACAGAACGTAATTTGTGTAAAGAAAAAAAAAAAAAAAGCAGCAAACACGTCAGCCCGCGTTACCGTCGCTTTACAAATCGGCTAGACAGCCTTGCCAAACAACGAACGATTTCTGTCAGCCACCCCGTTAGTTTTTACACTAGATTGTACAGTTTGAGGGCTGAATTGGAAGCGGGGCAGCGCAGCCGTTAATTCATAACGTATGTTTAAGTCCGCGGGCGTAGTCGATCGGTTACGCGGTCGCGGCATGTGCGAAGAAGAAATAGAAATAGATGATAAACGCTGACCGCGTGACCAACGAAACTGTTCGCGCGCTCATTCGACTGGTTTATCTGTTGACGATAATGGATTTGTACACGGTCTACGATTCTGGAGCGGGATTGTAGTGAATTGATTGTTTTTTTATTTTTATTTTTTTTTTTCTTTCGTTTCGCGCGCATAAACACCCACACACATGTTTACGTTAATTGTGTATTTTCCGATAAATTGAAAAGGACGAGATTGATCTCTCCCGTGTCCGCGAAACTAAGCTCATCCATCGAACGCTTCGCTAGATCTCCCGGAAAACTTGAAAAGAACAAACAATGCACCATCATGTTTCTCGTGCTATTGCTATTATTTTGTTAAATGAATTAAATATCACCATTTTGCAGGTAAACTTGGCCTTTTTGTTTCGCCGATTATGTTTCTCCACGATCCACAAACTGCCCGCGTTTTGTTCACTGTGCCCTTTCTAAGATGTTGACGATTGCACGGTTGGGACAAAATGGAAATTGATGCCTTTTTTCCCATGTCGAAATTTCGTTTGGTATCTCAAATTTAATTTGGAATCGCCATTGGAGGGCTACAATGTGAATCTGCAAGAATAATTCTTAATTACCATGAAAATGGAGGTGGAAGATAAATTGAACGAAATTTTTGTTTCATTCCAACTATGCAAACTTTAACGGTGTACCTCTCTTCCTGATGCCTATGCGCTTCTCCACTTATGTACATTTATCGGCATGCGTTGGACGGAGTGTCAGAGCTACTTGAGATAGACGAGCGCGCGCTCTTGATTTCTATAGATTTTGTTCAAATTTCAACCAGACAATGTTCATATCGTTATGCATGTTTGACAAGGAACATTCCTCAGGTGACACACTTCGATTTTGTTGACATTTGGATATGTTATAAAGCACCGAAAAGTAAACGATACGTATTTTTTGTATAGGCGGAAAAACGGTTTTAAGGGGAGATATACACCCAGGAGCCGGAAAAAGGTCATTCTTGTGAATTTTTTCGAAGAAAACTATTTGAAATTTCGGATTGGGGTTTTAATGATCTAAAAGTATATACATTCAAAAATATGTTTAATTTTCTTTATTTAAAAATATCAAAAATATACAAGGATATTGCATGAGACTTGGAGCGTCGTAAAAAAATCTGCGTATACGGTACCCACTGGCGTTTCTTCAAAAATCATCTGAAAAAAAAACCCAAAAAGATTATTATGTTAGATACTATGATCTAGTGCTTGTCATAGCCGATTTTGGAAATATCGATTTATGATAAAATGGCGGACGTTTCAACATAGTGATTTTTGGGCCAAAAATTAATTATTATTTTGACTATAAAACAAAAACTAAGTGAAGGAAAAAAAATCCTATGACAAGTATTAGATAATGGTGTATAGAATAACCACAAAAAACCTCAAGGCAATCGGTACATTGGTTTTCGAGAAATTTTGGATACCGATTTCAAAAACGTGGTTTTGAGAAAAACGCGTTTGAAAATTTGGGAATGAATAAATCATGAAATTTGTCAACTTACATGGAATCATCGATACCAGGCCCATAGTGTAGGTCTTCTACGGTCGACGGAATGTTCATAGCTTCTAAATCCTCGACCTCGACCATCTAGGTGTATATCTCTCCTTAAGGGGTGAAACCACCCCTCGAAAAAAGGCATCTCTAGGGGTAATATAGCAGTTTCACACACAAGGAGTCCACCGATTTTAATGAAACGAAAACGAAAATTCTTATAATTCGAAGCAATGAAAAATCCAATATAGTGACATTGCCAAAAAAATGAAGGGGTGAACCACCCCTATATTAAGGGGTGGTTTCACCCCTTGAAACTGTTTTTCCGCCGATAATAAAAATACGTATCGCTTACTTGTCGGTGCTTTATAACATATTCAAATTTCAACAAAATCGAAGGGTGTCACCTGAGGGACGTTCCTTGCGAGTGAAATTTCAGAATAGTCGACTATTTATATTGGGAGATAATGGGTTTTTAAATTGCAACTTTTAACACTGCAGGGTCTGCATTGAAATTTGGACGGAATAATTTTACGCAAAAAATATTTGTCCCCTATAATACGAAGACATAGGGCAACACCGCAACATTCCACGTACCCAATGACGTAAGTTTGCGCGGCATATTTAAAATAATACTGCGACATAAATTTTTATTTGAAAGTAATTTTTAATCGAACAAAGTTTTCAATTTGTTATGAATTAACCAACACTTTTATTTGTTAATGAAGATAACATAAACAATATGAAATTTTGATATTTATAACGCAAATATTTTATAATAAAAGTTTTCAACTTTAGGAACACGATAATAATTTTTTTTCTCGAAATATTGAACAATAATTCTGCGGTGTTGCCGTATGTCTTCTTATTATAGGGGACGAATATTTTTTACGGAGAATGATTCTGTTTTTACTGTACGTTTTTGGCAAAATTGAGTGTAAAGGCAATCTAAACCTTTTTCACTCTTTCCCTTACTAGTTTTCTATCTAAACATAATTTTTTTTCTTTTTTCTCAAAAAAAGTTCACTCAAACATGCATAATGATATGAACAAATGTCTGGTTAAAATTTGAACAAAATCTATAGAAATCAAGAATGGGCGCGCGTTCCACCTTAAAGTATTCCTCTCGCGACCCCGAATATTTAACAATCAACTGATTTTCGTATGCAACGAAGTAATAATACATACCAGTATACTGGTAAAATTTCAAAGCAAGGTACTGAAATTTTTTCTCAAAAAAATACTATAAAAATCGTCTTGTACGACATTCTATGGAGATGCCAGGCTAGCCACATTTGCATCCAATAATTCATACACCAAATGACTCTACATGTGTGATTGATGAAAAATTCTAATGATTCCGCAGCGACAATAAAAACAGGGGGTCACCGAATGTTTAAAAAAAATATTAATGATAAAACTTGGAAAAATGTGACTAACAGAAGAATTTTCGTACCCTCGATTTTTCAGAGAAAATGTAAAAATGATGAAATCTGCTAAATTTGTGCGAAATTTTTTATTCCAGTTTATCGTCGAGTATAATCATTTATTGTAACTTGTTTTTTATTCAGCGCAACTGTATTTTGCCGATTCAGAAGAGCCCTGCTTATGCCCCCGCAAAGTACGGCCCTCCGCGAAAGGAATACCTTAAAACTCTCACGGAAACGAACGATTAGTGAAATTTCCGAATCCATCTTTGGAACATCCGGTTGTGGAGACGACGTAGTAAAAAAAAGATCGCACTCGTCAATAAATACGGACGATCTCTAGTGATATATAAATATATACATATACACATAAAGATTATTGTACTCGAACGTTGCTCGCACTAAAAAGGCGAGTTTGATCGTTGATTTTTTTTTTTCGCGAATGCGTTTCGGTAGCGCCAAGGAAAAAACACAAATTTTTAAACAGCATATTTTAACCGTGATTGCCTGATTTAAGGGGTTAGGCCACAGTAACGGGTATAAAATCATGTGCGAATTTAACAATTTTCTCTCGTATGAAAAAGTGATCATAAAATTAATTACACATCCATTTAGTACGAATATCAAGCTGTTAGGAAAAATATATATATTTTTTTTTCGATGTACAAAATGGCCGACTACTAATATTTTCTATCTTTTTTTAGGCGTTCCGCAGCGTGACATTTAGCATCCACAATTATTTACCTAGAACAAAAAACAAAAATTCTCGTCAATCTACATCGAAATACCTAGAGAAGTACGTACGGAATTAAAAAAATATCGTTTTATTCAAAAGTTGTAGGTATTTGAATGAATTTTCAGTGAAAAATTTCGTATAAAACTGCTCACAAAATGAAAAGTTTTCGATTAATCAGAAATTCCGTACGTACTTCTCTGCGAAATGCAATTAGGAACGTAACTTTTTAATTTGAACTAAATCGAGTGAAAGCTGTTTCGAGGAAAACGCGTTTAAAAAATAAACGCGTGAAACTTACGTTGTACGCTCAAAGTTGGTAAAAAAAAATGTCTTTCTATAAATCGAATAGTAACTTATTCTTATGATGATAAAGCACCGTTTTAGTGAAAAAAAAAATGGATTTTTTGAAAATACTACTGTGGCCTTACCCCTTAACGAACGCTTCTAAGTCTCGTGCCTTTTAACGTAATATGATCTCTATGAATTTTATTCGAAGCGCCATAAAGATGTAAATTATTTTAAATGAGCCGAGGATGCTGGAAAAACAATAAACAGGGTGATAAGTAGTGATAAGGAGGTGTAGACGGTCTGTCGCTGAAAATTTCTGAGACTCGGGAGCATCATTGGGACGTTTTAAATAGAGATCGGTAAAGGAGAATTAAAAAATACCACACTGGCTAATGTGGAGGCTCGTTCTTGCTGCTTACGTTTAGCGTTCGTGAGCGAAGAAGAAGCACACGGGAAAGAAATCAACTCTGATTCTTTGCGTATTGTTGATATATAATCGTGTATTCAGTATGTACATGTAAGAATGTTAAACTTCTCTCCGACAGTTCTACGAGATTTCGATACGGAAGCTTCCTCGGGCACGAAATTCCGAAAGTTCAACGATTGCGCTTCGAACGGGCAATATGATAATAAAAATGATAATCGTTTTCAAGGCTTTAGCTCTTCGTGTAACGTATAATATTGTTGATAATATTGTTTATGATGGAAAAAATGGAGCTGTTGACGACAATAAATAACTATTTAACAACGACAATACGTTTGGGTAAATAACCATCGAGTGCGAGTGTGATTACTGGTGAAAGTCGAACTATGATTGGAAGACGCTAAGCCTAAAGTCACGAACTACCGGGAAGCGTTTTTTTTAAGGCAAAGTTGATGAATCCCTATTATGGAGGACAGAGTACCGAGCAATCCCACTTGCCAGGTTTTTAACAATGGTCGTCCCCAGAGCTGAACGATGGGAAGATAACTTATCGCGTAACTACAGTCCAGCATCAAACGCAGGCAAGTCAATATTAGAGTCCTCCGCTTGTGCATTAATTCTTTCTTTCGTTTCTTCTCCAGGGTGGTAACGGGCTTAGCGTAAGACGATCCTGTCTCAATCTCGGATTGTATCAGTAAGAGTGTTCTCTGAGATCTGCAACAGTTGTGAGAAACAATCGTGAGCATCTTTGTCGCTGCTGTAGTCCTCGATGTAGAATTGTCGACGAGAAATCAGGATTTCTTCATCACGATTGATAGGTTTTATAATACTGCGTTATTCTGAAGAACACTTGTTTGATGACGTGAAATTGTCGTGTATATCGATACAAGCCTGCTTTGGCCTAAGCCAAAGCAGCAGAAACGTAAAGCTTTCAAATATGCGTTCTAAATGTTTTTTTTTTTTAGTTAAGGAGAGATATGCACCTAGATGGTCGAAAAAAATCAATTTAGAAGCTATGAACATTCCGTCGAACGTAGAAGACCTACACTATGGGCCTGGTATCGATGATTCCATGTAAATTGACAAATTTCATGATTTGTTCATTCCCAAATTTTCAAAAGCGTTTTTCTCAAAACCACGTTTTTCAAATCGGTACCCAAAATTTCTCGAAAACCAATGAACCGATTGCCTTGAGGTTTTTTGTGGTTATTCTATACACCATTATCTAGTACTTGACATAGGATTTTTTTTCCCGTTGCTTAGTTTTTGTTTTATAGGCAAAATAATAGCTAATTTTTGGACCAAAAATCACTATTTATGTTCAAACGTCCGCCAGTTTGGCATAAATCGATGTTTTCAAAATCGGCTATGACAAGCACTAGATTGTAGGATCTAATTTAATAATCTTTTTGAGTATTTTTTTTCAGATGTTGGGGATATTACGGTATCTGTGGCCCCTAATTCTGACCACGCAGCCATCATATGTGACCCAAAATAAGACTTTTTTGAAAAGTGGTAAAAATCGAAATTCGATCCTTAAGGGGTTGATACAGGGGTTTTAAGGTTTGTATGGGACATCATATTTTTTTTCACAGATTTGCTTGAAACTTGGTGTAAATACTCTACAATACAAATAATTGAACACGTATTTCAGCATTTCCTAAAAGTGGACCCTTAAGAGAGTTAAACGGGAGGGTAAAAGTTTGTATGAGACAACATATTTTTTTGTCAGATTTACTTGAAACTTGGCATAAATACACTAAAATACAAATAATTAAACACGTATTTCAACAATTTATGAAGTTTAACCTTTAAGGGGGTTAAACGGGAGTGTTAACGTTGATAAGAGAAAACATATTTTTTTACCAGATTTACTTGAAACTTACTAAATTGATTTGATATAGAACACTAGATGTTTTCCTCTGTGTTTGGTGCGTGTAGACAGTCAAGTAGTACTTTTTCAGCCCCTTAACTGTGTTTGTTTCAGTTGGCATAAATATACCAAACAAATACATGTGTAATTATTTGTATTGGAGTGTATTTATACCGAGTTTCGAGCAAATCTGACCAAAAAATATGTTGTCTCATATAAACTTTGAAACCTCCGTTTCACCCCCTTAAGGGTCGAATTTCGATTTTTACTACTTCTGAAAAAAGTCTTATTTTCGGTCAAATATGAAGACTGCGTGGTCAGAATTAGGGGCCACAGATATCGTAATACTGCCCAGATGTTTTTTGAAGAAACGCCGGTGGGTACCGTATACGCAGATTTTATTACGACGCTCCAAGGACCATACAATATCCTTGTATATTTTTGATATTTTTAAATGAAGAAAATTAAACATATTTTTGAATGTATATACTTTTAGATAATTAAAACCCCAATCTGAAATTTCAAATAGTTTTCCTTGAAAAATTCGCAAAAATGACCTTTTTCCGGCTTATAGGTGTGTATCTCCCCTTAAGGCTTTAGGCCACAGTAACGGGTATAAAATCATGTGTGAATTTAACAATTTTTTTTCGTATGGAAAAGTGTTTCGCTCATAAAATTAATTACACATCTATTTAGTATGAATATCAAGCTGTTAGAAAATATATGTATGTTTCTGTGGATGTACAAAATGGCCGGCTACTAATATTTTCTTTTGTTATCTTTTTTTTAGGCACTCCGCGGCGTGACATTTAGCATCCACAATTTTTTACCTAGAACAAAAAACAAAAATTCTCGTCAATCTACATTAGAATATCTAGAGAAGTTCGTACGGAATTTAAAAAACATTGTTTTATTTAAAAGTTGTAGGTATTTGAACTTAAGGTAGTACCTCCACAGAAGAGTTGAATTAAGGAATGGTTGAAATTTGACATATACGTTATTTTATACATTATCCAAACATCTATGCAATTTGAATAAGTTTGACCACCCCAAACCTGAGATATTTACACTTAAAGTTGGCTTGGTTTACACGTAACAAATGCGTTATGATGGGCAAACAGAGCATCATTAATTCTACCGTCAAAACTAAAATTAAGAAATTGATAAAAAACGAGGATAAGCTACAGTAAGATATCACGAATAATGTGAAAAAAAATGAGAATGATTCACCATCTAGTTTCCAAGATATAACCATGAGAAGCCTTCACAATTTTGGTGCAAAGCCTGGATAGTCCCGGCAAAAAGTTTACTGGCAGTGGTCGATCAAAAACACAATACAAAATATATTTAACGGCAATAAATGATATCCATCGTATTATCTACTAGTACCGAGTCAATATTGCGTAGTTTTTAATTTAATTCATTACTAATTAAGCCAATTATGAATCTTTTAAACATGAAAATGGTATGTAAACTTTTGGTTGAGATTTTCGCAGAGGAACTACCTTAAGAAATGAATTTTCAGTGAAAATTTTCGTTATAACTGCTCATAAACTGCTCATAAAATGAAAAGTTTTCGATTGGTCAGAAATTCCATACGTACTTCTCTGCGAAATGCGATTAGAAGCATGACTTTTAAATTTGAAGTAAATCGAGTGAAAATTGTTGAAGTTATTTGTCACGTCAACTGGAAAAAAGCTGTTTCGGGAAGTTTCGAGTAGTCGGCCATTTTGTACATCGAAAAAATATATATATATTTTTTCTAACAGCTTGATATTCATACTAAATAGATGTGTAATTAATTTCATGAGTGAAACACTTTTTCATGCGAAACAAAAATTGTTAAATTCGCACATGATTTTATACTCGTTACTGTGGCCTAAGGCCTTAAGTGGTCAGGCTACTGTGAAAACGACGAACACTTGTTCGTCGCTTGAGGCAACTCGAATTGAAGGTCCAAAGTTTGCTGCAGGAATCGCAGATTGAAGGGAAACTTATGATTACAATGATGGAACCGCTAGTAAAACTTTAAACGCGTTTTTCTCGAAACTATGTTTATCAAAACGGTGTACACGACTTCTCAACATCTAATGAACGGATTGACTTGAAATTTGGTACACTCATTCGGTGTAATAGTAGTTTAGTCTTGACTGACGTTTTTCTTCTTAACGTTTTTTTCAGTAGTTATTAGCAATATCATTTTTCCACAAAATCGAGGAAAACAATTCAAACATTTATTTTTGATGATTGAAATACGATAATAAGAAGAAAAAAAACTCGGTTAAGTCTCAATATTATCTATTTTATGAAAACTCGTTTTTTTTATCAGCCGGGTGGGCAAAATCAAGTACACCATTGGCTCCCTTCAAACGTCCATCTAGAGATTGATTATAACTTCTTCGATTAACCCTTCATGGACACTGTGGGTCTACACGACCCAGCGTCCCCAAGTTCTTCTTCACGACTTTTTTCTCCACGATATTTTTTGTTGCATGTTGCCACTTATTATGCAATATTGAAAATATGTTGATACATTTTTTCATGGTCATCCGACTGATGCACTTGCGCATCTAAGTGTGACAACGAAGGGTTAATTGTGTTGAACTTTGCATCTCTGGAACACAACGGAAGTTCTTTTTTACATTTTGATTGCTTCATTTGCATTATTATGGATGATCTTTTTTTGTAGATTTATATAGTCCATCGCTAAATAATTATCGTAAAAAATGATTGCTGGATTTTCATATGCTAAATATGCTAAAATAATTTGAAGGAATTCAGAAATATTTATTTTCATTGCTCTCCAACAATGCGTACTTCAACCTCTTTTCGATTATCATTTTTTATGAAATTTGGTACACAACTTTGTAAATGTACAAATTAACGTTCAAACGATTTTTGAATCATCTTACTTACTAGACCCTTAAGGGGTCGGCAAAAGCTTGAAATTTCGAAAATACAATTTTTTTATCACATATTTTCTATGCTCTCAACTTTTTTTGCAATGAAGATTTTATGATGATTCTTGCGAAGTCATATCGCCTACTGCACTACCGTGACCCTTATCGTTTAGATTTTCTTAGAAATTTAAATTTCTTAAGGGGAGGGTAGGGTTTTCAGCGTGAAAAAAAAACTTTTTTGCGATTTTTTTCATCTATATGGGTGGAGTAAATTTATTGAAACTTTTTGTACATCGTTAAGTGTCATTTCAAGAACATTCCGTGAAATTTGTACGCGAAAATATCCACAAACAAGCCGGTGCCGCGTTTTTCTCGAAACCACTTTTTCAAAGTCCGTGTTCACTGCCTTTTGGAAACTACATGATCGATTTATTTCAAACTTGGTACACACTTTCTACATATAAAATACCTCCCCCCAACGGTTAGTTTGAGTTTTTTTTACATTGAGGGGGTTTTCCACCCCTAAAATGGGGGAATTTTTCGGGAAAAATAGCACTTTGCACTTTACATGACCACCAAAAATTTAGAAATTAAAAAACAAATTAGCAAAGACCGTTGGGGGGAGGATTTGATGATACTTTGACTAAATTTTAATGGTACTTGATTTCAGATAATTTCTAGCTGAGATACAGTGAACACCGCAAATCGTGTTTTTCCAAAGGCGTTCATGGAAAAGCTTTGTCACCGGCTTGTTTGTGGATATTTTCACGTACAAATTTCACGGAATGTTCTTGAAATGACACTTAACAATGTACAAAAGGTTACAATAAATTTACTCTATCCATATAGATGAAAAAAATTTGCAAAAAAGTGTTTTTTTTTCACACTGCAACCCCTACCCTCCCCTCAATACTGTAAGTTGTATCTCAGAATCTATTCATCCAATTAACTTCAAATTCGAACTGAGCATAGATTATAACAATTTCTAGTCTATCGCCAGATGGTTTAAAAAAATATGTTTATTCACTTGTTAATAACAAATTATCAAATTGGTTTTTTCAAATCGAAAAACATACTATTTCTCTATAGCTTGTCATTTTCATGACTTCCAAAGTTTCTCCCCTTAAATATCCCAAAGTTTCTCCCCTTTTTGGTTGAAAATCGAACTTTTTTTTTAGACCCTGCCATTTTCATGATTTCCCAACATTTCTCAATGAATAACGCTGTCAAAAGAGAAAGAACCCACAAGAAAATGTTTTTCAGTAGCTTACGTCCATAGTGACACACACAGAGAGAAAACCCACAACCGAGTGCTCAGATTGTCCCAAAAGCTTGGGTCCGCAGTGACAAGTTTTTGCTCGGCTGCCCAGCAAATGTGCTCCACGGGTGAGGCAATTGCGTCTAGTAGAATTCTCAATAATTGGAGCGTCCGCGTACATCCGTCGGGTTCCTATCGAGAATAAAAGACTGCACAAATTATCGTCGTTTTGTACGGAAAGAGCGGCAAGACGCTCCGTACTTGTTTTCCCCATCCGAATACAATCGCCTCGTGTAATATCGGGATATCGTCCATCAGCCTCAACATCACCCGACACTCGCTCATCTTACTTCCAAAGTGAATAATCTTCTTGGAAGCTTCCGGCGATTCGACAAACAACGTTGCGAATTTAGCGACATAGGAGAGGCACTTGAGAACTTTGTCGCGGCCGTCGTGGGTTTCCAAAATCTCCGTTATCGTTGCAATATTCCTTTTCAACATTTTGGAATAATGACGTATGAAAATTCGTGAATAAAAAGAACGGTTACGACCGAATTTCAGATGAGACGTGAATTAATGAGCAATACAAGAAAATAACGTAAACACGCTCCGAAATTGGGAATACGTTGACGGGAGTATAAAAAAAAACTTATTCAAAGGTTAACCATTATTGGAAACGAAGATCGAGACGATCTCAGTTTCGGTAGAGATCGATTTGAAGAGGTTAGAATTCACGTTGGACTCGAATTGCAGCGGCCTTAAGAGCGTTTCTTCAATGACAATTCATAGTAATCGAACTTTTATCTTGAAAGCACTTTGACGTGAGGTTTTCAGCATTTTCGTAATGAATTTCGCGGCGCTGCTGGGGCGGAGAGAGGGAAATTTGGTGAATTTTCCATAGAGACTAGAGACAAAGTAGCTAGGCCATGCAACAGGGATGGCGCTACAATCGCGCGAAGGGTTGCTCTGCTAGCTTCACTCGATAACAGACCGAACGCGAATTTGACGTCACATTCAATTTTGTTTTCGTAATTTTCATGTGGAAAATACTCTAATAATAATATAATAATACTTTTACATGACAATGTTTGTGTGTGTGTGTGTGTGTGTGTGTGTGTGTGCGTGTATAGTTTTCAATTAAGTTTCAAATATATAAGTTGTAGAAAACAACCGTATGTTTTTTTAAATCCTAGAGCCTTTGAAAGTTGGTAGAAAAATTAGAAATGCAAAAATATTTACGGACTTAATTTTTTATTCGAAAACTTTTCGGCTCATGTGTGAAAATCGTACTTTAGTACGTCAGGCTCACTATTATACTCCGTAAAGAAACAAAAATCACGGGAGTACGCTTAATAATTCTATTTTATTTACGAACTGTCGTGTAAAATTAGTATCTTACAAAAAAGTCACAAAAACCAAAATAACTTTTAAACCACTGAAAATCGCATAACGTACATGGGGGTTCATCGATAGGTATTGAGGCCCCCCATCCTTATGCGTCGTTTGCTCCACCTCTCGCATTGCACTATGTATATTGCTGGGCTCATCCATCTCACTACTATGCTATACCATAGTAGTGAGAAGGCTCTGTACTCTATGCTAGTATACTGATTGATGAGATATTAAACATGGTGGGGTAAACGCGAAAGGTAAAGAACTGTGAAAACTTGTAGGAACATGTGAAGGAATATTGGCAATTATAATAAATGAAGATTGAACTTTTAAAAGTTAACAATACTTGTTTATTAAGTATATAATAACCATCGAGTTATTGACCGCTCTCAATTTCGCAATTTTTTCGCAGTCTTTCGTTCGCTCAAGTAAGTGTAAAACTCGCGTTCGTTCTGTGTCGAGTGAAGCTAGCACGCAACCTTCACGCGATGGCAGCGCCATCCCGGTTGTCTTCATTTTTGGGCACGCTTTTTTTCGTTTCCCCAATGCACTTTAGGCTTCTGTATCTGGTCTCCATGCCCAAAACCAGGGTCTTACATACAGGTTTGCACCTCCTCCAAATTTCCGGCGGTGGGGGATGTCGTTTAAACAATTTATTTTTGTTTCTCGAAGCTGTCACTACTTTGCGCCGATGTAAAGTAGTGTCGCGGGCGCGGGTAACCAGCAGAACCTTTAATCCCTGTGATTACCTCGTGCCTGAGCGATTAACTGCGTACTGTTAATTCTATATTCGTTACTATTTGTATTTGTGATCGTGAAAGTGTTGAACAATTCTGGAAACCGCAAACATTAAGAAGTGGATATCACACCAACAGAATTTGAAGATGAAAAAAAAATTTGTCGACAAAAAGAAACTATCTAAATAAACGAAGCAATAACGAATTCAGTGCGAACACTCCAACAAATATTGTTTCATTTTGGCCTTGTAATTGTCCCTAATTCCCCAACTTGCGAATAAAAGAAATCACGTTATGAAAGGGTTATTATTAATATTTACCTTGGCGCAATGGAACCCGAGTACCCGAAAAAGGAAAGTAGGTATAAATTATTTATTGAAGATACTACGCTTAATAGTTTTGAAGATACAACGTTATTGGACGTTATATGTTATTGAAAAAGGAGTGGCAATCAAGATTTACAAACGTAAGTTGTAGGTCAGGAAAGAAATTAAAAACTTCTCGGGTTTGAACCCAAAAAGTCGACCCAAAAGTAAAGACAACATACTCATGCGGCCATATAGGTTAAAAAAAATGTTATTGAAGTTTTTATTAATTATATACACTGCCATACAGTCTTTGGTTTTTTACGTGCAGGTAAACTTTAAAAACTAAACGCATCTTATCTTTGTATATATGTTGAACTTTAGGCTGGGTTGTGTCAGCATCTCTAATTTTAATAATATTTTTCTATGGAATATGACAAAATGTATCTGAGTTTTGTAAACAATGTTCTTGTGTATAATAGTTTTGCGTGGAAAAGTGTTATATTGGCTATGAAAAAACCACGCTTATAGCAATTCTTAGAAATAGTAGGACAATATGATAATTTCACTAGGGTGAGTTTTTCGTATATTATACGGCCATAAAGGCACTTTGGTAGAGAAGTTTAAAAACTGATACATGTTTATAGCACTCGCTTAGGGATTAAGGTTTATTACGCTGCTGGTGTATGGTATTGGAGGTTATGTACATTAGACGATCGACTAACAATATAACGTGTGTGCTTTGATATTGCTTTAAAGTGATAAATCTTATTAATTCGTAAAATGCGCTTAAGTTATTAGAAAGCGATCGACAATCTGTTTCTACCTCTCTTTGACAGCCTGCCCTACTTGTGGCGGCTACGAGAGAGAATATTTTTCATTTACTTAGTCGTACCAGAGATTAGTAGGGAGATGTACAACGCTCCCCTTTCCGGCGTGCCACAGAAAGGGCGCTAAATCGCGGCGGCGAGTTCGGGAATATGATTTTGTGTGCATCGCCTCTGTCGAGGTTGCAGATTCCCTTATAGCCGCGCGAGTCGTGAGCACCGCTCAAGTCGATATCGCAGTCAGCGTGCACACGAATGGGTAGCTCGGTGGGGAAAAAGTCTCTGCCCCTCGGTCACTCGACAGGCGAACGGAGCGACGTTTTCCGTTCGATCGAGCTCGACATATGTGTGGCCGTACTGCGGATTGGAATATGCATTAAATGAATTTCAAAGAGAAAAACATGTATCGAGAAAATTGTTTTCTCTCGGTTGGCCGTTTATGTCGAGAATGCGGGTTAAAAAAATTAACGACGAACCGCGTTGAAGCCCTTACTGACGTTGTGTAAAAAAATAAAAATGTTCTGGCCCATACTTTCGAGTTTATTATTATTATTTTTTAATATACCCATTTTTCGACCGGCCAAGGTGGCCAGACACCTTAAAGTCTTTAAGAGGGGATATACATTTACAACGATCAAAAAATCAATTTCTTTTCTTTAAGGAATAACACCACTCTAGGAATTTGGAAAAATCGTTTTCAATTGTCTTCAATAATACTTTGGGGTCATAAAAACAATATGCAATTGGTATGCAGCGATTTTTTTTTTAAGGTTGGATAAGTGTGTATACGTAAGGCAGGTTTGCAGTCACGAGAGCCTCGCGGTTGATATATCAGCGTGCGGGCTCTGAGTGCAGACGACGCGGGTTCAATCCCCGGTAGCCAATGTGTTTTTTTTAATTAAACATATATGAATTAAATATCATAAATAATGCCTGGACAGGCGAGAATAGTTAAAGCGAGAGTAAGTTCGACATTTTTTGAATGTAAAATGAAGAATAGAAAATAGATTTAAAAAAGTCGATTAGCCAGGGATCGAACCCGGACCGCAAGCATCGTCAATCCGTCACGCTGCCAACTCAGCTACGACGCTTATTGAGGATAGAAAAACATTTATGATACACCCTTATTCATAATGTTTACTGTTGAAAAAAACGCCGTAGCGACCGCGGCAAAGGCTCAAGATTTCTTTTTGAACCTTCCACGGTCGTTTCGGCGTTTTATTTTTCCACGCGGTTCGCCGTTGATTTTTTTAACCCGCATTCTCGGCATAAAGGGCCAACCGAGAGAAAACAATTTTCTCGATACATGTTTTTCTCTTTGATATTCATTTAATGAATATTCCCATCCGCAGTCCGGCCACACATATGTCGAGCTCGATCGGACGGAAAATGTCGCTCCAGTACAGCCAGATCGCGCATAAAAGTTGCCCCCTCTCTAGTCTCTTACGCGCCCATCACACAAGCATAGTCGCGCGTGTCCGAAAGCGAGGGACGCTCTGACACACCTTCGGAAAGAGCCGAGCACGGTCGAAGTGTCACGACCGCGCCTTCGGCTGCTACACCAATACATGGACGCTGAGCACGTTCATGCGCGGCCAAGCCGAAACGAAGGCTTCGAGGTAAAAAGCAATCCGAGTACGACTCGCGCGTGACGTCACCGACGACACGCGCGAGGCTTTTGCATGATTTCAATGCTTATTTAGCAATTGATTCTCTGCGTTATTACCGTATACAAAAAAATGTATCGCGCACTCTGATCGCTTATTTTTTGAGTTTATACGTTAATTTAAATACAATAATAAATCCAAATTACAACTTATTTATCTTATATAAAATTGTTTACGCTTTTCTCACACCCGTCCTTATGCCAAATAAATTATAATTCATAAAAGTAAGCGGAAATATATTTATATTCGTATTATTATATTAATTCTCATACTTTCATCAAGCGATAAAGCATTATCCCCAAAAACAAGCCATTCGGCCGCGAATTGTAAGTACCAGAAAGTGCACATATTCTACAAGCGATGAGATGGTCCCGTTGGTAGCGTTCCTGGCTTGGGTCCGCAGGGGCCCGTGGTGAAAATTTTTCTTCAAATTTTTCATAATTTCTCATATTTTAGTAATATCTGAGATTTTCCGAGAAAAAACGATTTAAAACAGATTCGAGTGCTGGTCTATCCCAAAAACACATTTTTTTTACTTAAAATTAATGATTTCTCATTTTTTTCCCGGAAATTTCTATTTTTCCTTTGACCTGAGTGAACGGCTGCGGAGATATTCGGAGAAAAGTTAAAGATGAAAAGAAATGAGATTTTCGTTAAAAAACTTTTTATTATTATTATTTTTTTCGGAAATTCCCCTTTTCCTATTACCTGAGTGAATAGCTGCGGAGATATACAGAGAAAATTTAAAGATGAAAAAAAATGAGATTTTCGTAAAAAAAACTTGATAATATTTTTTTTTCCGGAACTTTTTCTTTTTCCTATTGAGTGAACGGCTGCGGAGATATGCGGAGAAAAGTTGTAGATGAAAAAAAATAAGATTTTCGTAAAAAAAACTTATTACATTTTTTTATCCCTCATAATTCTGAGAAATAATAAATTTCCGGAATTTTTGCAAACATTATTTTCCTTAAGGGGTAACACCACTGTAACGGCCTGCCACGAAGCGATTTAGACAAATAATACTTGGGGTGATTATTAAGCATATATTGAAGTATAATACAAACATTTTTTTGGGAAAATATTACAAAATGGCGACACTGCAGCAAATTCTTTCGAGGCATGTTGAACTTAAGGTGCTCTACGGCACGCAGTATAACTTGTGCCAATTTTATTCTGGACAAAATAATTTTTTTCAAATTAAATCTAGATGAGTGTAGCTAGTGAACCACGTAAGGGATTTTAGAAATATTGATTTTTGAGTAATTGCCGAGTATTTGACTAATAAAGTTCAATTTTTTTTAAGACAGTTATTTTTTAATAACTATTGTTTGAATTAACTTATCGAAAATCCCCTACGGGGTTCAGTAGCTACACTCATGTAGACTTAATAAAACAAAATTCTTCTTTTTAGATTAAAATTGGCACAGTTATACTGCGTGCCGCAGAGGTTCGACATGCTTCGGAAGAATTGCTGCAGTGTCGCCATTTTGTAATATTTTCGGATAAAAATTTATAGCCATATACTTAAATATATGCTCAATAAATACCGCAAGTATTATTTGTTTATCACTTTTTCTTCCGCCAAAAAAAAAATTAAAAACACGCTTCCTGTAAGGTCCTTACAGTGGTATTACCCCTTAAAGTCTTCATATAATTTCCAAGATTTTCCCGTGATCGTGATTAAAATGATGAAATATTCGGAAAAATTCGAAAACAATTCGGAGAAACTCGGATGTTTGCGTAAAAATAATTGTCCGCCAAACTCTGAATTCTTCTTATTTGTTCCAATTCATAGAAAAAATCGGAAAAATTTTCCGGAAAAAATCGGAGTTTTTCGGAAAAAGATTTGCACTAGGGGCGCGGGATCGTACCCCGCGCTCAGTGCTTTTTTTTAAATTATTATTACTATTAATTCTTATTTGATTGGTTATTTTTATTAGTAATCATAATTATTTTAATTAGTTATCTTTTAGTGTCGAAAAATTTATCGCGCACTCTGACCGCTTATTTTATCAGTTTCTACGTTAATTTAAATACAATAATAAATCTAAATTACAACTTATTTATCTTCTAAAAAATTGTTTGCGCTTTACTCACACCCGTCCCTATGCCAAATAAATTGTAATTCATAAAAGTAAGCGGAAATATATTTATATTCATATTATTATATTCATTCTCATTTACTTTCATCAAGCGATAAAGCATTATGATAATGCATTATGATAAAGCATTATGAGAATGCTTTATGATGAAGCATTATGATAATGCTTTATCGCTTGATGAAAGTATATGAGAATGAATATAATAATACGAATATAAATATATTTCCCCTAACTTTTATGAATTACAATTTATTTGGCATAGGGACGGGTGTGAGTAAAGCGCAAACAATTTTTTAGAAGATAAATAAGTTGTAATTTAGATTTATTATTGTATCTAAATTAACATACAAACTAATAAAATAAGCGGTCAGAGTGCGCGATAAATTTTTCGACACTAAAAGATAACTAATTAAAATGATAATAACTAATAAAAATAACTAATCAAATAAGAATTAATAGTAATAATAATTTTTAAAAAAGCACCGAGCGCGGGGAACGATCCCGCGCCCTTAGTGCAAATATTTTCCGAAAAACTCCGATTTTGTCCGAAAAATTTTTCAGATTTTTTCCGAATTTTTCCATAAATTGGAACAAATATGAAGAATTCGGAGTTTTGCGGACGATTATTTTTACGCAAACTTCCGAGTTTCTGCGAATTTCTCCAAATATTTCATCATTTTAATTACGATCACGGGAAAATCTCGGAAATTATATGAAGACTTTAAGGGGTAACACCACTGTAACGACCTTACAAGAAGCGGATTTAAAAAAAAAAAAATTTTGGCGGAAGAAAATGTGATAAATGAATAATACTTGCGGTATTTATTGATCATATATTTAAGTATATTGCTAGAAATTTTTATCCGAAAATATTACAAAATGGCGACACTGCAGCAATTCTTCCGAAGCATGTCGAACCTCTGCGGCACGCAGTATAACTGTGCCAATTTTAATCTAAAAAAAAAGAATTTTGCTTTATTAAGTCTAAATGAACATTTTTAGTCAAATGCTCGGCAATTATTCAAAAATCAATATTTCTAAAATCCCCTACGTGGTTCACTAGCTACACTCATTTAGATTTAATTTAAAAAAATTATTTTGACCAGGTTAAAATTGGCACAAGTTATACTACGTGCCGCAGAGCACCTTAAGTTCAACATGCCTCGGAAGAATTTTGTGCAGTGTCGCCATTTTGTAATATTTTCCCATAAAATTTTTTCGCAATATACTTCAATATATGCTTAATAATTACCCCAAGTATTATTTGTCTAAAACGCTTCGTGGCAGGCCGTTACAGTGGTGTTACCCCGTAAGGAAAAGAATCTTTGCAAAAATTTCGGCAATTCATTATTTCTCAGAATTATGAGGCATAAAAAAAGTAATAAGTTTTTTTTACGAAAATCTCATTTTTTTCATCTATAACTTTTCTCCGAATATCTCCCGCAGCCGTTCACTCAGGTCATAGGAAAAAGAGAAATTTCCGGGAAAAAAATGAGAAATTATGAATTTTCAGCAAAAAAAAAATGTGTTTTTGGGAAATCGACCAGTACTTGAATCTGTTTTAAATAATTTTTTCTCCGAAAATCTCAAATATGACTAAAATATGAGAAATTAGGAAAAATTTGGAGAAAAATTTGCACTAGGGGCCCCTGCAGACCGAAGCTAGGAACGCTACCAACGGGACCACCTCACCGTTGTAGAATATATGCACTTTCTGGTACTTACGATTCGCGGCCGGATGGATGATTGGTTTGTTTTTGGGGATAATGCTTTATCGCTTGATGAAAGTATGACAATTAATATAATAATACGAATATAAATATATTTCCGCTTACTTTTATGAATTATAATTTATTTTCCATGAGGACGGGTGTGAGTAAAGCGTAAACAATTTTATATAAGATAAATAAGTTGTGATTTAGATTTATTATTATATTTAAATTAACGTATAAACTAAAAAAAATAAGCGATCAGAGTGCGCGATACATTTTTCTGTATACATTAATAACGCAGAGAATCAAGAGCTAAATAAGCATTGAAATCATCTAAAAGCCTCGCGCGTGCCGTCGGATGACGTCACGCGCGAGTCGTGCTCAGATTGCTTTTTCCCTCGAAGCCTTCGTTTCGGCTTGGCCGCACATGAACGTGCTCAGCGTCCATGTATTTGTGTAGCTGCCGAAGGCGCGGTCGGGACACTTCGACCGTGCTCGGCTCTTTCTGTAGATGTCCAGCGTTGCTCGCTCACGGACACGCGCTACTATGATTGTGTGATGGGCGCGTAAGTGACTAGAGAGGGGGTAACTTTTACGCGCAATCTGGCTGCCTGCCTCGCTCCGTTCGCCTGTTGAGTGAGCGAGGGGCAGAGACTTTTCCCCCACCGAGCCACCCATTCGTGTGCACGCTGACTGCGATATCGACTTGAGCGGTGCTCACGACACGCGCGGCTACAAGGGAATCTGCAACCTCGACAGAGGCGATGCACACAAAATCATATTCCCGAACTCGCCGCCGCGATTTAGCGCCCTTTCTGAGGCACGCCGAAAAGGGGAGCGTTGTACATCTCCCTACTAATCTCTGGTACTAGCTAAATCTTCGGAGTTTCAAGACCTGTATGTGAGACCGTGCCCAAAATGCATTTCGTCAACTCTATGATATTCTGCTACAGCGCTGCGACCGCTAGTCTACCCACGATTTTACATACGGGTCTGGAAACTAGTAGGGTGGGGAGCACGGTCTTACATACGGATCTGACAACGGCGGTAGTGGGGGTATGCACCCTTAGCGGTTTTGTTTTTTATTCCGATTTCTGCCGCTTGGTGCGTGACGACAAGGGGAAGTAGTGGTGCGACGAAGAGAGAAATAGCTCTTCTGTCATTTTCCCTCCTGAACGCAACGCATGCGCCGTTTGCCGTAACTTAATTTACCGTACTGTCGTGTAAACTGCATAATATACGAAACCAATAAAAAAATGTGTTGATTAAAAAAAACGATTACTACTTTCATCGAAAAAAAACTGAAAACTTTTTGAATACATTAATTCATACCAGCACATGTTACTACCATTTACATCCTTTTTTTCTCCAATGTCTCACAATACATTGTTCTTCGAAATGTTTTTCGCACACGTACTGAGACTCTTCCAGTCCTGGAATAGCATCAAGCCATTTTTTGTATCGTTCGACGTTTCTGGGCACGCGAAACACGGAGCATTTCTGCTTACAATTTGTGTACCCCGTTTTACAATTGCGAACCGCGCAACCCTTAGCCATTTCGCATTTTTTTGGCAAACACTACAAAAAAAAATCACACTTATGCGTAAAAATACGATAAAAAATGTATCACGGTAAATCGCGTAGAACCTTCTGGTATATGGTCGCAAATAAAGGTTATTTCGACAATCGCGCTACAAAAACATACGTAAACACCTTGGGCCCATTCGCCGGTAAGAGGTAAGGGGGAAACTACTTCCCCTTGCTAGTAGCGACGCGTAGCGGCGCCTAGTAAATCGAAAAGTGAAGCCGATAAGCGTGCCTACCCCCACCACAAAAATTTAGCTTCGTTGCAAGACCTGTATGTAAGACCGTGCTGCTGCCACCCGAACCGCTGCTACGTAGAAGTGAGCCAATAAAAAGCAGGTCCGAACAGCTGTGTAATGAAGATTTTTCAAAATTTGCTGTATATCTATTCGCGATACCCGAGAGTTTTGGCGCCTCTCGCGGTCTAAGGCAGAAGCTCTACTAGTATAGTCAATATTGTCAAAATACATTGCCAATTATGGATAAAATAAAATCTCACAATCTCATGTCGTCCCATAAGCAACAGATGAAGTTCAAAAAGAAAAGGGGTTGTTGGCTCTGAAAATGACTCACTTCAGGCCGTCGATGCGAGTGTGTAGTCGGCATTTCCCTCCACAAGACTTTTTTCTTCCAAGTTAATACCGCATAAATAATAAATCGAGCAATACTAAAAGTTATTTCCGTTATATACAATGTATGAATATCATTTCAGACGTCCCTTGTAAAAAGTGTGGTCTGAAAAATAGTTATTCCCTCTCGAAATCTGCCAATGACGCTCATAACCTTAAAAAATCGAAATCCAGAGCTGATATTAAAGAAACTCAAGAGAGCTAAAAAAGGGCAGAAAATAAATCACTTACTACAGTAGCGTCTCTACAATCCGCCATGGAGGTAAATCCAACAACCACCTCGCAAGAAATCAAGCGCGATGTAATGGCTCCAGGAGTTTATCGTAATGCTGCTTACAATTCAATTGACGATTCAATGGACGAAGATCTTGATGACACAAAAGTACTTCGAATTCATTTAGTTCAGCAGACATAAATATTCCAAAGCAAAAACATTTGTGAATGTTGGTGTCCAAGTTGACGATTTTTCCGTCCCTTGGAGCAGACAAACATCCAACAAGTCTATCCAAGTGGATGTGATACTTTGCAACACCAAGACTAAAGTTTTGCAAGAATGATAACGGAGAATACCGAACTGAATGCATTTACCGGAATGCCATCGTTTGACCAGTTCAATAATATTGCAATGTGCATGAAGAAGTTGCACAAAGTCCGGGGATAAATTCCAAAAGTGTACTTACATTACGAGAATTAATTTTATTGGTTTTGATGAAAATGAAATTGAAAATCTCTTTCATTTGTATTGGAACATTGTTTGGGATATTGAGCAGTACATGCCAACGATACTTTTATTCAACTTTAGGTGATTTGAGCGCTGTATTAAAGTGTGCCATACATTGGCCTGAAAAGAGGAGATATTGGACAATTTACCCAATTGTGTTGAGCGCTATAGAAATACCAGGATTGTAATCGACTGCTTTGAGCTATTCAAAGGTTCAAATGTTTAAACTGCCGCTTATATTCATATTCTCATTATAAAAGCACTCTTAACGTGAAAGTACTCGTTGGCGTTACTCCGTCCTGGCTGATATTGTTTGTGAGCAAGCCATCTGTTGGGCAACCTTCTGACAAGCAAGTTTTTGTGAAATCAAAGTTTACAGAACAACTGATTCCCCAGTCTCGTTGCGTATTTGCTGATAAATGTTTTAGAATAGAAGACATATGTGCAAAATATTATGTAGAAATAACAATCTCATAGTTTCTAAGTTGAAAAAATGAAATTCAATGCAATAGTAACTCAAAAACGGCAGATATTACATTACATATTTTCTGTAATCAAAGGTCCACTACCGATCACAATATTATCTTATCTTAACATGATTCTTCAAGTTGTTTGTAGTTTAACCCGTTCAATACGGCGAAAAAAGCAGTTTAGTGCGCCTCATTACCGGGAACAGTTATTTCTCCTGCAAGTGATTATTAAGATGAAATAACTTTTCTGTCTGAAACTTGCTCAATAAGGGTGCGAATTCCTCACTACTGAAATGCGCCTGTTTTTCAGTAACTGGGACATATGTTCTCTGTCGTAATTTCAAAAATGTTCCAGACTGGGACAGCATATGTCCCGTCAGGTGTGAAAGGGTTAAGCAATCTGGGGCCACCTATTGAATATGCTGATAATTTTTTTAAAACAGTTCTAGACTTCAATAATAATTTTAAATTTAATTTGAAAATTATAATTGTAAGAAATATGAGTAGGGGGTTGGGCGGTATGAGACATCTCTCTCATACATATTGCGGAGCGAAAACACGCTTGAGCTGAGTCTTGGATTGAAAGGGACATGCTGGATTTTTTTTTTTTCTTTCAGAAAAATAATTTATATGAATAGCTTAAAGCATTTTGGTGCAAACTAAAGTTTATTAGGACAATTTATTGAAAAAAAAAACAAATTTCGAAAGTCCACCACTTTCTTTTTGTAGCACGAGGGGTATTTGTATGAACTGGACGGGGAGTCTGATGTTCAAACCATAATTATTCCATTTTTTCTCCTTCTTTGTTTTTTTTTCCTGGAATCCAATTCTTTTTATATTTTCGTCCGCTGAAATGAATTTAACTTGTCATGAAATAATGAATTAAATTAACGGAAGCATAAAAATATTCAATCAACCCACGCTTACATTAGTTAATTTTAGTTCACGTATGCTTATTATATAATATAATTATTGTAGTAGGAGAAAAATTAGTATAAGAGCTTGGCAATTTCCAGATAAAAATGGAAAAAAAATATGCGTGAGCTAAAATTATTCAATGGAAACCACGGGAAGGTGGTGGGTTTCTTCCATCAGGAGGATGTATTGGAGTAGGAGGGTGTGATGGAGGGAAAAATTAAGGCAGTAGTCTGGTCTAGAAATTTGACAAAATCGATTTTTTTTCTTCATTTTATTATTCCTTAGACCTTTCTTAATACGCTCGTGAAAACCGTTTTTTGATATTTCAAAAAGTAGCAGAGTAATAGAAATTATAAGCAAGCCGCGCGCAAACCTCATCTAACGGTATCCAAACTTTGAACGCATTTATCTCAGAACTATGTTTTTTAAATCTACGCCCACGATATCTCGATAACTAATAGACCGATCGAGCTCAAATTTTGCATATACCTTCAAAACAATTTTTACGATGCAATAACTTTTCTGTCTAAAACTTGCTCAATAAGGGTGCGACTTCCTCACCAGTGAAATGCGCCTGTTTTTCAGTAACTGGGACATATGTTCTCCCAGTCGTAATTTCAAAAATGTTCCAAACTGGGACAGCATATGTCCCGTCAGGTGTGAAAGGGTTAAGCAATCTGGGGCCACTTGTTTAATCCGCTGATAATTTTTTGAAAACAGTTCTAGACTTCAATAATGCATTAAAATAATAATTGTACGTTTAATTTGAAAATTATAATTGTAAGAAATATTACAAAACACTTATGAAATACACAATGAGTAATATGTAACAGATATTTAAAATTAGACTTTATTATGCATGTAACAGTATGCCTATAGACTTTTTTCGTTTATTCCTTGGCATATTTTCTTTGCCTTCGCTATTAATTCTATCGCAATTTATCGACTGTTCTGCGATTTTTGCCAGCACACGTAGACTACTGCTAAAATACGAATGTTCCAAAGCGCCATACAACTTTTTTGCGTAAATAACACAATATGGATCCTCTATAATATAAAGTGAGTCATCAATAATACATAAATAATGAAACGGCACTTTCGTAATGCTAATAGCACCACGCCTTGCTGAATTTGAGAAAAATATTTGTGATTGCACTTCAGCCTTGCTACATTCTTCGCTGAATAATCAATATAAGGGAATTTCTTCACAGCCTCAATTGCACGCTTTGTTTTACCTATTACTGGACGTTTAATCTCCAGAAGACGTCTCGATGCCCACACAATGTAAGCTAACCACGGAATGTCCGGTTAAACAACAATACCCAGTATTTCAGCTGTGACGACGCTTTTCACGTCTCTGTCCACGAGAAATGTTACATAATATTTTTGCGCCAATGCCTCCTACTTCTTCCAAGCTTTGTCTTCATTCATAATTCCATGTCTCGTGTTGGAATTACCCTTGAATGAGCTATGCCACATTTTTTTAAACCTTTTATTTCCAAGCTGCTTGTTAGAAGAATATGTATATATTTCGTAGCATATACTTCCAGTAATACGGCATTTCCTGACATTGTGTCATTGATCGTTGTATTGAGACAAAGTTGAATTGAACGCGCTCGAGATATTTCAACATTGTTACGATAAAAATTACTGTTGAAACCCAGCCATTCTGGAGGATTTATGGATGAAGGTGTTGTGAAATCTAGCAAACGATGAATCTGATACAACCTCGGCAATTTATTATTGCCATGTTCGTCACTTTGCTCAATCGTTCGGCTAGTATTGCGAATCCTTGGGCGATGAATAGCCAATTCATTGTCTCGAGATAGTCTCCTATAAGCGAACTATCGACAACCACATCAGACGAAAATATCACTTGACTGATCAAATGTATCATAATAATGAAGTTACCTCCAAGCAGTTTGTTTTCGAACTTCTGTCTTCCTTTTAGAGAGACTGCTATTTTAGAATACTCTCTTTTCTGTATTAACAGCACATGTCAACGGATTTAATGTTCACATTGAGCGGGAATGGGCGTAATTGAAAAAAAAACTTCGTTTCCAATGCAATTTAGCATTAAAAGTCAGCTTTCTCGTTTAACGACTGAGTTAATAATCGTACACGTCGCTTGGAATAACTCTTCACGCGTCTTTCACGCGAGTTTTTCTTTCGTAAAGCAATAAGCTTCCTCTTGTCGATGGGATTTGACACGTGACGTATGCGATGTAAAGCTTCTGTCTTCTTTGACCTTGCTTCCCTCCGTAGAATTCGTTGTCTCGTCTTCTGGCAATATTCACATCTTTTTCGTTTCGAGATCATCGTGCAATCGTTGTCACGCCATCGTTCAACACAGTCTTTGAAGACCCCATCAACCGACAAATAATCAACGTTTACAGCACCTAGGCCATTGCACACATTCAAGTTTTTGAATGTTTCTAAAGTTTTCGGCAGCAGAGTGGTGTCTGCTAAGACTGGAGTCAGTTGACATCTCTCTGGATGTACAACGCGCCCAAAAACACTGTAGCGAAGTGTTTTGTTCGTCTCAACCTCGACACTCTTATATATTATTGGCCCCGCTGTGCCATTTGCGCGCGTCCTTACGATGTTTGAGAAGACAACTATTTGTCGTCCGCCTTCAGTGTACTCTGTAACACCCCACGACTTTGGTATGGTGATGGGGTTCTTCTCACTCGTCGTCACATCACTTGCACAATCGTTGATTGTGATGTTCGAAATGTGGAAACTTTTGCCGGACACTGTTGACGCTGAATCTGCCTTTACACACTTGTCGGAAGTTGATGCGATACTATCAACCTCTGTTAGTGGAAGGACCTCGTGCTTAACGAATTCTCGCGGCGACCCAACCTTGTGCTCGACAAACTCGTGCGGTGAATGAAACTCTGGCTCATTGAACTGTTGCTGAGGAAGAGCCTCTGGTTGTATGAATTTTTGTGGTGAAGGAACGTCGTTGTGGACGAAATTGTGCGACGAAAGAATCTCGGACTGAATACATTTTGGCGATAACGTAACGTCGGACTTAAGGAATTCGTACGGAGAAGAAATCTCGGTCTTAATCAATTCTTGCTTCAAAGAAAAGTCGATGTCGACAATTTCATGTGGCAATACATCCGAGTTCTGAATGAAGTCTCGCGTCTTTTCGTACGATGTATGTACACTTTCTCCTTCAGCAACACTCAACGGAAGATCTCTGAAGTTTCCACCTGTGAAAAAAATTGAAAAGGTTTATGCACTATCGTGTGCCATCGATAATATCCCTGAAATTTAGTCAGTTTTCACCAAACCATTATGGCGAGGATCTTCTTTCAGGTAACTTCAGCTTTTTAGCTTTTTAATTATATTAATATTATTTTCATTCGTTTCAGACAGCCTGGGAGAGTTAAATGATTGTAGAGAGATTTATTAGTATTAAGGGGGGATTGTCTTTTTTTTCGCAAAATTTACCGCTTTTTGGGAATTTTTTTGTGAAGAAAGTATACAACGGAAAACTTGTGAAACTTGGCATATAGTTTTATTGATCTGTTTACTACATACAAAAAATTTTTTAATCAATTTCATCAAAAAATCCGCCTCCCACCCCCCTCGACGCGCGATGGTCCTTTTTTGATGGTGTGCACGATTTCTCAAAAACTATTCAACCGATTGCCTTCAAATTTGGACAGAATCCTCAGCTGACATCCTTTTATCGTTTGATGAAGCAAAAAAGCAATACGTTTAATAGTTTTTTTATTTATAACAAAAAATCGATCAATTTTTTTCGAAAAATCGATACTTCAAGTTCAAAACGTCACCAAATCGTCAATTTTTTTTCCCTTCATCGAACGATAGCTATATGTGTCTAAAGTAAAATGCTTTTTGGGTTTTTGTTGCAGGATGAACGTGAAGGCTGTAATCGTGCACACCATCAAAAAAGGACCATCGCGCGTCGAGGGGGGTGGGAGGCGGATTTTTTGATGAAATTGTTTAAAAAATTTTTTGTATGTAGTAAACAGATCAATAAAACTATATGCCAAGTTTCACAAGTTTTCCGTTGTATACTTTTTCCACAAAAAAAATACCAAAAAGCGGTAAATTTTGCGAAAAAAAAGACAATCCCCCCTTAAGATAGTGTCAATTTTACGGATTTAGGGACAACTAAACTTGAGGGATATTATCGAATAGTATTTAGATAAAGATATTAAAGTAATATTATTAATTTTTTTTGTTTCAGGTTTTCCACAGGATTGCCTTGAAAAAATCCCATGTATGTCCCGTAAGGTACAATAACCCATGAAACAACTATTCTCAGTCAATATCGCATAACTTTATGTTCATGCATGATTTTATCCCACTTTCAGAATTCTTCTTTTCATATATTGTATTATTTTTTATCATAAATTCTTTTCTTTTTCAGGTATCCTCCAATTTCCAGGCTCGCACAAATCAGGTGAATCATTTTCTAGCCCTTCCCATATTTTAGGAGCTTTCATATCCTATAATGCTTCACAATTGTTAATAAATTATTTTGTTTTCCACGTATTCTCTACTTTCTATCATCGCATCAACCAGATAAGTTTATTTTGACATCAGTTAATTTTTTTTTATTGAAGTATATAGTTTTATTAGTAATTTTCTTTTCTTATTCTATTTCAGATTTATTCATGATCATCTTGGAAATATTTCAGGTATATCCCTTAAGGTAAAATCACACATAGAACACCTGTATTCTATATGTACTCCCTATTTAAATTTGAAATACGAAAAACCTCATTTTATGGATACTTACATTGGGATTTCAGGAATTTTGAGGCATCGAGAACACCATCCATTGGCCGGTCCACGACAGTAGGCATCAGCGGTTTCACTGCAGTACAATTATGGAAAATTGTTGGAACTGCTGACTCGACAAGCCTTGGATGTACGTAGGGAACCTAAAATGAGTGTACAAAGAGTTAAAGTGACATTTACAGATAATTGGGAGCAGTAGCTTGAATGCAAGATAAAATAATGTGATTGTGATATAATATACATAGTACAGGGTGTCTCCAAATGAGCTGAGATTTTAAATACGTTTTTAAGTACGTTTAAAATAAGCAATACGTTTTATTAATAAACTAAAATGTCAGGCCATTTTGAGACACCCTATATCAAGGGTCTTCAACCTGCAGTCCGCCGGGATTTTTCCTACGGCCCCTGGAGGCTAAAGAAACTATTACTATAGACTGCAATTTGAATTTACGCGGTAAAAATCAGAGCGGTACCGCTGGGACAAAGCGGGGCGCGGGTGGAGGCGGGTGTGGGTGAGCGAGAAGTGCGAGAATTAATCATTGGCCTTTGTATGTAACGTCGAAGACCCCTGTCCTGTATTTTATTTTCTAGATATACACAGCAACGATTGGTACAGTCAGCGTGCTGCTCTAGCGATTTTCCATGTTCAGTGGTATTGGAAGTCTCCATTACTTGGATAAGTCCCCGCTTAGCCATGCACAGACTGGCGGATCAGATCGCCAAGTGGGAGGTGATTTTTACAAAGTATGGGAGTTCTTGAGTATATTCGTAGGAACAACGAGGAATTGTTGAAAGCACTGCCTGCATTGGTCAGGTGTTCTGCAGTTTCCCTGTCCGTTTCCAAATGTGAGTCAAATAAGGAAATAACGAACACAGGGAAGTGGTAGGGGATGTATAAAAGCTGAGGAGGTTCACGGAGGAATGACCCAAATAAATACTTTATAAACATACATATAAAATTTATAAACGTACTCGGGCGATAATCCGATCGTCGGAATCACGTTTGATCCATTCTTTGAGAATACATTTTTCCTCGAAGTGTTTTTCACACACGTAGTGCGAATGCTTCAAATGAACACCAGGAATCGCCGCTTGCCATTTTTTATATTGTTCAATGTTTTTTGGCACTGTAAAAAGCGAGCGCTTTTCTTTCACCGATTTGTATCCTGTTTTGCACTTGGGTACCGCACATGCTCTACCCATGTTGGCGATAATGGATTATCAAGGGAGAAAAAAAATTATTCTCTAACACTTTTTCAACGCACAATAAACAAAATGCATGAAAAAAGACAATAAAAGTGTAGGAGAAAACCGAGCGCAAACATGTAACTTTTTTTCGTTGTAGAACTGAGGTTATGTCATGCACCGCCTCACCGTACCGATCTGCAGCAGCGACGCGCAGTGGCGTTGAGGCAAACGGAAAGCTTAGACAATAAGCGTACTACTCCCCACCACTAAAATTCGACTGGTTAGACCTGTATGTACGACCGTGCGCTATATTTTGAACGGCTATATTGAAAAATCACTGCACCACCTCTAGGACCGGAAAATCGGGAATATCTACAAGACGTGACAGCGCTTCCAGTAAATAGATGAGGAACTCTGTTTTTGCCTCACTAACGGCAAAGAATTGAGACGTACATAGAAGAACAGTTTTTATGGGCGGCCTGAAGACAAGTATTCTGCGACCCAAACTGCCGCGTGGCGGCGTGGCGAGCGAACAGCTGTCACGGCAGGGGGGTGGGCGGAATGAGACACCTATCTCTCTTATACACATTGCGGAGCGAAAACAGGCTTGAGCCAAGAGTCTTGGATCGAAACCGACATGCTGGATTTTTTTTTCGGAAAAATAATTTATATGAATAGCTTAAAGCATTTTGGTGCAAACTAAAGTTTATTGAGACAATTTATTTAAAAAAAAAAACAAATTTCTAAATTTCAGACCAGTTTCTTTTTGTAGCACGAGGGATATGAACTGGACAGGGAGTCTGATGTTCAAACCCTAATTATTCCATTTTTTCTCCTTCTTTGTTCTTCTTTCCTGGAATCTAATTCTTTTTATATTTTCGTCCGCTAAAATGAATTTAACTTGGCACGAAATAATGAATTAAATTAACGGAAGCATAAAAATATTCAATCATCCCACGCTTACATTAGTTAATTTTAGTTCACGTGTGTTTATTATATAATATAATTATTGTATTAGGGAAAGGGTAGTATTGAAAGGGTAGTTGGAGTGGGAGGGTGTGATGGAGGGAAAAATTAAGGCAGTAGTCTGGTCTAGAAATTTGACAAAAACGACATTTTTTTTAAATTCTATTATTCCTTAGACCTTTCTTAATACGCTCGTGAAAACCGTTTATTGATATTTCAAAATTTAGCAGAGTAATAGAAATTATAAGCAAGCCGAGCGCAAACCTCATCTAACGGTATCAAAACTTTGAACGCGTTCATCTCAGAACGATGTTTTTTTAATCGGCGCCCACGATATCTCGATAACTAATTGATCGATCGAGCTCAAATTTTGCACATACCTTCAGTAGCCTCTTTCTGAGGACTGGTAGCAGAATTGAGTCGAACAATAATTTTGCCTACATTTTATAACTCGTCGAATACCCGAAAATGTATGAAATATCGTTAATCAAAGTTTAACAGGCCGCCATTTTGTAACAAAATTTTTTTGAGTACTAATTCTGTTACCAGTACTCAGAATACTCATACAGATTAAGAATATATATATATATATATATATATATATATATATATATATATATATATATATATATATATGTTTTTTTTCAGATGCATACAACATCACCCACAGTGGGCGCCGATTGAGGCGGTTTTCGGCGGACCATGTTGTAAAAAATAAAAAACTGCATGATAATATTTAAAATATATATTTTTTAAATGTAGATACATTCTCACAGAAACAATAAATACATATGTAAAATTTCATCAAGACAACTTCAACGGTTTAAAAGTTATTCCAACCCAAAAATGACGTCAAAAATTTCGCTCTAGACCAGACTACTGTCTGGAGGGGTTTTCGAACTGTTAAGGCGAAGATAAAAAATCGTTATTTTGACAACAATGAGCCTTGTGTCACGGCTGTTGGAGTTGGATCACCTATTCGAACAGGATTTTTCTGAGCCTAACCGAAGCGTACCAATAAAAACTATTTTACAATAAAACTTTGATTTTCATCAAAAATAAAAACAATTAAAATACATACAATAAACAAAATTAACAAAATAAATAAAATAAAAATAAATGATTTATTTTCACAACAAATAAAAACTGTTTTACAATGGAACAACGAGAGAGCGCTAGCGAAACGAGAAGGTGCAAGAGAAAGCGAGCGTGTCCCCAGCGAGAACGATCGCACGTGTTCCCAGCGCATAGTACCTATAAGAGAAAGCAGGACACAATGATTTCCTCAGCGCATAACATCTAAAAGAGTAAGCAGAACGCCGTTATGTACCCAGCGTTTAAGACTTCGAGCGGAAGCGAGAGCGAGAATGAAAACTGCCATCAGCACCGCTAATCGAGAACTTACCTTGGGGAATTCCCCCAATAAAATCGGCACATAATATCCTTGAGGGGCTATACCAGTGTGAACGCTCAAAATTTGGGTTATTTCGGGCATTTTTTGGAATAAAAGTACTCAATTAAATGTTTCGGAGAATTAAGAATATATTTGGCTATATTTGACCTATATTGCATAATTTTTAAAAATATTGAGATCCAAGCGACTTATACGGTGCCTTCGGAGGCGCCAAAAAAGTTCCTTCACTGCTTACATGATTCCGGCCGATTGAGTGGCTGAAACCGAAAAAGGAAAAAATTTTAAACTGGAAGGTGTTTCCTGTACAATGACGTAGGATTTTCGAAAAATATCAAAATCTAACAAAACGGCGTCGTTATGGAAAAGTCTGTTTTTTGCGTATTGAATGGTCGTTTTTTTCAATACCAAATCGTCAATTTTCATCCAATCAAAAATATCCTACGTCATTGTTCAAATTTCAAGTCAATCGGATAATTGCTCTTTGAGTTACAATGTCAGAAAATTTGACAAAACTTATTTCGAGAAAAACGCGTTAAAAGATTTAACTATCGATCGAACATTCGGGGAGTATTAGAGATACGGCCTTGAATTTTTTACAGGATATTCTTGAAAGTATAAACTGTCGAAAAAGGCAAAAAAAAATCGATTTTTTGAAAGTGTCACACTCGTATAGCCCCTCAAGAACTGCTCTGCTATGTACGTCTGAATTCGTTGATACAGGTCTTGAAACTCTAGTGGTGGGGGATGGTAACCTTGCCGAAGCCGTCCGCTAGGGTCGCTGTTATCGCAGGATGTTCTGTACGCCAAGACAACAATAGCCACGCATTCTCGTTGTAGCCTAACCTGAGAATCTAAATGTTCCACAAGTTATAAAAAAAAACGAATGATATTCCTATGCAAATAAAAATACATAAGCTCATAAACTGACGGGTATAAATGAGAAAAATCTATCCAGTAATTAATTGGCGAGTAGTCCATCAGCCCTACCATTGATTTCCAAGCGAGTTTAATAGGGATACATTAATTTTGTTCTCTCATGTATAAAATACATTTTAGCTGAATGGGTTGATGCCTGGTTGAAAAGTTTGTTATCTTAGGTTCAATTCCCGTGCACCATTTTTTTTCTCTTTAATGCATACATATAGCTGCATAAATAGAATGCAAATTTTAATAAATTGTCACTGGCCCGCATGGTTGAGGTTACTTTTGAGGTTATTCAACTTGTTTCATTTCACCTATATTTTTATTCGACCCTATATATAGCCCACCCTGATCGTGCGATCAATCTCATATCAAAATATTTGAAAAATGTATAAAACATAATATGAAATTATATTTCAAAATCATACGAAGGCTCCATGGTAGATCGGCGCTTTTTTGGAAATTATTTGACGGATGTCGTCTTAAATGGTCTCAAGAATTACAGGTAGCGCTAGTGACGGGATTTCGTTAGTATACGGTGGAGAGACATGCGAGATCAGACACATCTTTCACTTTTCCTCTTTATTCGTTTCGATTGGCATTATTAGTATCAGTATCATTATAATTATCGGTAATTATTATATCGTTTTTGTTTGTTTTACGTGACTTGGCATTCGAGTCTTAACATCACAATAATACGGGCACTGACATCAACCGGGGGACTTGTACAGGCAGTAATTATGCTGAACTGCGGAAATTCGAATTTTGAGCCGTTTAAGTTTCTCTTTTTTTTTTATCTCGACGACGACACGCTACTCTGCTTTCATTTGGCATTTCAGGGACGCTTCACCTGTGCGCTTAAGGACAGTTTCCGGCCATTAGTGAACCCAGGCAAAAAGTGTTCGGCTTTTTTTATTTTGTTTTAAGATTGTATTGCACATTCATCTCCGGCAAGAAATAATATGATTTGCTTGGATTCAGTACTAGGCTATGTAAAAAAAATTGACATACCGGAAATGCTATAAACACTTATTGGCAATCGTATCGATACAGCAGAATGATCGACAAACTTTCCACATAAAAAAAGCGTTGAACTAATTATCAAAGCACGTTTTTACTACGTATCCAATTAATTTGTCGATTTTCCCAAACGTGTGTCATTTTTGTTCTGAAGTTTCCCGCCTTGTTGGAATTCCGATTTTCAATTTTTGAAAACGCTGCAATTTACTAAATTCATTGAAAATGACTATTGGTATCATTTTCGACTGCTTTTTTTCAGGCTTTCGAATTTCATTATACGATCAGTTTAATAAATATAGTCTTTCGAAAATTAATAAAACACGTATATAAAAAGAGTGGAAAAGTTTTGGAAAAAATGCATTAACGTTCGCTAAAATCAACGAATTCATTTCTTCCGAGAACGACCAGTTATCCGTTTGTTCGTTGAATAATATTTCGTTTCAGTCAATCGTTCAAAATCTTTGAGTATTATTACGATTGCAAATCAATGTTTACATCTCCCATAGGGCTAATATTTTTTTCCGGCGTTTGTAAAATCGCTAAGTGCTGAGTTCTGAACGAATGCATTTTTTGGCTAGTTCGGGTACACTGCGACCTCTATTATCGGGACCGCCACAAATGAAAAAGCGAATATCAATCGGCGTAGCGCATGGTGGGAGAAGCGCCAGGCCCTAGCGCGAATCTCGAAGCATGCTATCTACTCGATACTACGTTCAACGAGAGAACGACACAGCGCCGCGCATCCTTCAGCGGCCTGTGGGTCGGGTGGGGGTAGTGGCGCTTGCTATTCAGTAGCGTATTGGGTCCTGCAGCAACGTGGCAACGTGTAGAGGATAAAGAGGGCGGCGCATTAAGCGGGATCTGGCCGTATCGGACGAATTTAGGTTCGGAAGCGTGTCGTTCTCTCGTTGAACGCAGTATAAACAATAAGAGAGGGCTTTGAAGGGTACTGCTATCAACTACGTCAGCTGCGCAACCTCCAATTTCGCAAGTGTGATTCGGACCTGGTCCCGCCGCTATGTCGATAATAGAGGTCGTACTGTACAATGGATTCTTGTTCTATAGCTTCTGGAATACGTCGTCATGTACGAACTCAAATTAGCCTCGAAATACTGGGCAAAGCATCCTTAAATAAATCGCGGACACTCCTTCAAGATTTCATTATCCATTTTTTTCTACCTTACTTCCTGCTGAACGGTTTTGAGGAAATAAAATTATTTATCCGGGCGCACGCTACATGATCTTTTTTCCACGCGACGTAAACGCACATATATGTGTGTGTGTCGCGTACACATCGGCGGGGTTTCTGCGGTGAAAAAATATTGCGTTTTGACGTGAAACCCGTAAAAGGAGCGCCCATTATTCTTTTCTTTATTACCATTTCTTTATTTCATTCTGAAAATCGCCACTCAAAAATATGCGAATACTTCTCTACCAGCTTTCGTCGTTTGTCTTTACGTCTCTATTTCTTGTTTTTTTTTCTTTACATTTGTATTCGCGTATGGCATTTTTCCACGTTGCTACACGGCACATGCTGCGTTCACATTAACGTTATATTTATTTATACCGCTCGGACAGCTCACGCCACAAAGAAATTAGACAGACATCATCACGCCTCGATCACATCGTTGGCTCGTCTCCAATTATAATAACAATAATAGCAATAATAGTCACGAGAATAATTATGATATTTATAATGGTAAACGTATACGATAAGATCCTCCTACGAACATACGGACATTTATGTTTATTAATATATCGTGTGTATATTATCATTTTTTTGTTCGTCTCTTTTTCTCCGTCATTTTGTACACAACGTTGTTTTATTCGAGTATGCCTTTATCTACGAATGGAAAACATTGATTTCCGGGTGTTCGCAACTTGTCAGCTGGCCATTGAGAAGTTCCCATTCTTTTTCTCCTTCGATCATTGTTTAGACCGCACACACACACGCACACACGGTCGAAATATTGAAATAAATAAACTCTCGGACAGTCTTTTTAATTAGCTATATATTTATCATTTTTATAATACTTTGCTTGAGTAGCGATTTTTTTTACTCGTTCACTCGAAACACGGTAATTGTTACTAAGGCGGGACACCACTGTGACTGGTAAAAAAATAGTTTTTTTTGCATTTTATCAAAGTATACATATTCAAGAAGGTGTAAAAAAAATGTCAAGTTAACGTATGTGAAATTGACCAAGGTACAGACGATTTAGTGAGAGCAGACAGTGCAACGACTTGCGCATGTTAAAGGGCTAGACCAGGGTGACACTTTTAAAAAATCGATTTTTTTGCCTTTTTCGACAGTTTATACTTACAAGAATATCATCATAATTTATATCATTTATATGAATATCATTTTATCTTGCAAAAATCGATAGTTAAATTTTTAAACGCGTTTTTCTTGAAAAGAGATTTTTCAAACTTGCTGACATTGTAACTCAGAGAGCAATTATCCGATTGACTTGAAATTTAAACTGAGTACTCTTGAATATATTTACTGTACAATGACGCAGGATATTTTTGATTGGATAAAAATTGACGATTTGGCATTGAAAAAAACGAACATTTTATAGCAAGAAAACAGATGTTTTTTCATAACTACCTCATGTTGTTAGATTTTAATATTTTTCGAAAATCCTACGTGATTGTACAGGAAATACCTTCCAGTTTAACGACATTTATTCCTTTTTCGGTTTCAGCTACTCGATCGGCCGGAATCATGTCAGCAGCGTAGGAATTTTTTTATTTTGCGACTCCGAAGGCAGCGCATAAGTCGCTTGAATCTCAATATTTTTCGATGAAAAAATTATGTAATATAGGTCAAATATAGCCAAATATATTATTAATTTTCCGAAATCTGTAATTGAGTACCTTTCTTCCAAAAAAATCCCAAAAATCACCCAAATTTTCAGCGTTGACACTGGCATAGCCCCTTAAAACGTTAAATCGCGTTTTTCTGAAAACAACTTTTTTGGACCTGGCCCGAATCATAACTCTAGCTACAATAGTCCGATTTTTAATTAAAAAAAAAAAAAAATTCCCGCAACTCCGTAGCTATCGTTGTACGTCGCCGTTTTTTTATTTAGTATTTTTTAAGTCCTCGAATGTAAGTAAAAATTTCGTCAAAATTACACTTTTTTAACACCCGCCATTTCATAATTTTGTTTTTCGAAAAACGGCTACGTACAATAAAAACTACATTTAAATAGATTATAAAGCTTTTTTTATTTTCTAGACCAACCATTGTCAAGTTATCGATCCGGCCGTTGGACCACATTTCTTATACAGAGCCTCTTATACCTCAATAATGTTGTTAATTTTTTTATTCTTTTAGATAAAAATGTACACGAAAGACGTCCAATGTATGCTTAAAAACATACCTTTTGAATAATCTTGTAGACATTAGGAAACATTAGGAAAAACCGACCTTTTTCGATCCGTCACAGTGGTATCCTCCCTTAATGTTTTTGAAAAGAAAAAAAAACATCTTTCGTCGCATTCGTCATTCGTTATTACACGGGATTTCCCATTGTTTTCCTATCTAACGTGTACTTTTCTTTTCATCCTAGGATCTCGCATTTTTCTTTTACTCCGATATGTAAATAGTCCACGTCACGAAATTATAAAGTATATATATATATTTTTAATATATACCTCATAAAGCGTGATTCGTTGACTTCGCCCAACTCTATGTGGCGATGGATTGCACAATGTTCCCGCGAGTATTTAAAAATCATATTCATTCTATGTGTATACGAGCAATCGAACATCACGAATAAATGAACATTCGTCAAAGACCAACATCTATTTAAAAGTTTTATTAATAATAATGATGATGATGATAATCACGGCAATGATAGCCATACAAATAATTATCATAATAATATCAATAACAACAGTAATGATGATAATATTAGTAATTATTATTACTATGGTAATGATAATGGTAATCACGGAGACTATAGTGATATCAATAATGAGAATGATAATGACAATTATAGTGATGCGAATAATAACGATGATGATAGAACAAAATTACCGCATAAAATCAACAACAAACTTTAAAAAATCGAACAAAAAACACTCAGGAAAAATGATTCGACGTCTCAATGTCCAGCTGTGGTGCAAGCCACACCGAGCTTTTAGCTACTTATGGATGGATTACATGTATTGGGCCATCACGGGCATACAAATTTTAAACGCCGAAAAAGAAAATAAAATCTCTCCATTCTTACACCCTTTTATCGTGTGCCTCGCATTCAAAATAATCTATACAATTAAGTACTCTATTTTTATTTTAAGTACACTGATTTTTTTTTTTATATTCTGGCACCTATACTTTATGCATTTCACGATATCCTTCGCGCGTGTCTCGATTGTGTTCTTTTTATTTCCTTCTGTGTACGTTTTTTTCTTCTTTCGTTTAACCCTTGACAGCCATCGGGGGTTGAATCAACCCCAGCCGTTTTTCGAACGTCCAGAATCTTTTTACGATTTTTTTGCATATAAAAAATTGCACGTCTTGAAACTAATCGGCATGGTCTTACACACAAGGGTAGAAAATGAATTGTAGTATTTTTTTTTCTTTCAATTTTTCAATAATTTATCACTCTCCAAAGTGAGTGGGGTTGATTACACCCCCAACGTCACAATCTGGAGGTGTGACTGACAAGGGTTCATTTCTGCGTTCGGACGAAGTACACGTTGAGCGAAAGAGCTTCGTCGTTAATTCGGATTTTGTGTTCGTCCGTTGTTAATTTTTATTAGAATTAAACGGATTTTAAGAAACATGGCATCGCGTGGGCCGCGTCGCGGTTTTTGTTAACGCGTGGTTGAAAGAGCGAGGGAGCTACACCGGAATCCAGTTGAGAGCTCGGCGTCCGTGTGAGAAATAATATTTTTTTCATATCTTACATTTTAGCTTCATTGCGAAGATTTTTGTGTTCGATAACCGCATGGGCGAATACAAAGTTCTCGTTGCGTCGTTACAAAGGACGCAGATTGCAATTTTTGATAACAGTTTTTATACGGATGGGGAAAAGCTTTCGATTTGTAGTTGTATCTTGCGACGATGGAAAGACTAGGTCAGAACTGGATATCCGTTATTCTCGAAGTTGATAAGTGCACAATTTCCTTCAAATCTTTGTTGCTGATGTCTATGTTTGAGACGAATTTTCATGATTTCGATGAGGGATTTCGAGCGTTCCAAATGCGAGAAATTGTCAAGGCAGCCCCATTAAAAATCAGGGCATTTTGGGATTTGCATGTGGCTGGTCTAATGAACATCGCCACAATACAGTCCAACTAAGCCCCAATGCTGGACTATCAGATTTAAGTGGGTTGATTAAAAAAGGCATTGAGGAGGCTAACAGGGTCCAGGTGGCCATTGTATCTTTCTTATGCATGATATTTTCATTATTCGATTACAAGCTGGATATCAACAAATTATTTTCGTCTCTCACAATGATATATATATATATATATATATATATATATATATATTATGAGGGTTTTTACCGGCGATGAATGTCGAATTAATATCAATTGTCACAAATAAAAATTGGTGCATAAAATTTGAAAGATCACATCTGTCATTTGAAATATTTGTAACATAACATTACGGTGGGACACCACTGTAAGGGGTAAAAATGAAAAAATGTTCATGTTAAAATATTCAAAATTGACGAAGTTGCAGACGATTCAGTGACAGCAGGTAACGCAACGATTTACGTATACTTAAACTTTCAATCGCGTTTTTCACAAAACGACTTTTCTCTACCCGACCTGAATGATAACTCTAGCTATAATTGCCCAATTTTCAGTTTAAAAACCCAACATTTTTGCAATTGCAGTAGTTAACGGTGTACGTATCTGTTTTTCGTTAATTTAGTATTTTTGAAGCCCCCGGATATAAGTCAAAATTTTGCCAAAATTACACCATTTTTTTAAACATCAGGCATTTTGTGATTTTTTCCTCTCGAAAAACGGCTACGTACAACGAGAGCTACATTTTTATAAATTATAAAACGTTTTTATTTCCATTTTTCAGACCAACCATTACTAAGTTATCGATCCACCCGTTGGACCACATTTTTCATACAGAGGCTTATGTTATTGAGTAAACGTTGAACTTATTTCGTCTAAATTTTTATTCAAAAAAATTCGAAATGAACAATGTTATCAGGGTAGATTAGATATACCTCAACAACATCGTTAATTTTTAACTTTTCCACATGAAAATTTACACCAAACAAGTTCAACCTATGCTTAATAACATATTTTTTTCCAAATCGCAAATATATAATCTAGTAAAGAAAAAAATCGGAAAGACGACCTTTTTCGGCCAGTCACAGTGGTGTCCACCCTCAAATTAAGATTTGATCACTCAAAATATACAGTATTCGGATTATTATGATACCAGACAGTTCGTTTTTTTTTCAAAGATGTCCCGAAATTAAACGGTACTTGTTAAATAATTTGGTAAAAGGGCAGAGTTATAGAGCCGAATTGTCAAAAAAATGAGTAAAAGAGCCGACTCACGGAATGAAATACTCCAGTACACAATCCCCAGTGAAGAAGTGTGACCACCCTTTGAGGGTCCGTACGAGGCTTCCGAACAAGTGCCCTAATAAAGTCTGGGCAATTTTTGGATGCCCGACCAAAGCTCTATCTCAATCTCCGCACTGGTACGTTTAATTGAACAATTTATTTTCCCTCATTTCATTGTTTAACGTTTACTCTTTTTCGCTTTTCACGTTTCCGGCAATCTCTCTTTTCACGCTTATGCTTTTACGTCCTTTTGAATTTTTTTCCTTCTCCCAATCGCATATTTTTCATCTATCCTCGACCATTTTGCCTCGCGGATGAATGCCACATTTCTCTCGCTCCTCCCCCAGCTCACGTAAACATTCACACGAGAATAATTAACACTAGCAGCTTTTGTTTGTTTCAAAGACGGGTATAAAAGTACGCTCGTGTCGTTTACACCATACATTAGTAATAATATTGCCTAAATTGACATAATCACAGGAGAAAATGTCCTGGTGAAAAAAGAGAAAAAAAAAAATGAAGAAATATTGTGTACATTACCGTGACTTTCGGTCTATCGTCACTTTCCCATATCAATCTACAAACTAGGGCGATACGAAATTTTGTCAGTATCTGAAAATATCAATTTTCTTCACGTTTTTTTTTTTCATTCACCATTAACGATTATTCGAACGGTATACATTAATACAGCATCGTAAATGGTTACACAAATGGTTTTGGTCGCTAACGTTCTCGAGAGAACACCGTCGACCTTTACGATCGAGCAAATTTGAGAATCAAGTAAATTCGAGCTTTCGACCCATTCGGAAATTCGGCGCGTTTCCGTCGTCGGTTTCATGGACGATCATATTGGGGGAAAAAAAAGAATGACCGAACAGCCCCAAGCCTCGCTTTATGCGATTTTCGTTTTCTTTACATTTACGCATGGAATGTTCTCGTCCCCGAATAAATATGGGATATTTAATGTTTCGCGCATCGCGTTATATCTGTGTAGAACTGTATTAACTCTTCTACGAACTAAGCAACTTTCATCGTACGTTTCAGTCGATAATTTCTTCCACTTTTCTCTGACAGGGTAGAGTTCTAGCCAAAATCGTATTGCCCAAAAGTTAACTTGGAAAAAGATACAAGAGACTAGGCATCGAAAAATCTCGAGTTTTTCCCCCTTTTTTTTGTATTCCGTTACTACAACCTTTCCCAAATATTTTGGCGCAAAGAAAACCAAAAAAATTGGCAAAATTGAGCTCAGGAGAGCAATAAAATGTTGAAAACAAAAGCTGAACTCGAAAAGTCCTTCTACAGCGCCGGCAATTTTTAATGTACGTATGTTGCAATTTTTCTCCTGTAGTACTGCGCGAGAACTTAAGACGCGATATACATTTACAACGATAAAAAAAAACGATTTTTTTCTTCTCTTTAAACGATAGAACAAAATATGTCGAATATTTTCCCAAAGTTTCAAAGCGAAATTCGAAAAACTTCTAACGTTACAGACCGTCAACGCTGTGCCTCACCCCCCGGATTCGGAGCGGGCGTGAACTTCAAACGCGTTTTTCTCAAAACTGCATTATCGAAATTGGCGTGCAGGATTACTCAAAAATCATTAAGCCGATTGAGTTGAAACTGGGGAGAAATATTGATAATATTGGTACCTTCTACTTGACGAGAATTGTTTTTGAAAAATTGTAAAAAAAAACTACTTTTTTAATCCACATTTTACAGAAATGCTGCGTAAGTGTTGATTTTTTTTTCGTAAATGCGTGCCATTTTCTCAAATTTGCATTTTCTTCATTTTAATTACCGTCACATAGAAACTATACATGTTCTAACTGAAAAAATGTTTGAACTTTTTTGCAAATCAAAGTCTACGGAAAGCTAGACTGCACGCCGATTCGCAACTCCCGCGGCGACCTTGCTGTAACACTCTGCCACAGTTCCGCCATTTTGATGATGAATTAATTAAAAAAAAATTGTTTCGTATACTTAAATATACTATTATAGTAAAACTAAAGTTTGATCATTATAGAATAATTATTTCTTACTTTAAAAAATCTCTCAATATTGCTTATTTTCTTTCTGTCTAAATGTATATCCCGCCTTAAGGAGTTTCGACACCAAGATCGAAATGCTTGTAGACGATTGAAATTCATATGTCGAGAGATTCATTTAGGATGCATTAACTGTCCAAAAATTAATCCGTTTCGCCACATAGTTTTGGAGATTTTTAAAATTGAAGTGGAACCTTCATCCATTTGGTAATACACGTGGCACTTCGTAAAATCTACTTATAGGGTTGCAGGGGTAAAACTAATGCTTCGATTTAAATTAAAAATCTGAACAAACTGCGATTAGAGTTAGGAATGTAGTGTTAAAAATCTATGCGGCTTTTCACTTGGTTCATTAATAATACTCGAACAAAGATGTGAATTTTGAGCTCGAAGGGTTTGTTTTTGGACATCAACGAAACTTGTAGGTTAAACGTGGCAACTCTGCGTTAACTGGCTTTGTCGAGTAAGCCACTCACAGTCGAGCGTCATGGCGGGTAGTTTAAAGGCTTACATACACGTGGGCAGGTCAAAAAGATCGATTAAAAACAATGTGCTCATTCGAAAGTACTATCCTTTGAGTGTCTACCCTGAAAATTTCATTAGGAAATTTGCAGTAATGACGAAGTTATAGCGTTTTGTAACTGACCAGGTGAGCAACGACTAACGGTCGGGACGCCGGTAGACGCGGCCTTTGTCATCTGGGTATTTGTGACCTTTTGTATAGCAAGGTCACGTTTCCGCCATATGGCCCAGGAATCGACGATTTCATGTAAGTTAAAAATAAACCAGTTATTTCAGCGTAAAGTGTACTCAAAACTTTAAACGCGTTTACTCGAAACAGTGTTTTCAAAATCGGTACCAGAAATTTCTCCGCTACTACTGGACCGATCGCGATCAAGTTTTGCACAGTTATGCTTCACACAATAATCTAGTACTTATCGAGTCGTTTTTTTGATACCTGACAAAGTTTTTTTTTTTCATCATAAGTACTGGATAATTTTGAGGCAAAAAATCGCCTGTTTTATTCCAGTGACTGGCATGACCCGAAAAAATTTAATTTTTAAATTCCGGCTCGATAAGTACTAGTTTTATCTATCTACTTTAAGAAACAAATATTTTTTTTAGGTATCAAAATTGAGGAGGCGTCCGGTACCGCAAACGCTGTCAACAAAAACACGTCCCAGGAAAACGACTGTAACTTTTTTACCGTTTTGAATTTTTTAACCAAATTTTCTCACAATGTAGATAAAATGTCATACTTTAAAATGTATAGCATGGTTGTTCGATAAAAATCAGTTTCATACACAAAAAAAAATCTTAAACATAACCTTACTTTTAGCCGTCTCAGGTGTATGTAAGTCCTTAAAATCAGTGCATGTTCGAAACGTACATAGTATTACAGAATTTGAAATTTATAATGAAATGTATTTATTCGTCCGCTCGACATTTTTAACGTTTTCTCGACTTTATCGAATCAAAAACTCTTTATAAAATGTTGAAGGTTAAACGTTCTTCACCGTGCAAATAAACTGGCTCCGACGACGCTTTAGCGATAGTCAGTCTTACCGATGGCAGAAACGGCTGCTATTGCCAACGCTATCGGTTATTTTTTCTCAAATGAAATTGCAACATATTTATGTTTAATTGCAAAAATAAAAACTATTGATATCATTTCCCGGCTTAGAAATATTGTTTACCTCTATTATGAGTTGGGAAATTCCCAATTATAGTTTATTTTTTAATTGAATTTCATTCACAAGACGTTGACAGCCTGCCGAAAACCCATTGTGTTTTCAACCCCAGTCTTGCGGCTGAGAGATGGTTTCGAAACTCCTTGAACGCGTTTTTCTCGAAACAGCATTTTGTACTACTAGTTTTACCGCGATAACTCAAGAACGATTGAAGATATCGCCTTGACTTTTTTTTAAAATGAATATACCAATTTTTTCCGCAAAATGAACCTACGGCTATGAAAAAAAATCAATTTATTATTATTGTTATTACTACAAATGTCATTCGTTTTTCAAACTTTAGCCGCCATTTTTTAAAAGTTTAGGTTCAGTCTGTGGAGGAACATCCCCGAAGACAATGGCGTTTGAGAATTGCCGAAAACTTCAACCGGCTACTCGGAATCGCAGCAATGGGGGAACAGTGCATGAAATGAGTGGTCTTCTTTATCCACCCAAATCTCCCTTAAATATTCGGAGTTTTGAAACCTCAACCACTAATAGCCAAAACTCCAATAAAAAGGTTGCAAAAAATAAAATGTATGTCTGTTGTTTCGGTTCTTCACAAATGCCATTTGAATTTTATCCCATTTTCGCTGCCTAGTCCCCTTGATGAAACCATAAAGAACAGCTGCAGATTTATCAGAGACAATTTTGGTCGAAACGGTTTTGGCTGAAACTGCACCCCACCTTTCTGCTTCAACCCCAATCTTCGCTACGCCGTAACGAGATTTTGATTTTTTTTTTTTTTCATCTTTCTGTACATTGGAAGGGAATTGTTTTTCTTGTCTCGACATTCTAGTCTTGCTGTACAGTGGTAGAAAGAATTTCGTAAAAATATCTATCGTCCATTCAACGAGTTATTTATTATCATAATAATTATTTTCCATCAAATATTGGCATATCCGATTAGCTATCCTCTCGTTTTTCTTTCGTTTGCGCGGATCCTTAACCCGATTTGCTGTCGGGTAATTCTAGAGAGGGAAATCCCCTTTCTTGACTATGACATGAAATAAAAAGTCGTTTCTTTGGTTTACAGTCGATTGAGCTCTACCGGAGACAATTGCCGACGGGACACCGGGTTAATATATCACAAAGAGACACTCATTTTTATCATTTACATTCTTTATCTATACACATCCTATGATCAAACTATACACATGATCTTTCGAGACTTCGCGAACACGGTCTTGCATACAAGTCTGGGCACGATGGGGGTGGGGGTGTTTTGTAATTAGTTAAATAAGCTGCGAACGAAAAGATAGCACACGCTAAAAAAATGGTAACAGGTGTCGCACTTTTTTATTACGCTGTATCAATTGATACGAAAGAGGGGGACTACAAGAGGGAGAATGTTGAACTTCAACTGTCGAAGTCCCAGACCCTGATTTATTGAAAAAGTCACAAGCAACGATTCCAGGCCACACACAATCGAAATCATCTCACGATTTTTGTGTAAAGAATATTCTCAAAAGCATGAACAGACCGAGAGTTAAAACGAATCCTAAACGCAAAATAATTGCAGCGTTTTTGCATTTTTTAAAATTACTCCGCTAATACCATGATCATTTTTATCCAGGGCTACTGGTTATTGGTTATGACCCCGTAAAGGAGTTGTACGACATGTTCTCCGCTATCAAAGAAATTATTAATGCTTTATGCAAAAGTGAACCATTTTCCAGATATTCTTATTTTAATTCTTTTTTTAAATGAGGGGTAGGCAACTTTAAAAATTAATTTAAAAAAAACGCTTTATGGAATCAAACTTCTTTGTGATTTGTAGTTTGAGAACACAGTAACGAAGAATTATCAACAATAAAATAAGAATAATCTGCAAACATTTTTAAATTGGGGGTCCAATACTCTAAAGTCTAATAATAATTCTTATTCTATTGTCGATAATTCTTTGTTACCATGCCCTCAAACTACCAATAATAAAAAAGATTGATTCCATCTAACAGTCTTTTTAAATTATTTTTTAAGTTGTCTACTGTCTTTATTGGGATAATTTATCGAATTTAAGGATGAATTTGGCATTAGCAGATGAAAGGAAGGGGGTACCTATACTATTTTTATTTTCGGGCCAATATTGCATTCATTAATGGGCCAATCCTATTTTTGGTCATGGGCCAATATTGCATTTATCCATGAGCCAATAGCATATAGCAACCATGGGCAAAGGGTCGTTTTCGTTTATTGGCCAAGATTGGCAACCAGCACTGGGCCCCAAGTTATCATCCGAAGTTTGATCGTGACCGGACCAGTCGTGGCTGCGCTTATCGAACCATTACGGGGAACATGGCCACCAAATGCTCACCCAATAATCGGCCTGTTGTACTTTCCTACAACCTCCCTCACTTAAAAAAGAATAGTGAAAATAATAGCTCGAAAATGGTTCACTTTTGCGTAAATCGTTACTGGGTTATTTGATGGCGAATAACATGCCCCACAATCCTTTCACGAGGTCGTGACCAATAACCAGTAGCCCTGTATATGAAAAAAGTGCAATAAACGGGTAGGACAACAACTGTATTCTTTATATATTTATTCTCAGACATCTCTCTCCTTAAATGTCTATATTCTCGAGCAGGTTTAATCAGAAACATCTCTATTCCAACGTATCTCATGTCTAAAACATTCCTCCGCTGAAACATTTCTATTTGTAAAGATCACAATGGTGATCTTTACGATCACCATTCTGATTTTTACGATCACAATTGTGATCTTTACGATCACCATTGTGATCTTTACGATCACAATTATGATCTTTACGATCACCATTGTGATCTTTACGATCACCATTGTGATCTTTACGATCACAATTGTGATCTATACGATCACAATTATGATCTAAACAATTACGATCTGAATTATTACTGCACTTTAATAGTTCCATTTCACTTTTCTACTCTTAAATATATGTTTTCTTCAAAATCTCATGTGACATGCAAAACATCTCTATTCCGACAATTTCATCTCACAATATCTCTTCCGAAACATCTCTATTCCAAGCACCTCTGGTTGCACTTGTTTTATTCATGGCCAATATAGTAAATGCCATATTACGAATAGAATAGAGATGTTTCGGAAGAGAGAAATCGTGAGATGAAATTGTCGGAATACAGATGTTTTGGATGTCACATGAGATTTTGAAGAATATAGATATTTAGGAATAGAAAAGTTTCGGATACGAAAGATTGTGGAATAGAGATATTTAAGAGCAGTAATATTTCAGAACTGAATTGATGTGGCATCGTGATCTTTACGAATAGACATGTTTCGGCAGAGAAATGTTCTAGACATGAGATATTTTGGAATAGAGATGTTTTTTTATTAAACCTGCTTAAGAATAGGAATATTTAAGGAGAGACACGTCTGAGAAAAGAAAAATAAAGAATAGTGTTGTTGTCCTGCCGTACGAACCAAGATCGAGGTACCATACATCCCTCTAAAGTTCATCCTTATCAGCAGAATACACCGATCGACGTCAATGTTGCGTATGACGACAACTAAATTTGGCATGCCGAATAGAATCCACCCCATCATTGCAATTTCCCGATTTGTATGTAAGGCCGTGTAAAAAAATTAACGAAGGGGGTGAGAAAGGACCGATTGGATGTGCAGCGAATAACCGTACCAAGTGTCTGCAGAGCGGGGAAATTGTTTGAATCTGTGAAACACATCCAACGTTGAACTACATTCGTACGAATTGATCGAAGGTTGTTCGATCGAACGATTCCGGGGGGTTGATCGGGCTCAAAAAATGTGCGGAGCCAATTGCAACTTCCAGAGGGAGACCGGCCTAGCGAAGACGGTAACTTGACCCTTCTCTTTGCCACCGACGAGGAAGACGTAGAGGGGTGCTGGTCCAGGTGTGCTGGTCTCGTTGGCGGCGAGTTTGGCACGTTGTCTCTCTGCTCGGGATGCGCTCGCGGCGCGTCTCGAGGGTGAACCAAGTGCGAGACTCTTGGGTGGTACGCGTGGCTTTATTTCCTGGAGCTCGAGCAGCTCGGCGAAGGTTTGGGAGGCTGATCTCCCGGATGCATCCTCGAGAACGCTGTCCGGTGGACTGTTCAACATTTTCGCGTATTTCGCGTCGTTGTTCGCCTCGAGACCGAGATAATTGGGGTTGCAGAAGCCAAATTGTCCCTCCCTTATCGATGCCCGGTGCTTCATCGATGTCTTCCTCGGCCAATCCTCGTCCCCCAACGGGTCACCTGGACTACGCGCCTCTATGCTCGCGTAGTCCGAGGTCGATTCCTCACCCTCCTCGAGATCGGCGAATCTCACCGACGCCGAGGTCGGTATCTTCGTCGTCGTCGGGGTTTTCGGCGTTTGAACCGCCTCGTACAGGTGCGAACTGTAACTCTCCCCCCGTATAGGTTGACAGGCTTGATGCAGAGCCGCGAAGTCCCTGCGAATTTTTCATCATTCGAAGTTTGTAAATTGGTTTGAGACAAATGGTCTTTTTGGAGGAGCTTCCATTCTTATTTCTTTACTTTTAAGGCCGGAGCCTGAATTAGAAGGTCCGAAAAATCGTTTTTTTTTTTAGTTGCTCAAGGTAATCCTATCGCTTCACACTAGTCATACCACTGATCATGCTTGAAACTTCTACAATTTTCCTGAAATTTTACAGAGACGCTTATTAATGTATTTAGTGAAGCTCCAAAAAAAAAAATTATGAAAATCCTATGGATTAAAGCTTGGCGATAGGATTACCTTAAATTGATAGATAAAATATCCAAGAATATATTTACAAAGTTACAGAGGCAAATTGTAAATATTTTCGAAGATACAAAGCCAAAAGCAGAGAAGCGATTTATATTTGATATTGATATTTCCTCGTATTGAAAACTTTGAAGCACAATGTTTTCTCCAGTTTTCATTTTCACGATTTTTCCAAATTGGCGGGCGTGATAGCAAAAAAACTAAACGACCTATTGAATCAAAGCAAAGTTTATTGTCTTTAGTATGAAAATCTCTTGTAAGTGAATTTAAAAAGTCGTTGAAAAAGTCTTTTAAAATCATTTTTATAGCACGTTAAAGTGTTTTTTAACACATTTTTTTTCAAACACGAGAAAAGTTATAACTTCACGATTTTTTCAGCTTTTTCTTAATTCACCCAGAAGAAAAATATATGACAATTGAAAATTTTATTGGTTTTTTTTTTGTTTCAGTCAAGAATTACGAGCTGCATCTTTCCCGCCGATTGGGGACTGCAGGGGCAAGACGCACATGGACTGCTGATAAATCTGCAGTCATTTATTGTTTCATGTTGAATTTTTTAAAATGTATTTCAAATATACATGAAAATATACCTCAATGGTTACTTGGCTGACTTGTTTTTTTCCCTTCTAAAAAAATCCGAAAAATCGCTTTTTTTTACCTTCTAATTCAGGCTCCCGCCTTAAGGTATTCCCTTCGCGAAGGGCCGTTTCTTTTTATGGGGGCATAAGGAGGGCCCTTTTAAATCATTGGCAAATTACAGTGGCGCTTAATAAAAATAAATCACAATCAATTATTTTATGCAACGATAAACTGGAATAAAAGTTTCACGCAAATTTAGTAGGTTTAGTAATTTTTACATTTTCTCTGAAAAGTCGCGGCTACGAAAATTCTTCTGATGATTACATTTTTCTAAGTTTTATCATAGACATTTTCTTTAAACATTCCGTGACCCCTTGTTTTTATTGTCCTTACGAAATCTGTAGAATTTGCTGTATAAATGAGAGGATTTTGGGAGTCGCAATTTCTCGTTGATAGTTCGGTAATTTGACTTGAAATTTTACCAGTATACTGTGATGTATTTTTACTTCATTGGATACGAAAATCAGTTGATTGTTAAATGTTCGGGTTCGTGAAAGGAATACCTTAAGTTTCCGTAATCAAACAACGGACCTTCCGGAACTCCCTCCATTCGTCTTTCACAGCCTCATAGTTTTAAATCTATACGCATGAAATGTTGCAAGTAGACGCTTCAGACGCGGAACTCAAATAACATTTAGGAAAATTCTGAAACAATTTTTTTTGCGTTTTGCCCTATCGTTAAATGGAAGCGTTTTTTAACCCCATCAAGTGGGGGGTCGTTGGACTGGTGTCTCAAAATAAAATTGCGGTTCCATTGATCAATTTTCGTTTTTAAAGTCTCCTTGCGAAATATCAAGCTTTGAAGTAGTGTGCAATGTGCCCTCAACCACCTAAATGTTCGAATGTTGATTTAAAAAATCTGCAACCACCCTAGTTGCTATCATTTAATTAGAACTGTCGATTGAAATCATTTCGGTTAAGTTACATCAACAAATGCAGGTGAAATGGACAACTAAGTTACCGCCAACAAGAAACATCACTTAAAAGTCAGCCTTCGATATTGTTGAAACTTATATACGTGATGAAGCATTGAAAACTATTAGACACGTATTTTGTTTTTCTCGGCGGAAAAACGGTTTCAACGGGGGGAAACCACCCCCCAAAGAAAGTTGTGCCACCCCTTCATGCAATTTTTAAAAATACTTCTATAGTGGATTTTTCATTGCTTTAGATTAGAAGAATTTTGGTTTCTGTTTTATTCACGTCGGTGGACTGCTTGTGGGTGAAACTGCAAAATCACCCCTCAACACGCCTGTCTTTGAGGGGTGGTTTCCTCCCTTAAAACCGTCTTTACGCAGATGAAAAAAATACGTGTCTAATAGTTTTCAAGGCTCTATAACATATATGAGTTTCAGCAAAATCGAAGATGGACACCCAAGTGATGTTTCTTGTAAATTGACTTCATCGAAACTCCATAAGAGGACTGAACAAATAACTTCACTGTGTTTTTTCTGAAGCCTCGTCAATAAAATATAAAAAATCAAAGAGACTTCCGGATTACCATTCGAGTATTATAATTGCGAATTATTAAATGATATTGAAACTAGTATGCAATAAATGATTGACACGGACTTGGCAGTTTTTTTTTTTATAATCACTCAAAATCTTGTTAGACTCCCCCGAGTGTCGCCAAGTTTATCCTAATGCACTGCTTCACAACACGAGCACGAGGGCACAGGAAAGCTGTGGAAAACCTAACCTCGAAACTCGTACTTTGACGTTGTTCATGCAACATTGATATTTTTGAAAACCGATTCCTCCCTTCAACTGACCCTTTTTCCTCGGCGACCTCGATCAACCTGGTGGTCGGTGGTTCCCGTTTGTCCTCGTCGCTGTCTTCGTCAGGATCCACGAATACGAGTCGAGAAGCCTCGACGGGGGTTAATACCGGAGTTGGCAGAGTTAGCGCCCGAAAATTCGGCACCGATATCGGGTCCCTCGCCATTCCACCCCGCGCACTATCCACGCTGTTGTTCTTCATCAAAACTTCCGGCGCTTTTTGCCTCCCACGGGCCAACGTGTTTGCACTTTTCGATTTTACCATACCGGTCGTTGCTTCGACCACTTCGCCGTCTACCTGCTGAAACGGATAATACGAGTTGGCCTGTCGTATGCCAGGCTCCGCTTTCATTTCTATTCTCATATATTCTATCCACGTTTAATATCGCACTAAAGCAGTGCTCCTCACAAGGAAAGGTCGCGAGGTCGAACCTTCCGATTTCGACGAAATTTGCCATGTTTGTAGAATGGGTAAAAATAGGCGACACGTATTTTTTTATATCTGCGAAACCCGATTTTTAAAGGGTGAAACAGACCCTCGAAAAAAGGGGTGTATTTCGTTTTTCGTCGATAACGTTATCGTTCTCATCTCCAATGTATAGTACACGAAAAAAATAACACATTGTTGCAATTTGAAATTTTTTCATATCTTGTACCGTTAAAACGTTATCGACGAAAAATACTCCAATTTTCGAGGGTGCGTTTCAACCCTTAAAAATCGGGTTCCGTATATATAAAAAAATACGTGTCGCCTGTTTTTACCCATTCTACAAACATGACAAATTTCGTCGAAATCGGAGAGTTCGACTCGCGACCTTTGCTTCTCAGTTTTCTCCCGATTTTCGCGTGAAATCGAGACTAAAATCCAGCAATTTTCTTTTTGACCAAAATGATTCGGAAATATGTAATTTTTGGGAATGTCAATCTGAGTCGCGGTGTTTTTTTTCTCGTATCCTTATAGCTTATTTGTCGATTCATTAATGGGGATCTTTGTTGCTCTCATTATTCCAATTCATTACTCTTCCCGATCGGTTGGGCTTGAAAAGGCTTTTCGAATCTTCGAACTACATTTTTCTTAATCTCTAAGCGTGTAAATATATCTTTAGTTTGTTTCGAAAAGATAACAAACGAGCAGCTGTGGGAGCGAAATTGTTTAAGGGGGATCGAGCGTCTTACTGATTAATGTTAAAGGCAACTAGAGACTTTTTCCGAACATAGATATGTCTGATAAAGGTTTAAGAGAGTAGGCTATTGTTAAAATTAAAAAAAATCGTTTGTCACTTGAGGCAACTCAAATTGATGAGAAAGGTCCAACATATGGTGCAGAAATTGCAGATTGAAGGGCACCATTATTACAACGATGGAATTGCTAGATTAACTTTAAGGAGGTTGGAGCGATTCAGTTGAGTCAAATGACGGTATTTTCATTTTTTTTTTCAATGAACCTAAAAAAAATGCATACGAGATACAGATTTATTCTGTATATGCTAATTTCTTTAAATATATAATTAAAGGGCAGAATTGTGCTTTTTAATATTTTCATTACGTAAAGTAGAAAAACTTTTGTGTCACTACCAACATGGACAAGCATAACATTATTGATGATTATTATGAAAAAAAAACTACGACAACGAATGTTTTATACAATTTACAATGAAATTTTGAGTAATTTGATTAGGCATAATTATGCCTATTCATATTTACGTCACGAGATTATTGGCCCATGGCTTAAGATGGGCAAGATGAGGATTTTTTTGTTCTAAATGTTTACAAAGGTTCAGTTCGAGTTAATTCGTTGTTAGAAATGAAAAATTAACTAACCTTCTAAAAAAACCGCTTTTAAAAAAACCGCTAACCGCAAAAAAAAATTACATAACCTTTAAAATTACTTTACCTTTAAAATTACATTTAAAAAATTACATTACCTTTAAAATTACATTTAAAAAATTACATTACCTTTAAAATTACATAACCTTAAAAATGCCATAATCTTTAGTATGAAAGTCTTGCCCATCTATCCGCACGTTAAATAACATACATTAAACTATTTTTTATCTCTGGTGTTTGGTGGTGACATTTTTTTTATCGTAAAGACTCAGTATAGTCTAAACAATAACATGTATTTTTTAAATTAAATTTAACTTTGGTTTGTGGCCAACGCTCCAACCTCCTTAAACGCCTTTCTCGAGATTATGTTTTTCAAAACGGTGTACACGATTTCTCGACATCTAATGAACGGATTGACTAGAAATTTGGCACACTCAACCAGTGGAATAGTAGTTTCGCCTTGACAGACGTTATTCTTTTTAACATTTTTTTCATTAGTTATCAACAATAATGATGCCATTTTCCTCGAAAAATCGAAAAAATCCTATTTTTTTCCTTGATGATTGAAACACGATAACAAAAAAAGCTTGGTCTAGTAAAATATTATCTATTCTAAGAAAAAAAAACCTTTTTTTGTTTATTTTATAAACAATTTTTATAAATCCTTTAATTTTTAACATTTTTAAATGAAATTGGGCTCACAACTTTTTTAATGTACATACAAATAAGTGCCCAAATGATTTTTCAATCGTCTTACTTATTTCTTGGAAATGCATTTTTTTAAATAATCCTGTTTTTCGGGTCATCACAGTAGCCTAACCCCTTAACGCCGAAGTTATCATAAGTTCCACTGCCTCGTTTGGCGTTGCTAGGAGGAAAATGAGCGTTCTCACCTGTGGGTTTATCGGCTCGTTCATTGGACTCTCCTCGTTGTCGTCGTGGCCACTAAGGACGGAATAACTGCATTTGTTAGGATGACTCAATCGGGATAGATTGATCTGGGACAATTTTGAGATTTCTCTAAGGAAGCTCGGCCTCGCTGGCGCTTCCTGAGGTGATATTCGGTTTGTTGTAAAACGTGGCTTTTGATTCCGCTGTCTCGGTCGCGAATTTTCGGTGCTTGGACCGCGTATCAATAATTCCGAGACCGCAAGTGCTACGCTCTCGGCTCTCGGCTGAGGTTTTGGCCCCGGTACCGCTAATCTTTCCCAAGTCTCGGTGCCTGTGAATAACATTTTTTTTTTCATGCAATATTTTTATTTTTATGCAATATTTCTATTTTTCACGCCCGCCTATTCATTGAGTTATTATTTATTTGACAAGTCCGCGAATACCTTATCGGTATGACTCTCATTTGGAATCAATGATTACAACATTTCGAATGCGTCTGAAATTTGTCAGATTTTGGACGCGAAATAATGAAATTCGGTTGACGTGAAACTTTAGCCCATGTAGAGATTGACCGTTGGGCCTGGGACGGGCCTTTACAGTTAGCCTTTCTAGAATATTGGGCCGTGAGTATTTACCAATGAGGTGCCTTTGTAGAAATGATAAGAACGGCCCGATATCGGCCAATAGAGCCAACAATTATTGGGCCAATGATTTAATTCATTGTAGCGCCAATGTTGGTGATTGCACTTGGCCCTATGTGAGCCCTCTTAAAGGGCCTATGTAGAAATTGACCGCTGGCTCTATGATGGGCCTTCACAGTTGGGCTATCTAGAAGTTAGTCTATCTAGAATATTGGGCCGTGAGTTTGTTTGGGTTTGTTTGGGTGCGTGATAAATATTCAACCTATATCGGGCCAAGATTGGCCCGAGATTGGTACTTATGGATACATATTTCATGGAATAGCCTTGAAATAAATTGTGATTTGCGTATATGACAGGTTTCAAAATTGGCATATTTGACTTACTTATGTTGGTTATTTACAAATGCCAATAATAGGCCAAGACTTGATTACAAAAACTGAACTACAAAATATAGACGATTAATATATGACGTGCCAGTTATTTGCCTATTCTGGCACAATATACAGATAATGAATAACCCAAGGCTTAAATAAAATAAAAGCAGATATGGTTTGACCCACTTAGCCAATAAAGGGCTTAGATTAATTAAATGTAATTTCCAGTATTTTAGCATGGCCAGTTTTAAAATTGGCAAATTTCGATGAACTATCACGACTGTTTAGTAGTTTTAACAGATGGGCCCGGATAGGTTCTAGTAATGGGCTGATATTGTGCCAGTTCTCAATTTGTAACGGAACAATAATGGGCCAATGTAATTGCTTGTATTTTAGCATTACCAGTTTTTAAATTGGCAAATATAGTTTAACCATCACGGCTATTTCTTGGTTTTAAACGATGGGCCGATCGGTAATTGTGCCGGTTTTCAATTTATAACAGAACAATATTGGGCCAATGGAACTGTCAGTATTTTAGTATCCCCAGTTTTTAAATTGGCAAATTTAGTTTAACTATCACGGCTGTTTATTAGTTTTTAAAGATGGGCCAGGACAGGCTTTAGGGATGGGCCGATATTGTGCCAGTTTTCAGTTGAGAGCGGAACAGCAATGGGCCAATATTATTTTTCTTTTGTTGGCTTATACGATGGTCCCAATATTGGCCTGATCGTAACATTGGGCATCATGGCAACCTCTACATGGGAGGGGGAGACGGTATGAACAGTGAATAACATCGATTTGTTCCGTTTATTTTAATGATGGAGTTTTCCAATTTTGCTAAGGCATGAAGATGTCATTTTAGATGTCTAAAAATTTGAAAAAAGTTTAAAAACATTTTATTTTATTATTCTAAATTGGAAAATTCTAAAAATTTGAAAAAAGTTTAAAAACACTATTTTATTATTCTAAATTTGAAAAGTTCTAAAAATTTGAAAAAAGTAAAAGAAAAACTTTATTTCATTATTCTAAATTGGAACATCCTAAAAATTTGAAAAACATTTTATTTCATTATTCTAAAAATTTGGAAAAAGTTTTAGAACATTTTATTTTACTATTCTAAATTGGAAAATTGTAAAAATTTGAAAAAATAAAATAAAAAACATTTTATTTTATTATTCTAAATTGGAGAATTCTAAAAATTTGGCAAAAGTTTTAAAACATTTTATTTTATTATTCTAAATTGGAAAATTCTAAAAATTGGGAGAGCTTTGCGAATACGTCTGTGAAAACTGGCCTGAAGTATAAAAAAACTACTCGACCGATTCGGATGAAATGTGGTATAAATCTCCGAACCTTATTATCTAAAACCCCATGTAGGGTGATCGGTAGTGGCCAACGATTGGCCGATGCGCGACGCCGAGCTTGCCAACATTGGCACTCGAGCTTGGCCCGATCATCGACCGAGCCTCGGATGATAAGAGCGGCCCGATATTTGCAATCAATATTGGCCCTAGAATGGCTTATGAGAATCGGCCGAGCATCACGTAGGAGTTCATTCGAGAATCGGCCAACAATCAGTCCCCGTCAAGATTGCCATCATTGCCACTCGAGCTTGGGCCGATTATCGACCGAGTCTTGGCGGATAATTGTGCCCGATATAGATCACCAAAATTGGTCCTGCACTGCCAAAAAAAAAATTGATTCTTTTTGTGTTGTAATTCGTCATTACCAGGTCTTTCGAAACGATTAGTTCGAAGAAAATATTTAAGCACGCTGCCCCTATGCTACCGAGTGCTCGTAACATTTGAATCGCAGATATGCTATAAGAGACCAAATGGATTCTCATACCTATATATATATATATATATATATATATATATATATATATATATATATATATATATATATATATATATATATATATATATATATATATATGTATGTATATATATAATTCCTCTCTCTCCATCCTCTCTACCCCCACAACCCTTTAATACGTGTGTTCCAATAAAGACAGACCATTTGTTCATTAGTTCAAGTTTAATTTGAATAAATAAACATATTTAAAATGAATAATTTCAATAATGGAATGCAATAGGAAAAATTTGATTTCACGAAAAATCTAGTTAATTCAAATAAAAAATAAATAAATAGACGCGTTAATATTAATAGAATTTTTCTGTCAGTGTAGGATGGTTCATAAAAATGGGCAGAGTATCGCGTATGAGCTCGTTCGAGAATCAGCCAACAATGAGTGCATTGATTTGGTAGTATATTAGTTAAGAATAATGTCCAATGGACTCGTAAAAAGTATTCATCTCGTCTCTCAATGACTTCGACGCGAAACAATGAATCGTCAATATACGAATTGCGGTTTGATCATGCGTTACTCGGCCGAACATTGGCCTCGTATCGGCAAAAACATGATTGGCGAGTCTATACTTCGCCAAACATCGACCTCGTATCGACAAGCCACCGATTAGAGAGCCTATATTTAGCCGAACATTGGCCTCGTATCGGCAAACCAATGATTGGCGAGTCTATACTTCGTCAAACATCGGCCTCATATCGATTAACCAATAATGAACGAGTCTATACTTGGCCGAACATTGGCCCGTATTGGCAAACCAATGATTGGCCAGTCTATACTTCGTCAAACATCGGCCTCGTATCGACAAGCAAATGATTAGCAAGTCTATGTTTGGCCGAACATTGGCCGCGTATCGGCAACCCAATGATTGGCGAGTCTATACTTTGCCAAACATCGGCCTCGTATCGACAAGCCAATGATTGGCGAGTCTATATTTGGCCGAACATTGGCCTCGTATTGGCAAACCAATGTTGGCTAGTCAATACTCAACCGAGCATTGGCGTACAATTGGGTAATCGATCATCGCCCCGCCAACATTGGTCCAAGTATTGGCCGTTACGGTTCGATTGGCGAAACCTACATGGGACATTACCCTAAATGATTTAGAAAATGAAGAATTTTTTTTTTCCAATATGCGACCATTTTTTCGAAAATCATCACCAAGACCACGCTCCAGACAACAATATCGCCCTAACTCGAAAAACGTCCGACCATAATCGGTGTTTTAGCGTTCTTACCGAAATGAAAGCGCCACAATTCGTTGGTGGCGAGGCCCCCGCTCTCGCCTCCGAAAATGAGCATGCAGCTAGGCAATCGGCAGGCCGCGTGGCCGTGAAGCGGTCCCGGTCCCGGTTTACTCTTCAGCAAATACCACGAGGCCGTATTAACGTCCCATCTCCAGCAGTCGCTTCGCTCTTGGAGATCCGTCATACCGCCGTAAACGTACATCGCGTCGCAGTGTAATACGGCCGAGTGTTTGTGCCGCGCCGCTGGACCGCATTCGCTCGACGACAAAAGATGCCACGATTCCGTTTCTGTTGTTCATCAAGCAAAAACATGAGCATCGTCAAGTTCTTGGATCAGACAGCAAAATTTCTCGTGGTTTTCCAAAAACATATTTTTTTTCACTATATTTCTCGATGAAGCAAGTTACACTGGTTGTCTTTATGGACTAATTATCCGTTATGCCGGAAAACATGAGAATAAAACGATGCTCTCTTTAAAATAATTCGTGCAGTAGGATAAAATCAGGTAAGCTTGTTTAAAAAAATCCGTATAGTAGACAGGAGAAATAATAATTCTTGAACGAGAAAACGTAATTCAATAACAATACAGACCAGAATAAAGATTAAACTCTAAATGTGAATGATGATCAGAATGCCAATAAAAACGAAAACGATTTAAAGAACAACAATAACTATGGTAAAAACAATATTGACAGGAATAATAATGATAATAATAATAATTATTATTATATATATTGATAATTATTATAATAATAATCATTATTGTTCACAACGTAATTCAATTACAATATAATTCAATTACAATACAGATCAGAATAAAGAATTAACACAAAATATTAATGACGATCATATTTCCGATAAAAATGAAAGCCATTAACAAATCACCAATAACTATAGTAATAGCAACACTGACAGGAATAATAATAGCAACGATCATAGTAATGGTAACAACAATAATAACAATAATCCAAACAAATAAATCAAAACAACGGCAATGACAACAATGACAATAATATTAATAATTCTTGTAATAATAATTGCAATAACAATAATTATTATTATTACTAAAAAAGCATTTTTGGTATCACCATGTATTTATTTCTATTATTATTATCAGTGTTTTTTATTATTATGTAAACTCTTAATGCTATTATTATTCGTAATAACTAATAATAATATGATTAAGAATAATAACACTATAAAATAATAGGTAGGCAAACATATAAGATAATTAAAAAATGAAGATTATAATTAAGGGACCATATCAGTGACAAACTGTATGAAAATAGTATTTTTGCATTGTCCAAAAATATGGACTTTCATAAACATGCTGTTAAATTTTGGTCGCGAAATTCGAGTCATTCCAGTCGCTGCAGTCTTAGAAAAAGGGATTCAACCAGCTGCGTGAAACCTGGCGGCAGCGTTGCGCGTTTTTCTCGAAACGTCGTTTTTCAAAATGGTGGCAGATTTTAAACGAAGAGTTTTCAAGCTAGCTATCTCAAATTTTAGCACATCATTCTTTAGGCCATTCCTTCACGTCGTACAGCAGCGTTTTTTCTTCAATTTGAAAATGTCACATTCGTTTTTAACGAAAAACTGTCGAAAAAGGCCCAATTTTCCACTTAATTTTGAAGTGGCCACCATTTTCTTCATTTATTGTTATTGTTATTATTTGTTGATATTGTTTTTTTTCTTTCAGACAATTTTCGGAGGAGAAGGACTTCCCACCGGCAGGCACTTTTTTGACGCATCATTTTGCAGCGTCCAAACACAATTATATAAAAAATAAAACTAAAACATAAAAAAAATGTATGTACAACATAAGTCATTTAAATAAACGAAAAAATCGGCCTGATTATCGAATATTATTTTTTTTTAATTTATAACGAAAAACATCCATTTCCAAGCCAGTCACACTGGAATGGTTCCATAAGTTAAAATTATGATTTAAAGCAATTAAAAAAAATAGCTGTTCAAGTCAGGAAAAGTACAACGTCTCAGCTACGGGAATTGGAGATTATTGATCGAGAGGTTCATTCTTCATTCATTGTCTTATTGTTCGAATATAGAATTAAATTACCAAAGTGAAAGGCCCATAGCTCGGGTGAACTCCCACGGAGATCTTGATAGCCACCGTAGACGAGCATTTGACCTCGATGAACGAGGGACGTGTGTCCTCTTCGGCCTCTAGGAACTGCGCAACCTCGCTGTGCTCTGATCTTCCTCCAGAAATTAGTCTGCAAGTGATAATATAAAAAGGCACCGTCGATAAGGCTTGGTAACGATGATTGAGGGTGATATGGGGACCGCAAAAATGTATTCAGTCGGTGAGTATAATTGCATTATTGGTTTTTATTAAGTTCGATAATATGGAAGGTAAGCTGAACGAGGCAGAGATTCGGTAATCCGTACTGGCCCGGTCGAATACGTAGAAGTAGAAAAGATCGCTCGTCTTTTGGGATGTGCACATCGAATACGAAGCGTGGGATGGTCCTCCAAAAACGTGAGAGAAAGAGAGAGAGAGAGAGAGAGAGAGAGAGAGAGAGAGAGAGAGAGAGAGAGAGAGAGAGAGGGTGAGGGAGCGGGAGAGGGAGAGAGAGAGAGAGCGGGGTGCGCGAGTGATCAATCATATAAAGAAATTCAGGGGGATGCTCGATAGGAGGAAGGCATTTTTCGACCCTCGCGCGCTGCTTCAATTGTGTTTATCTCGTCTCCGGGTAACCGAGGGTGGCTTTCGGTAATCCAAGCTCCCGACGAACGCGAAATACACATTGTATACGCGCGTACAATGATGGAGAAGAAAGAGAGGAAACGATAGAGCGAGACAGAGAGAGGGAGAGGCAGATTTTCCATGGTCCAGTGATTCAAAACAAATGGACCAAAGGTAGTCATGGTAACGTGGTTGAAAGCCCCCACACGCTCCTTGTGAACCACCGCGAGCTTTTCCATCCTTTAAAAACGAAAAAACGAGCGAAAAAGCCCCAAAAGCCCCTGTTCCTGCTGCGCGGAGATTTCGCTCTCCCCTCGCCACTTCCGTTCGTCTGTTTGCACTATATCGTGCATACACGCGGCAGCAGACAAAAGTCGTGACAATGACAACTCGAAATGGCACCTGTTCCCCATATCCACCAAAATGACGTCGCAGCACTTTCCAAATTTCTTTGATTTTATAGTGAATTTTCAAAATATTGAGAAGCACGTAGTACGCGACCAGAAAATCTCGTCGTATTTGACAAATTTATTCCAGGCTTGACACGCGTGATTAATCTTTTTAAATTATATTTCCAAAGCCTTGAGATCCTGGAAATACGTAATATGAGCTTATGTTGAAAAATGCCGTTTGAGATTTTTTGTGAAAGTCTTCAACAAATTGTGAGTCTCGAAATGCAATTCTGTTGAAAACTGTTAGGCTCGTTTCTTTTCTTTTTTTTTAAGCATTCAGTTCGAAACAGATGAACCATAATATCGAGTGACGAATTGCACGCAAGGATCTCGAGGTTTTATCGCGAGCGGAAGTTCGTGTGCAGCTGACATTTCTCATGACAGTGTACTTAGGAAAATTTCCAAGTCAGATCATTCGCTAACGAATGCAGGAGCCGCGCGCTAACTGACCTCGTAGTAATATAAAATCGGCGCATTGCGGTGCAGCACTGTCATAGAACAATAAAACTTTCATGCGCGCGTTCTTTCGAACATTTGCATATGTTTTATGACAATTACTTTCGTTGCCGTATCACTACAGCTCCAGAAAGTTTACGCACAAGTTTGAATACAATTACAACGGGCACTTTCTTTTCTTAAAGGAACATGTTATTTTTGCGTCTTATAAAATTTATTGACAAATTTGGTTGATAAAACGGCGCTGATAAACGGAACTTACTATTGATCTTTAAAAACATTCCAATTCACGATTCATTCGTATTATCATATCAATGGCGCATAACGTTTTGGAAATTTCTACACAATACTGTAACAATTGTTTGAATAACGTTCTATTGCAAATATTAATGATTAAAGGGAACGAATTATATATACGTATACGATTTACATTTATAAGGTTTTTCTATTGATATTTATAACGTTTTTTTTCTGTTTTGAAATTTTATATCTTTAATCTTTTATTTACGTATTATTTTTGGGTTTGTAACGTTTTCAAAATCCTACATAATGCTGTAATGAGTATTAATGCTGTTATTATTCTTTGAAGAACTTTTTAATGAGAACATTATTGAATAAAAGCAACAAATCATATACACATATTTATGTACTGTAATAATAATAATAACAGAGTATGTAAAAATACGACCGTTTCGAAACTTCGTTTGCTGACTAAAATTTCTACAACTTATTATACGAATAATATAACGTCTTTATGATTACGTTAAAAAACAGTATTGCGTTATCGTATTCCCATACAAATTCGAACAATGACAACATAAAAGCCGCTAAATAATTCTCTAACGTTTCATTTGTATTCATTTTATTAATTATGTGTTGGAAGAAGTTGCTGAGTTATCACGCACACTATGAGAAAGTGTGTGTTCATGACAGATGCCTGACCAACGTACACGAACATGAAGAATTTATTGCGAATTAAATTATTTTCATTTCACGTAACCGAAGCACCAGTGAATATGTAGGATGGATATCTTTCGAGATTTTTTTGAGATTTACCCTATTAAAAAATTCTCCAAACTTGTCTTTAATTCTTTACTCTTTAAAATAATTGTCTGAAACTTTAAGGCGGCGGACCATGTGACAGGTCCAAAAGATCGAAAAATGTTTTTTTTTGCACAAATTGCAATAAATGTGTGCGTGTTATATGGACCCGATATTGCTATGTTATGGTATTTTTCAAATTGGCTTCTCTGATATCTCTAAAACTATTGAACGGATTTCGCTCTAATTTTTATGGTATAATCAGCACATTTATAGTTCTCACTCGAACTAGAATATTTCTTATATCGGCCACGTTTTTTTTAAAGCTGAACAAGTCGAAAAAAATGACGAAACTTGGAACTTAACTTTTGAAACCGTGCCAAAAATTCAATTTTCGATATCTTTACTGTACTCGAGTTCCGGCTATAGCCTCAGGTCTACAAATTCGAATATCCTTTGATGTTTTAATTTCAGACGAGCAAAGCCTCCGGAATCATGACAGCCGTCAACCAACTTTTTTTAGACCTGAGTGTCTTCCGAAAGGTCGATCCAAACCAAAGGTCCGAGTCGATTCAAATCGTTATTTTTGTTCGATAAAATTCTGAGGGACTGGAAAAATGTTAATAAATGCCTTATCAAAATTCAAACATAGTGCGTTTTAATGTTTCTTTTACAAAAAGCGAAAAAAATAGCTGTCACATGGGACGACCCCGTTAAAAGCAGGGTTGCGACATTTGTAATGCAAAAGTAATGCATTATTCATTACTTTTTTACTGCGTAATGAAAACATATTTCATTACCCATTACATTACATTCAGTAATGTAAAAAAATTCTATTACTCATTACATTGGATTTTGTAATGTACAAAATGTCCATTGCTCATGACATTATATTTTGTATTGTAAAAAAATTCCATTACTCATCACATTGGAATTAGTAATGTAAAAATTTCAATTACTCATTACATTACATTTTGTAATGTGAAACATTTTGATTACAAAATGCAATGTAATGTGTAATGAAAACAATTTCATTATACATTACATTGTAATGGGTAATGGACATTTTTTATATTACGAAGTCCAATGTAATGGGTAATGGCATTTTTTCTATTACAAAGTGTAATGTAATGAGTAATGAAAATTTTTTACATTACAAAATTTAATTTATTGAGTAATGGTTCACATTACTAATGTAATGTAAAAAATCTCCATTGCTCATTACAAGGTAATATGGATTATTATTCGTTTCGCTTCGGGTTAAATTGACCCAGTGCAAAAACCGCTGCCCCTATTGAGAAACGGATAATGATTCTCATTGCATTGTAATGAGTAATGGAGATTTTTTACATTGCATTGCATTAGTAATGTGAAAAAATTCCATTGCCCATACATTGTAATGGGTAATGAAAATATTTCACATTACAAAATGTAATGTAATGAGGAATGGAAATTTTTTACATTACAAATTCCAATGTAATGAGTAATGGCAATTGTTTGCATTACAAAATGTAATTCAATGAGTAATGGAAATTTGTTACATTCACGAATGTAATGTAATGGGTAGTGATTTTTTTTTCATTACAAAATGTAGAGTAATGAGTAATGAAAACGTATTATAAAAAGTAATGCATTATTTGCAACCCTGGTTAAAATAATTAAAATGGAACAATGTTCCTCATTGGACGTCTCGTTACGTTCAGAAACGTAGTATGAGCAAGGGGAATACGTTGAGCCCCAGAACATGTGGATCTTGAGACAATAATCGACCAGATGATACGAGATAATGGACGCGTACAGACTGAAAGAAGATCCGCTATCTTCAGCAATGTCACTTCAACTTTATCCAATATTCAAGGAGGGAACTTCCCTCGGCGTTTCTTTTTGTTCCTGTTAACGATATACAGAAGGTGTGGGTCGCTTTTCGTGCTCGCTCGCTGCCCTCCAGTATTCGTCTGGAGTTAAATCCTCAATGGCATGCTCCTACGTGAAAACCAACGAGGGCAGCAGGCGGGGCGAAAATCGTTTTTGGCAACATCTGGTGTCAACAGCTTCTCCGCACCATCTTGCACGAGATGGGTGTACCTTTTGCTAGGCCTAAGAGCTTCTCAATGTCGAGGCCCGCGGGAACCAATTCCGTACTTTCCCGCATCAGGCGAGGCCCTTGAAGCCTTGAAGAAGCGACGAGGGTTTTATGGCACCCTCGACGACATCGGGGTGTATCATGTCCAATCATCGACGAGCTTTAAAAATTCAAGAACAGGCACTCACCACGGACCTACGCATTTTCACAACACACGAATAATACGATCAATATTTTTGAGTTGCTCGACCAAATCATCGATATAGCTTTAGACCAATCACTCTCGCGTCGAAAAGATGAAAAAAGACGATATAAAAAATATATCATTATCAATATTAAGGGCAGGTACAAGGTCAACATAACCTCACAAATTTTCCGACCCAGTTTTTTGACGGATGGTGACGTTTTTTAGGAAAAACAAAAGCATTAGGCTCTGGAGAATTTCCTGACGCAGACATTGACGATTTTCTTTTGCCCTAAATATTAGTCATCTCTGACAAATCTCTGTTCGAAGATTTCAGCTATCTCTCTCGCACTCTCACGTCACATAGTACATCTTCTACTTCGCCTTAAAGAGGATATTACGATATCTGTGGCCCCTAATTCTGACCACGCAGTCTCCATATTTGATCCAGAATAAGACTTTTTTCAAAAGTGGTGAAAATCGAAATTCGACCCTTAAGGGGGTGAAACAAGGGTTTTAAGGTTTGTATGAGATAACAAATTTTTTGTCGATTTGGTTAAGACTTGACGTAAATACTACAATACAAATAATTGAACACGTATTTCAGCATTTCCTAAAATTCGACCCTTAAGAGGGTTAAACGGGGGTGTTCAAGTTTTTTATGAGACAACATATTTTTTTGTCACGTTTACTTGAAACTTGGCATGAATACACTAAAATACAAATAATTTAACATGTATTTCAGCGACTTTCGAAATTTTGGGTTTAAGGGGGCTGAACGGGAGGGTAAGGGTTGCATGAGAAAACACATTTTGTGTGGACTTGTTTGGGTCTAAAAATCTATAGTTAAAAAGTGTTTTTAAAGGTCACATGTGTCATAACACAAAAGTGGCACGATTTTTTTTGCCCACATGTGTCGCATACGCAGTTGAGGAGTTAAAAGTACTACTTGACGGTCTACACGCACCGAACAGCGAGGAAAACATGGTATAGTGTTATATATGAAATTAATTTGGTAAGTTTCAAGTAAATCTGGTCAAAAAATAGTTTTTCTTTCATACAAACCTTAACACTTCCGTTTAACCCCCTTAAAGGTTAGAATTTGGAAATTGCTGAAATACACGTTTCATTATTTGTATTGGAGTGTATTTATACCAAGTTTCAAGCAAATGTGACCAAGAAATATGTTGTCTCATGTAAAGAAAAAAATCCCCGTTTCACCCCCTTAAGGGTCGAATTTCGATTTTTACCACTTTTGAAAAAAATCTTATTTTGGGTCAAATATGAAGATTGCGTGGTCAGAATTAGGTGCCACAGATATCGTAATACTGCCATATTAAAGATAAATAAAGATATTAGGATTAAATCATTAAAGATGATTAATAATAAATAATTTAAGACAAATTGATATATATATATATATATATCAATTTGTCTTGAATTATTTATTATTAATCATCTTTAATCATCTTTAATCTTAATATATATATATATATATATATATATATATATATATATATATATATATATATATATATATATATATATATATATATATATAATATTAACAGAATAATTTACACTTAGGTGAAATTTTGGAAAATATTGTTTTTTGGGTTTCGACGGATTCTCAATATTATAACATTTAAAAAATATTCTCGGAACATTTCACGACGATCCGTTCTAAATTGAGGGAGTTATAGGCGTTTATAGGTAGGTTACGCGAACCGGCGAACTTTAAATCCGCTTTTTTTCTGCAAAATGACTTCTTCAAAATCGGTGACCGCGATATTTTAAGGCGTTACCCCCATTTGTAGCGTAAAAAAGGCCTTTTTCATGAATTTTTTTAAAGAAAACTACAAAACTTTTTTAATCGATCAATATACCATCTTAAAGAACACATCTTGAAGAACTTTCAGTAATTTTTTTATTGAAAAATATTACATTGTTTAGTGGCAAATGGCCGTCAATGAAATAATGTTTTTATATACACGGTTTGCGGTGACCAACATTGCGGCGAAGTGGATCATCTGAAGAAAAAAATGCGGATGGATTTAGTCAAATATAAGTATAAACTAGTCTTTAATCGAAGGATTTTAAAAAATATTCATTTTTCACAAAATGGCGGACAGTCAAAGTCAATGGTTCGATTTTAACGAAAAAAACGGCCGTTTTTTGGCTATAAAACGGCCATTTTTTTCGAAAAAAAAAAATCGAACGATCAAAGACTACATTTTTATGTATTAAATAAGCCTGCAAAATTTCAAGAAGATCGGTTCATTAGTGTTCGAGTAATCTTGGTCACCGACTTCAGAAATGCCATTTAGAGAAAAACGCGTTTAAAGTTTCTCTTTCAACGCTCTTTCAACGCGGATTCTTCTCTTTCAACGCTCATATCTCAGTCAATTTTGTTCGGATCGACTTGAAATTTTCAGGACATATTCTCAGATACTTATACTTAAAAAAAATGCAATAAAAAAAATCGATTTTTTCAAAATCGCAAGTGGGGGTAACCCCTTAAAAATCACTGCACCGATCGAATATAAATTTTACAAGCTTATTTCATATATAAAAACGCAGTGCTTGAAGGAAAGAATTTTTTTTTCCATTCATATTTTTTTTCATCACGAAAATAGAGGGTTTTTTTTCACCGCAAATCGATACAATCACTTTGGACCGCGGACATTTTTCCAAAAATCAATATTTTATTAAATCTCCCTTCCGAGCACTAGATAATTTCATGCAAAAACTTTGATCCGTTTGATTTTTTTATTTTGGATGATTTTTTTGCGGAGCGGTAGTGGTTACCAAGCAGGACGTTTACCACATTTATAAATATTTTTTAATAAAATATTTGTAGAAGATACTTAAAACCATACTCATTGATGTTAAGAAAAATGCGAACCTGCACATATATGCGCAGAAAAATTTACGAAAATTCCTGTTTTTTTCCGGCTACGAGCTAGGTGTAACCCGTTAAAGATAAAAAATAGAATTCAATTAATAAATGATAATTTGCTAGTATTAAATCATGAAAGATTTTATAATATTGGAAAATTAAATATACAATTCAATTCATTGGAATTAAGGAGAGACATACACCTAGATGGTCGAGGTCGAGGATTTAGAAGCTATGAACATTCCGTCGACCGTAGAATACCTACACTATGGGCCTGGTATCGATGATTCCATGTAAGATGAAAAATTTCATGATTTATTCATTCTCAAATTTTCAAACGCGTTTTTCTCAAAACCACATTTTTCAAATCGGTACCCAAAATTTCTCGAAAACCAATGAACCGATTGCCTCGAGGTTTTTTGTGGTTATTCTATACACCATTATCTCGTACTTGTCATATGATTTTTTTTCCGTTACTTAGTTTTTGTTTTTTAGGCAAAATAATAACTAATTTTTGGCCCAAAAATCACTATTTATATTCAAACGTCCGCCATTTTGTCATAAATCGATATTTTCAAAATCGGCTTGACAAGTACTAGATTATAGTATCTAATCTAATAATCTTTTTGTTTTTGTTTTCAAATGATTTTTGAAGAAACGCCAGTGGGTACCGTATACGCAGATTTTTTTACGACGCTCCAAGGATCATACAGCATCCTTGTATATTTTTGATATTTTTTAATAAAGAAAATTAAACATATTTTTGAATATATATACTTTTAGATAATTAAAACCTCAATCCGAAATTTCAAATAGTTTGCCTTGAAAAAAAACCCAAAAATGACCTTTCTTTCGGGCTCCTAGGTTTATATCTCCCCTTAAACAAGCTGTACCTACGATCCGTCCTAAAACACACATATCCTATATTCAAGCCCTTTTTCCAGCCCATCCTTTCCCGTGAAAAATTTGCCGGCGCTTAATATGCGGCCGACTCTTGGTACGATATTCAGCACCAACCACTAATACCCAGTGTTGGTCCTTTATACGGGCCAAGGATTTGGCCATGATTCTGCCAGTGCTCATTTGAAGCATGGCAAACCAACGAACACCCATCCTTGGGCCAAATGTCGATTACAAACTGTGAGCCAACTATCGGGTTCCAGTGTTGGCCCCTAACATGGGCCAATCGGTTGATCATGGGTTTGCCAGTCTCGAATTGAAGCTCGGCA